>VWYE01007601.1:46264-87067 GCA_013398995.1 Alaudala cheleensis
GAAGGGAATAAATTCCATGGGCTGTGACCAGAGTCAGAGAGAAGCAGCTCCCAGGCTGTGCTGCTCCTCCATCCCTGGGGTCTGGGAGCCAATCTGGTGTCCAGGAGCAGCTCCAGACTCACTGTTCTGACACTCCAGCTGACAGCAGCATCCCTCAGCACTGGCAGTGGAACCTCAGCTCCCTGCTCCTGGTGTGAAATGCATTGCCACGTGGATGCAGAGGGTGTAAAGCTGGAGCCCCAGAGCCAGGCCTGGGTGTGTTGGTTCACAGGCTGGGCCGTGGTGGGGAGAGGCTTTGCAGATTCCTCCTGCAGAGCCCGGGCTGGGCTGGTTTGGTTCCCAGGCTGGCTGGTGCTGAGGGAGGCAGCAGCTGAGATTGGCAGCGTTGTGTGTGTGTGTGTGTGTGTGTGTGTGTGTGTGTGCTGCCATTGCCACGGCAACGGGACTGGCTACACACACAGACACAGAGACAGACAGACACACACACACACAGACACACACACACACACACACACACACACACACACAGACACACAGAGAGACAGACACAGAGAAACAGACAGACACACAGACACACAGACACACACAGACAGACAGGAACACCCACAGAGAGACAGACACACAGATGCACAGACAGACACAGACACACAGACACAGAGAGACAGATGCACAGACACACAGACATGCAGACACACAGACAGACACACAGAAAGGAACATCCACAGAGAGACAGAGAGACAGACACACAGACAGATGCACAGACACAGATACACATACAGACAAACAGACACACCCACAGAGACAGACACGGACAGACACCCAGACACACAGATGCACAGACAGACACACAGAGATACACACAGACGTACACACACACACACAGAGGCACACAGACACACAGACACTCTCAGGGTGTCCCTGGAGCAGGAGGCAGCAGCTCACAGCAGCTCTGCCCCCCCCGGGAGGTGCTGCTCACGCCCTGCCCCGCCCCGCAGGTGTCACACGCTGGGGACACCCCAGTGAGGAGCAGGCTGCTGGGGAGGCCCCGCAGGAACCATCTGCTGGCACGGGTCTGTCCCTCTGCCTCAGGCACAGGGACAAGGCACAGCTCTCCCAGCCACCAGGGAAGGGTCACAGTTCCCTCAGGGAGAAACGGGGCTGGTAAGTCCCACAGAGATGTCACAGCAGTGGCTCTGATTCGGCCATCGATGCCTGAAGCCATCCCTCCCGCAGGGTGAATGTCCCCTTGCTCACACCCTGCTCAGGGAGCTGCTGCCCTGGCCTCACTCCATCTCCAGCAATAATCTAAAGTCAATTTGCTATAACAATTGAGACTGTTCCCTTTGATGAATTCCTGTTTGCCTTTAATTTGTTACGAGATGATGAGACTTGGAGGAAATGTTCAGCTGTCAGGAAAGTGCACTCTCAGACACTTAAATTTGTGAACTTTGATATCATCGACTGAGTCATTTTCCAGGGACTCTCTTCTAACTCTCAGCATTATCAGTGCTGGGTTTTCTGTCTCTCTCACATTTTCTATGGCACCAGGCTGGATATTTTACATTAGGAAGCCTACCTGAGCCTTGCTGAGATTTAGATGCTTTGAAATGTCACTTGCCATATGCTGCCATGATTATTTTGAATTACATTCACATGAAGAGCAGCTTCTCCTGGGTCTGTAGTGCCAGACCTTTGCACTTCACAGGATGCCAAAGAGCCCCTCATGAAATGCCACTAATACACAAACTTCATCTCTGCCCAACCAGGCACTTGCTTCATTTTAAGTTGGTCGCCTTTGAACTGAGGCCTGGGGCTTGCAGGGGCCATGGCAGGGCTCAGCAGGGACATTCAGCCCTGGTGGCACCAGGGTCCCAGCCTGGGGGGCTAGAAAATGCCAGCAGAGCCATTAGGCAGTGGTGATCTAATGGTTTTATAGCCCAAGGCAGGGGTGTGGGGCAACACTGCTCAGGCAAGGGATGCTGGAGCTCAGTGCCAGACACAGAACTAGGACTGTTTTCCTGCTCTTCCCCCACAGTTTTGCTGCAGCTTCCCTTTAAAGCAGGCAGGGATACAAATGGGAAGGAAAAAAAAATATCTCTTTGCATTTCTGAGAGTTATGAAATAATCAGGTGACATTTCCCTTCATCACTGCTAATCACAAGAACAAGCTCTCATGAGGAATTAGTTTGCACTAAACCTTCTGTAAATCCTCGAAGCCGCAGATGAGAGATTGCAGAACTGCAGATGATGATTTTAAGTTTAATTCATTACCTCGAATCAGCATCAAAGCACACAGGCCTGTGAGCAGAGCTCATGGCACAGCCCCTGCCCTGAGCTGAGCTGCACAAACCCAGCAGCTCTGGCTGGGTGAAGCAGAGCAGACTGGAGAGCAAGGCTGGAGAGGAGCAGTTTGTGTTGCTGTGTGTTCCAAACAGGGTCTTCTCATGCTGGAAAAGATCATTAGGCAAAAGAGATTTTAGCATTGATTAGCATTATTAGGAAAAATAGATTTTAGCATTGATTTATCATCCCTTTCAGAGACACCTTTTGCTACGTGGTTCTAGTTAAGCTGAGCTCACAGCCTGGGCATGGAGCTGTGCCCCTGCAGGAGGGTGAGCCAGAGGTGAGGGAGGAGGAATCCTGCTCTCAGAGTTCTGGTTGGATGAGCTCCCATCTCCCTGGCAGGGCCAGCAAGCTCTGGGGGGGTGTTAGTGTTATTTGTTCCTATCAGAAAAATGAAAAGTCTGAAGACAGGAGATGGGGGAGTTGCTGCTGGGGATGGTGGCTCTGCTCCTCTGCTCCTGGGGGAAAAAGGATAAATTATTACAGCTCCAAGAGCAGTGGAAAATTCAGAGATAATTCTTGAAACGGATGAGTGTGAAATTTCAATAAATCACTGAGGGGTGCTGGAAGGACCTGGGAAACCCAAAGCTGAGACACCCTGGTCCTGCCAGGAGCACCTTGGATCCCCTGGTCCTTCTCAGGGGGTGAGAGAGGAGCCTGCAGAGGACAGGTCTGGCTCCAGCATCCCAGGAACTTTCCACAGAGAGCACCTGCCCCCTCCCTGTGCCAAGAGCCATCTGTTGAGGCAGCTCATTGCTCAACACACAATCCAGGTTCGTTTCTATGTGCACAATAGAGGGAAATGGCTTTGCTGCTGGATCAATCCTTCAGTCGAATGCCTCTCACTCCATTGTGACTGTATTCCATGACCTGCTCGAGGATTTTCAGGTTTTTCACTTGACAGAACAAGAGCCATGGAGAGAAGGACTTAAGGATAAAGAGCTCTCTGGTTTCCATTCAATGCAGGATGACCTGGGCAGGAAAGGAAAACTCATGATGCGCTGTTTGTGTCTGTGCTGCACTCGTGATGCTCTGTTACAGCTTTGGGGGGTTTTAAAGCAGGGCTCACCACCTACTTGAGCATCTTCTGCCACTCAAGGGATGCTCCTGCCTCGGGGGCACAGGAGAGAAGGGCTGGCCAGGCACAGCCAGAGCACCTCTGCCCAGCCAGAGGGGATTTGGCAATGGCAGAGGGGCACTGTGAGGGTGCAGGGAGGGCTGGCTGAGGGATCCTGCTCCCTGCAGCCCTCATTCCCTGAATGCAGCCTTTGCAAGCAGCCTGCCTGGCAGCTGCTGCAGAGCTCTGCTCACTCCCGAGGGCTCACTCAGCCTGAACCTGTGGCAGTGCGGGGATGGCCCAGCCCTTCCTCTGGGCCTTCAATCGGGTGATGCTCCACTGAGCCAGAAACTGAACTGCAGAAGCCATTAGATCCAGCAACAACACAGGCAGGCTCCTGCTCACAGCCACACAGAGCTGCCTCCCTGGACAGACCCACAGCTTCTCCTCCTTGTCTTGTTTCCATTCATTTTTCATCACCCTGGCAGTGCTGGGCTGCAGCTGCAGCGGGGTGTGCCAGGAGCAGGGCTGGGGTGGGTTTTCCATCGTGCTTTTGGAGCAGACTGGCGTGGGGAGGGCATGACCTGGAGCCCTGGGCACAAACCAGCAGCGACAGGCTCCAGGGGCTGGTCCCCGAGTGCCACCCGGTCCCCAGAGCAGCGGGGACAGCCCAGGTGTGCCTGGCAGCACCAGGAGGGCAGCAGCGGCTCAGGACAGGGATGTCCCACGCCCCGCTCCTGCCCGCACCGGGGCACCCATCCCCACAGCAGCACCCTAACAGTCCGCTAATTACGCCATTTAATGAGATGACAAATATTCACATTTCAGTAATGACTCTGCCCGCGCTGCATTCAGCTCCTCGCGCTGCAGTGACGCAGCTCCCACCCGTTCGCTCGCTCCTAATGAACAACCACTTAGAATTTTAAAAAGTGGAGAATATCTTTCTGAGTTAATTAGCTTGAAATTAGCTTAATCACAGCTCATTTAAACTTATCTAAACAACAGCATGAGGAACTCGAGGAAAACTTGGGCTCAGCCTTACTCAGCTTTCCACGCAGTGAGCCCGGCCGGCTGGGGGTTTTACGCCTCTGTGTCAGACTGATTTGAATATTAATTGTCTGTGACCTGTTGCATTCAGCTCATGCAGATCCAGCCCACAGCTGCTTTATTTACCTGCTCTGCCTCCTGCAATAGCTGTCAGGAGTAATGAATAAACCCTGGATTTGATCCTGAACAGAGAAACGTCGTGCTGGAACAAGTTTATTATTTCATGTGCTTTTCAGGGTTCCTGAACACGATGTAAAGATCTGATCAATTGAACATCTGGGTTTCCTGGAGGCTGAGGCAGGATCATGCAATATTTACATCAATATTCTGAGATCAAAGAAGGCTGCGAGTCTTCAAAAAAAGCCTCCACACAGAGGAATAAAATGGAGTGCAGGAAACCTGAAATCCAAGTCAAGCCCTGTCCTGTGCAGACAGAACCTGACACAGAAGGACAAGAGGAGGTCCCTCAGTGCCTTGGGAACTGCTGGGACATGGGTACCATCAGAAGGGAGGGATCCACGAGATCCTGGGATCCCCTTGGCCCAGTGCAGAGAGTGGCAGGGCACCTCGGGAGTTTGCTCTCGTGTGCTCCCACCAAACTGCCACGATTTTAACCTGCTCTTAGCTCCAGCTTCAAAGAGGGAGGCAGAGCCTTTAATGCTGAATTTCGGTTTCCAGAGCAAATTCCACAGCACTTTCCCCCCACGAGCAGCTGGGAGCTGCCTGGTAGCAGGAGATGCTGATGGCAGAGCCAGCCCTGCTGCTGCTGCAAGCACGGAGCGGAGCAGAGAAGGGTGAAGGCAGAAACCCTCCGAGATCTCATTAGTGGGAAGCATCCTCCAACTGCTGCCATATGGTTGTCAAACCCCAGCCTGTTCTGGGTTCAACCACAGCACAGAGAACCATGTCCTGGGCACAGAAGGGAGCATGGACAGGCTGGACTGGGCTGGGCTGGGCTGGGCTGGGCTGATGCAGTTACCTCTGACCAGAGAGGTCTGGGCTGCAGGTTGTTCCTGAGCTGTGTCACAGCCCACTGCCCATCTCCTCACTGCAGAAACACCCATCCATCCCCACTGCAGAGCAGTTGCTGGTGGGATCAGAGGTGGAACGTGGGAGGCCCCTGTTTCAGTTCCATCACAGCAGGCTGAGGCTTGCTCTGCTGAGGATGAGGAGCAGCTCACCCTGATGCATTCTGCTGAGGAAGAGGAGCAGCTCATGGCATGTTCTGCTGGGGATGACAGGCAACTCACCCAGGTACCTCTCTAATTACAGGTTTGCTGCATGAGCAGATTATTTTCACTGTGCAGGTACTTCCCAGAAGGAGCTCCCTTCAGGGACACTCTTATTTCCCATATCATGGAAAATGTGAGCAGAATTGAGGGCCTGTTTCACCACTCTGGAATTTGTGCCACTCTCATGAGCTGTATGAGGAAGAGCTGAGCTGCTTTTAAATCAGACACAATATCAAAATACTTCAGGGCTCCTTCAGCAGAGAAACAAACACCCTCTGCCCACTGCAGTGATACCCGGTCCCTCTGGCTTAGTCATTTACTCTGCAGTTAGCAACAAGGTGAATTTTAATTCCAGAGCATTTTTCCAGTCCTGCTGCTCCTTGTGTGTGTTGTGTCTAATAACAATGTGAGCCATATGGTGCCTCCAGCACTGGGACTGCAGCCACAGGGTAACAGATGCAAAAATGGCCCAAGATAATAGATAGGAAAGTTTGTCTTCTCACTTTTGAGGAGTTTGAAGAGCTACCAAAAACAATGACACGAAATATTCAGCAAATTAAACATGGCTGGAGTAAATAAAGTCCAGCCCAAATGGAAATCAGTTCTTCTGGGGACCTTTTCTAGGACACTTTGGAGGCCCAGCTCCAGAACCATGTCTGCAGGATGTGCTGTCTGAGAGCTGCTAAAACATCTCCTTCACCAATCCCTTTAGAAACTACCCAAAAATGTCCTTCAGAGCTGACTGGGCAGGGCCTGGAGCAGGGAGAGGGTCAGATGGCACCCTGAGGTCCTTCCCTTGCCTGGATTGGAAACTCCCAGACTCTTTTCCTTGCCTACAACACACAGCTGAGCTCTGCAGAGTCCTGCCTTACCCATTGGCCAAGAACTTCCAAACTCATTGGCACAAAATAATTGAAGCCAAATGAAAATTAGGTTCTAAGGGATAATTTCTACAGCCCCTGCAAAGAGCAGAACTGGTAGAGGACAAGTCAAAGCAGCTGCCAGCCCATGCCAATGCTGGGCTGAGACCCCACTAAGGCTTGGCTTTGCTGCCAGCTCTTCCCAGCCCCTGGGCTGCTCTGACACAGGGAAAGGAGTGCACTGGAAGGCAGGAGGGTACTGAACACCAAGGAAAAGCTCCTGAGGATGGTGTGTTTGGGTTCATTGCTCTCAGAGCACGGCCTGAGTGGTGAGGAGCAGGTATTGCTCATTAGAAAGGCATTCAAACACGATTTACAAATGACTGCAGAGCTCCACAAATGCCACCACCCCATCAAACAGTTATTCAGTTATTGATTTGCATTAAACAAGTAGATAAATACTTAATCTGAGTAGCAGCAGCAGTCTCATCATAAAGTGAATTAGTGCCTGAAATGTCTCTGGCTCATTAGCAGGCTCAGAGCTGTGGGACTGCTCCCAGGTCTGCAGCCAGAGCTGTTGGTGACCCACATCCCCCGAGTCCCAAGGCTGAGCCCCACAGGCTGCAGGACATGAAATGAACTGAACAAAGATTCTTTTTTAGAAGTGGTAAACTGACTGCTAAGCCCAGGTTTTGTCTCTTTATGTTGCTAGCAGGAAAGAAAAAGGGCTGGGGGTGAAGTAAGGTGTTTAAAAGTTTATTTTGTTCTTATCATTCTTCTTTTTATTCTTTTAATAAAGTTTTTATTATACCCTTTAAGGTTTTGAGGCTGTTTTGCCCTAAAGCATTTCTCCTCATCCTTCTCTCAACCACATGAGCTTTATTTTAACCAGTTTTTCCCCTCCTCTGCTCCAATTACAGCAGAGGAAGAGGAGTAGATGATTTTTGTGAGTGCACTGGGCCCACAGTCAGCCCTCTACATGGAACCACAGCCTGCTTTGTCCAGCCCCTCCAGCAGAGGATCCATGGCAGCAGGAACAGCTTGGGAGGACACAGTCTGCACACTGTCAATGGGAACTGAGGCACCTCCCATCCTGCCTTCCCTCAGCACCCCTGCCCTGTGGCAGAAATTGGCTGTAATGAAGTGTGGAGTGCCAGTATGGAGTCCCTGGAACCACTGGAAATCACACAAAGTCTGGCCCTGGGAGAATTACCATGGGCACTCCCCTGCAAGGCCTGGTGACACTCTGATCCTGCTTGGTGACACTCTGTGATCCTGCCCGATGCCCAAATCCCCCTGGTTTCTTCTTTCCCTGTTAATCCATTTGCTGTGGTACCCCAGAGACCGTCCCTGTGCTCCCCCCAGGTCACTGACCTCACCTGTCCTTTGTATCTGTGCCCCAAGGTCATTGCATGTCCAAAACCACACTTAAGGCAGAGCCAGGCACATTCAGCCCTCTTTGACTCCCTTCAGCACCCTGGAAATAAACCTTGCTGGAATTTATCTGGGCTCAGAGCCTTCTGCCTCTCCTTGCTGATCCAGCCCCTGGCTGTGTGTTTGGGTGAGTTTGATTGCCCTGCCTGATTTCCCTTTCCACTGGAGAGGCTGCTGGGGCCTGGGGAAAGGCTTTACTCTAAAAACCCCCACTGCCACTTGCCAGTGTAAGGGAACAGCCAGAACCCCTATTCCTGCAGCTCCTCCTGCAGCTCAGGCTGTCCAGGGGGACTGTGCTGGGGCACAGGAGCCATCCCAGTCCCCCCCAGTGGCTCTGCAGAGGGGTGCACTGAGCTGCTCCCATGTTCCCTTCTCCCTGTGGGTCACAGCCCTCTGTGGCACTGGGCTTGGCTCCAGGCTGCAGAAAGACCAGAGATGGAGGCAGGAGAATGGTAAATAGTTTTAAAAGGTAATTAAGACTTTGGACAACTTTCTTATTAGAGGTGGAAACTAATATTGATAACCTTCCTCCTGGGCTATTCTCCTGTGGAAGGATTCGCTTCAGGAAAGCAACTGAGCAACATATTAAAAAAAAAAAATCCATTCTCATCATCCCTTTTCACATCCCATCTTGCTTCCCAGGGCACCTCCTCTCCTCCTGTCACCTATCAACAAACAAACAGTTTGGCTCTAATTGCGAAGGACACACTCTGGAGCTGGGAGCTGCAGGCCCGGGGAGATGGATGGGCGGGGTGGGATGTTCTCCACACTGACACCGTGTCCCGGCACGGGGAGGGAACTGTCTGGGCTGATTTACCTCAGATTTGAGCCGGGAGTAAATTGGAAGGCATGAATCATCCTGACGCGGGCGCTGCGGAGATGGATTACCTGGTTTGGCAGCTCGCTCTCCTCTCTTTGCTCAGCCATGCTTTTCTCCTTTCAGTGAAGTTCCATTTCCCACACTCACAGGCTTCCTGCTCCTTGCCCCTGTGTCATCCTCCAGGTGCTCCCATGGCCACGCTGGACCAGCGGCTGCCAGAGCAAGTGGGTGATTGGAAGCTGGTTGGAAGCTGCTGTCCCCCTCCAGAACAAAGCCCAGGGCCCTCTCCTTCCATCTGGCACCTCCAGACTGTCAGCCACAAATAGCATTGGGCTGAAATAGAGCCACATTAGCTCTGTCTCCCGCCTAAGTGGGTGCAAAGTGCACCGTCTCTTTCTGCCCAGGCTGCTACGGGTGTTCAGCACATCCATTCCCAACTTCTTCCCCCCAAAAATTGCATTTTCTTTTAAGACATGCAGCAGAGCAGCCACGTGCAAGGGCCTGATGGCTGCTGCCCCTCATTGGCAAGTGGCTTGTGCCTTCTCCATCAGTCTCTCCGTGGAAATCAGAGCTGGAAGCACAGGAATAATGCTGCTCCACATTTCATTCACCAGGCAGGACCCTCCCACTGTGATCTCTGGGGCTCCAGCTAAGGGCAGCACACCAAAGAGAAATCCTGACCCAGTTGTATGATGAGGCAGGGCTCAGCCTTGCTCTGGTCCAGCAGGCCGAAATTCCCAGTTAAATATGGTCCCGACACCTTCTCACCTTCAAGAATTCAGCACTTCACACCACAAATTGTGAGCTAAACAGGCAAATAAGCCCCAGCCCGGTTTTGCAGTGATTGCGGCAATCAGAGCCCAGCTCGGGTTGGCTCCCAGGGACTGTAAATCCTGAACTCTGCAGGCACAGCCCCAGTCGATGGTTGATAGCGAGTGATTAGCCTTAATTCCACTCTTCCTCTCTTTTAAGATGGTTCATTTGGAGCCCCCACGGTGTTCCTCTGATCAGGAGCAGGGCCATACACGGGGGACAGAGGCTGCCTCTGCTCCTGCTCTGACACTTCCTGCCTCCCCTCCCTGCTTTCCTTCTTGTCTCCAGCTTAACTCCTCCTGGAACTGATATTTTCTTTTGTGGGAGGGGATTTGGAAGCAGAGGGAAATCTGGGCATGGAAGCAGCCCTCTCCTGAGGGGTCGTTAGGGCAGCCCTGCACCCGACACAAACTGCTGCTCTGGGGCAGGAACATTTCGGCCACTTCTCCTGCCACTCACAGCATCCAAGCCCTGACTTGGGACATCCCCAGCTCTCCCCAAAAGCTGGCATTCCCAGACTGTGCCATTCCCCAATGTTTCCACCTGGCCTGTGGGGCTCTGAGTTAAGAAGCAGGTTGTCTGCATTTATTTTTAAGAGCTGGTGGATTTTTGATCACAGCCTTGCTTCCACCCTCCTCTCCATCCCCTCCTCCAGCTTTCTTTGAACAAATCATTCCATTTGCAGAGTCCTGTTGTTTAATTTTGCCAGTTGCTGAGTCTCAACCTCCCGTTAATTGGTTTTGCCCGTCTTTGTGCATTCCGTTAAATGAGAAAATGCCACACATAAAATTTTAATTTTAAAAGCAGCCTTGTTTGTTTTATATTGAAATTACCCACGCCACGTCGGCCCACAGAAACAGACGCTTTCTCATTTCATTAAAAACTCTTTGTGATGATAAAAAAGCAGCAGAAACGAGATAAAAAGTGGTGTTTCCTTAAAAGAACATGAAAGTGAGAGAGATAAATCCCATGCATTGTAGGGATCAAATCCAGCGCAGGGCTGCGGAGGGGCGATACCAGCGAGGAGGCTGCGCCAGCAGCAGCGCAGCAATAGCTCCTCTCCCAGGATGCTGCAGGCTCTGCCCGGCCTGGCCTCTGTCACCTGACAGTGCTTCTGTCCCCTCTGTCACCCAACAGTGCTTCTGTCCCCTCTATCACCCGACAGTGCTTCTGCCCCCTCTGTTACCCACCAGTGCTTCTGTCCCCTCTCTCACCCAGCAGTGCTTCTGTCCCCTCTGTCCCCCGACAGTGCTTCTGTCCCCGCTGTCACTTACCAGCGCTTCTGTCCCCTCTGTCACCCGACAGTGCTTCTTGTCCCGTCTGTCACCCACCAGTGCTTCTGCCCCCTCTGTCACCCGACACTGCTTCTGTCCCCTCTGTCCCCAGCCCTGCTGGCACGGTGAAACCATCAGTGCTCAAAGCAGCAAGGGAGAGGGGCCCTTTGCTGCCTGGCAGGTGAGCCCGGGGAAGAGGGAGCAGCTCCTTCCTCTCCAGCCTCGACTTTCAGACCTGCTGTGTTTGTGAGCACACACAGGGGGTTTAACCAGCTCCCCGTGAGGGATCCTCAGAAACACCAAAGCCCTCAGCAGCTCCAATCACCCCCCAACAGCTGCTGGTTATGGCAAAGCAAACTTGTTGTCACCTCTCTGCTGTCCCTTGTTCTGGAGCAGATGTGACCACTGAGCACAAAGAGAGTCGAGGCCAGTGGAAGCACTGGGAGGTGTTCACTGATCCCTTGGGTGCTCACTGATCCCATATTTATTCTGCCCAATGGGATGTGTAAATCAGCACAAATGAAGAACAAACTTCCAGCCTCAGACTTGATTGCTTCACTTCACTTTACATCAAAGTGACTGTTTTCTACTTGATTTTCAATGTTCTTCAGCAGTTGCTGAATTGCTATTTAGCTTTGCACAATTTTTCCACCCACTGCCGTTTTAAAGGTCATTTAATTATTATTACAGAGAATTACCAAAAGATAGAGAATTGTTTAAAGGCCTTAAGCTGCAACAGGTTATTGGCATGGATTTTTTATGGGCATGTTAAATGGATCAGTATTTACTGCTTGGGAGTCTTTTATTGCACTGTCACCTGGTGATGCTCAGAGCACTGAGCCAGCCCAGCAGCTCTGCAATGGGAGGTGCTCAGCTGCTCCCTTCAGGGACAGTCACAGACATTTCTCTGGAAATTTCAGACCCCCAATCCCCACGGAATTCCTCTCTGGGAAGCACTGGGTAGCTCTGACCCTGCAGGACTGTGGGGAGTGTGGCTGTGCAGGAGCAGCCTGACGTGTGTGGTCACAGCAAACTCCAGAAACTGAGGCACAGCACCTCCTGAGGAGTCAGAACAGGCTGCTGGGTCACTGCTTTTCATGGTTCTGAGGGAGCACAAATTTCCCCTTTAATTTTATCAGTGCATTAATGTGTCTGTTAAAGCAAACCTAAATGGGAACCAAAAGCCAGCCTCCTGTTTTCATGAAAACGTGTCTTCTACCAAAATGCAATTATTGCTGGTAAATGGGCAACTTTCCACCCTCACAGAAACACTGCATGGAGCAGGGAGGAAGAGAAGGATCTGCTGCTCCTCCAGGTTTGCAAAGAGGCAGGAGGGCAAACAGGGACAGGATGAGGCACACCAGATCCACCTCCTGCTCTGAGCAATCAGAATTTGCTGCTAGTTACTGTAGAGAGAAATTAAGGTTATAAACCAAAGGACAAGTTTTCATTTCTGGACATCAAATTGGACAGACAAGTCCAGCAAAGAACACGCGTTTGTCAGCAGGACTGGAAGTGGCATTATCCAGCCTTGGCCAATCGTTCACCTGCTTCCTGCATCTCATCATCCTTCTCATCCCAAATGCTCGTTCCACTAAGCTGAGGCAATAAATGACAACATTTAGACTAAACTGCAAAGCCTCGCTTAGGCCTCTAGGTGGAAGGCTGAGAAAGCAAATCTGATTCTTAGGAAATGGGGTAGTTGTCCCAAAGAGGAAAACAAACGTGCAATCACTTCTTCGCCCCTTTCCTTGATGTCAGCTGTGAATCAGGTGTGTGGGCTTGGGAGGATGTTAAGACTGGCGAGGTCTTAACTGAAACCGTCTGACAAACAAGACCTCAGATCCCACACACTGAATGTTGCCTCTTGAGTCTCCACTCCAGAAGATATTTTGCAATGAATGCATCACTCCTGCACACGGTTGTGTAAAAGTGGAAAGACAGGCTGGGGCCGGGCTGCGGCACAGCAGCGGGACCAGGATTTGGGCTGGGGGGTGAGAGTGGCCGGAGACACCAGGCACAGCATCCTGAGCGCCGTGCTGTGCCAGGGGAGCTCCCCGAGCCCCGGACACCGCACAAACCCACAGCCCCCAGCAGCGCCCGGCTCTGCCCCGGCCCCACAGCAGCACGACACGCCCCGCAGCGAGGAAATCCACAGCAGAGGGGAGCGAAAGCACGGTCTTGCCTCACTCTGGGCTGTTCCCAGAGCAGAGCTAGCGGAGGGGAGGCCGCTCCTGTTTGCTCGGCCGCATCGCGGGCGTTGCACAACTGCTGCGAGCGCTCCGGGGGCTCAGCCCTGTCCGCCTCGGCACGGCCGTGCCAGGCACCGGGAACGAGCCTTCCCCTGCCTCGTGGGCCGGCTCACACCTTCCCCAGGTGCAGCCCGAGCAGGTGGGGAGCACCTCCCGGCCACTGCCTGGCACCTCCTGAGTCACATCGGGCCGGCCGCTGGCGCTGACATCACGGGAGCGGCGAGCGGAGCCGCGGGGTCTGTGTGTGTGTGTGTGTGTGTCTGTCTGTCCCGCTGACACACATCCGTGCCGTGGGACTGCCCCACATTGCGCAGGCAGCGGCACGGCCCCCACGAACACACGGCCCCGCGGACCCCGCAGCAGGAGGAAATGAATGTCCTGAGAGGCAATGTGTGATTACAGCCAGGACCTCCCATTCCTGACAGAAGTTTTGGGGAAACCCAGCCTGGGTCCCGAGAGATTCACTTCGCAGAGAAGGTGCCGAAGTTGTCCAGGGGGCAACCCTTGGGTTAGGGACTTCAGAGGAGCTGCCACGTCCTTCCCTGACTTCCTGACACTGCTGCTCTGCTTTCAGTTCCTTAGAACAAAAACCACTTCCCAGATGGATGTGACTTCTTAGGAGGTATTTGCTTAGCAATAGGCATAAATCTTCTGCTCTTCACATCGATCTGGGTGGGATAAAATATTCTGTGACTGTCTATTTAAACATCTTATGTTAATACCATGAAGTGTTTGCTCAACTTTTATTATTCTCTTAGTTCTGAAGTAGTGAATGCTCCCAGGCATGTCAAAGTACAGCAAATCCAGAGCTGCAGACACTACATCCAAACTAAACTGGGGCTGAGCAGGCAGGGATATTTCTGGATAAGGGACATTTTCCAGCACAGAGGCCGCAGCTGGGAAGAGCTGAGGAAAACAGCAAATGCTGCTGTCACAGCCACTTGCGCAATTGCTTGGTTTTCCCCAACTTTACTTGTTACTTGAATTTGTTGCTTCTCTCTGCCCCCGACATAGCTCCTGGAGGTTTCCTGGTGAGTCAGGAGTGCTGCTTCAGAGCAGTGAAGGTGCTGCTGGAGTGGGGATGCTCTGGGTACTGCTGCTGGGACAAGGTGATCACAAAGGGGATCACCAGATATTGAATCCCTGATGCATCCTGAGCAGGGACAGTGGGACTGTTCTCCCCTGGCTTTGGCACAGGCGTGTGGAGGAACAGCTTTCCCAAGTCCAGATGAAGGCCTGGGTGATGGTGAGGCTTCTGCTGCCTCTGTCAGCCCTCAGCAATGGCAGATTTATAGCCCCAAAACTCCTCGAAGGATGGCTCTTCTCCTTGACAAAAGTGCATGAGAAAAAAATCGTCAGGGTGTGCCCAATCCATCTGTCATTGAGGAGACAGGCTCATCCTATAACTTAATGCCATCAGTCACTAAGACCAAAGGCAGAGATCAAGGCTGCTTACTCAGAGGGGTACCTAAGGCCGTATTTAGTCAGGCACACAGTGACAGCCAAATAAATTTCCTTGGTATGGTCCCTTGGGAGCATGCACTCTCCTCCAGAGCTCAGAAAAATGCCTGCTCTGCAAGGAGCCCTCAGGCTACTAAGGGAGTAGTTACTCTGCAGAGTGCTTATGAGGATCTCCTTAAAGCCCACGGAATAAGTTCAAAATAGAATGTTTCAGAGAAAAATCCTTCTACTTGTCTGCAGCTGCATAGGAATCCCATACTCATGGGTGAAGGCAGCACTGGGAGGACCACAAGCAGTGTGACAAGGACTGCAGGTGTACAGGCTGCAAACGTGAGTTCTGCACATTCTTGAGAAGCTTCTTCTCTAGTCCTCCCTTGCTACATTTTGCCTTTTTTCTGAGAAGACCCGAGCTTCACTTCTCCTCTGGAATCACTACAGCACTATGGGGTCTGGAGGCCAGGAGCTCTTGCCCAACATACGAGTGGGAGTAACCTTCCCTCAGTTCCTCCATTGGGCCTGTGACCAGACTGGGGCTTTGCTCAGCTGGTGGGCTTTCACTCCAGCAACCCATGACAGTGCTGCCATCAGACACTCCTTTATCAAGGCCAGTCAGAGCAGCAGATGGTCTTTCAGGTAGCATCTCCATGAACCTGAGTGGCTGCACTGTAAAAAACAACCATAAAGTGATATTGCTCAGCTTTGTTTCCAGCATTACTGCTCAGCTTTCCTCCTGAGGCGTGGTGACCCCCTTCCAAAGAAAGGGCATAAATCATCATTTGTTTTTCCTTTAATTCCAGAATGTGCTGAGTCCTCTGTAATAAATTATACTGCTTGCTGTAAAAGAAAATCCAGAGGCAGCTCTGTGAGCCTCTTGAGTCCCTGAGTTGCAGGTGAAGGGAGAATTCAGTTCATCACCAGAAGCACACGTGGGTGACTGCAGTGAGATGAGCCATCAGGTCACTCCACAGACGAGCAAGGCATTTAGGACACCAAAGCTGTTGGAAACACACAGATCCCAAGGCAGCCAGTCCCAGCCCTGTCAGCTCCCAGGGAAGCTGAGGAAGAAGCTGAGCTTGGAGCAGGTGCCTTAGAAGGTACCTCATTGCTCAGGGTTTGTCTATACAGGATTCTTAAGAAAATTAAATTGAATTAACTAAGTCCGAAGTAGAATATTAAAATTCTGCATAAAATTCTCATTCAGAATGAAAGTGGCCTTCATTTAGTTTAATTTACTCCCAAATGCTACTAAATAAGACCATTTAAATTGTCTTTAATTAACATAATGGCTCCACATAGGCTTTTATAAATGAGATTTAATTAGCCCTTTTTTTAGAAATGAGTTAGCTGCCTTGAGCTTCCCTAGGTAAGCAGCCAGGTCCAGGGCCACTTTGCTGACAGGGCTCCTGGTTGTGGCTGGTTAGCAGGAGTTGCAAAGTGCTGGCATCACTTCCCAAGGAACTGGCACAGCTTCTTCCCCACCAACAGATAATGGGAGCCTTGAATATCACCTATTTTTGACTGTGTTAAATGCACTAGTGGGAAATGAAAGGCTCTGCCAGAGGATGAGCTCTTCCTTTACAAATCTGGGACGTGGGGGTGGTAATCCCTTGAAAAAGGTGACATCATGATTTTGTGAGACTTGTTCATGAGGAAGGAACCGGACTGGAGGAAAGCTCTGAGTCAGCAGAGAAGGGGATGGAGGTGGAGGACTGGGAGGGATTGAGCCCATCCATGTGAAAAAATCACCCATGAGGAGCTCTGAGGTGTGACTGGCATGTGACTCTTGATATTTGGGTGGAGAAGCCAACAGCCTCTCTCTTTCCTGGCTTTTCTTTCATGAAATTAGAGCCATGCTGCTGCTGTCACTGCTTTGCATAAATCAGGAGATCCAGCTCTGTGTCACTTCCTTGGGGAATGTCCTACATGAAGTACATCTGTGGCCATAATTTCTGGTGCAATAGACTTCAGCCTGGAAGCAAAAGCACACAAACAGTGCTACATTCATGCTGACTGGAGTAGATTCCAAGGGAAAGAAGTGTTGGGAAAGCACCTACTTAAGAACTGAGTAAGGATTATCTCTGATCTGAATCTGTGTGTGTGTGTGTGCGTTACCGTTGAGCACACAGTGCGGTTTCAGACACGGCCAGAGACAAGGAAAAATGATTGTTTAGGGGTAACCACAAGGAAGATGAATGCAAATGTATTCCTGTAACTGGGAGAGTTCCTCGCTCCTGATTTGGGCTCCGGTACATGGCCTCGGGGAAGCAAATTTGCAACTACCTCCATTAAATTGTTTAGGCATGATTAATCAGAAGTCAGAGATGTGAAGTTTTAGCACGTTCCACAACGCAGATTTTAACCCCTGCCGTTCCGCACAGGTGCCGTCTAGCGCTTGGCACGGGACAGGCACCGGCGGGTGACAGATGTTCCCTGCCGTATCTCCTCTGCACGCCCGGGCTGATAAGCCACCAGCGGCTGAATCACGGCCACCTGCATCGCCGGGATCCAGGTGGTGCAAGGCACATGTGTCACGGAGCCCGTCCCCCCGCGGTGCCCCTGTCACGGCAGCGCCGAGGGCCGGGCCGGGGCGGGCCGGGACGCGGCCGCCGCTCCACCCCTCGCTCTGCCCTTCCGCCCTGGGCCGTTCTCCGGTATAAATTCGCGGCCACCGCCCGCCTTGCTCCGGCCCCATGGAGCGGCAGCGGCAGCCCGGCGGTGGCAGCGGCCCGGTGAGCGCTGAGGGGGGATCGGGGCCCGGTCAGCGCTGAGAGGGGAGCGGGGTGGGGATTCGGCCGGGATCGGGGCCCGGTGACCGCTGAAGGGGGTTCGGCCGGGATCGGGGCCCGGTGGGCGCTGAGGGAGGGGATCGGGACAGGGGTTCGGCCGGCAGCGGGGCCCGGTGAACACTGAGGGGGGATCGCGGCGGGGGATCGGCCGGGATCGGGGCCCGGTGAACGCTGAGGGGGTTTCGGCCGGGAGCGGGTGCGGGGCCGCTGCTGAAGCCGCCGCTAACGCCGCTGTCGCCCCACAGGTCTCGGCGGCGAGCGGAGGCCGCGAGTCCCCCGCCGGGAGCCATGAGCGCGGGCAGCGTCGCCCCGGGCTGGCCTGAGGCGCTGCCGGCCGCGGCCCGGCCCGCAGCGGGCATGAGCGGCAGCCAGAGCCCCGAGGGGCCCGGCGACGGCCCCGAGCTGCAGCTGAAGGTGGATTTTTTCCGCAAGCTCGGCTATTCCTCCGAGGAGATCCGCGTCGTGCTGCAGAAGCTGGGCCTGGGCGCCGACACCAACACGGTGCTGGGGGAGCTGGTGAAGCACGGCCCGGCCGAGCGGGACGGCCCCGAGACCGCGCCCGAGCCCGGCGAGGCCCCGCTGGTCCCTCGGGGCGGCGCCGGCAACAAGAGCCCCGCGCCCGGCCCCGAAGAAACGGAGAGCGACAACCTGAAGCCCATCGTCATCGATGGCAGCAACGTGGCCATGAGGTGCGTCCGGGGTGGGCGCGGGGCTGTCGGTGTGTGAGCTCTGGGTGTGAGCGCTGCCAGGCTCGGGGACGAGAAGCTGTGAGTGCCTCGCTCAAAGCGGCCACTTCTGGGCGCTTGGAAGGGAGCTGGTAATATTTTCCAAGGTGTCTCTCCAACACACGAGGACGAGCATCACGTTTGCCGGTGCGGGCTCGTCTTGGCACTGCTCTGCCCGCCCAGAGCCGCCTGTCACGGGGCAGTGATGAGGGCAGCAGTGCTTCCTTCGAAACAGACATTTCCTCCTGCGCTCTGGCGCTGAGGGGATAACTGAAGAGACGTTGTTCTCTCGACTAGTGGCTTTGTGTAAGTTTCCGTAGCAGGAAGTTGCTCAATAAATAATTACAGGGTTAATTAGAGAAGGCTTTATAATATGGAACTCCACTGGAGACTTGTCTCCAAATTGTTCCTCTTATGTTTTGGTGAATTTCTGTACAAAGTAGAAAATAATGAGATGTCAAAGGTGTCGCCAAGGCAGGGCTGTGGCTCATCCTCATCATTTCACATGTCCCAGTGGTGCTGGAACAGGTCCTGTTGGGCACTGTGACCAGAGCCCCATGAACCATCCAGCATCTCAGAGCTGGATATTTATTGGTGTGATGTCCCCAGTTTTCACTCGTGGCTTTTGCTCCCACGATGGTGAGCATTGCTTGTCCTCCCCCCAGGGAGTATGTGTTCCCCTCCCTCCATAGCAGGGGTTCTGGGCTCTTGAAAGGTAACACACCACGTTCTGAAAGCTTTTTTCTGTTGCAGCTCAGAAGCTGCCTGCTTTGTTGTTTATGTTTGTGCACGCAGGTTTTATAAAAAATAACCCTGGGTGCAGGTGGAGCTGCCGTGTGGGCTGCAGTAGGTTTGTCTGAGGTGAAAGTGCTGCGTGGAGGTTTGTTTGCAGGTGTGGTGTTTGCCAAGCCCTGGCTGACAGTTCTGAAGACAGAACTGGGAAAGATGGGGCACAGGCAAGTCCTAGAGCAAATGAGGAATGGTGATGGCAGTGGGACAGGGCTGGAGAGTGAAAGCTGTGCCTGAAGAGAACCTGTTCCAGTTCCTACCCTCTCCTCAGCTCTGGGAACACCATGGAAAATGGACTATTGTGAGTCCAGGCTGATAAGTGACTCTGGCAGCAAAGTTTACCTTGGATAAGTGCTTGGGCATTAACAGCAGGGATTGGCTGTGTTTGTTAATAAGCAGCCTCTTACTGGTGAAAGTTACCCCAAAATGCAGAGGGGAAATCACAGCAGCTGTGAGTCAGGGCAGGCCAGAACTCAGGGTCTGACATGAGAGCAGCAGTCTGGCTTTTTTAAGCAATTTGCTAGAAGGGGAATTCCATTCTGAAACTTCCTGTATTGATGGTGTGATGTTCCCTGCTGATTCATTTGCAGTGTGTACAGCGGCCTCTCTCAACAGCTCTTGACAAACTTATGCAAATCATAGTGGAAATTAGCTTTTACTTCCTTCTAAGGGAATTTTTCTTTGGCTGCTGCCAAATCAGATCAGCCCAATTAGCTGCCTTCTGGAGGTTTGAGGTTGGTAGCAGGGACTCAAAAATAAAAAAAGCCCAAAAAACGAACAAACCAAAGAAATCCACAAAAAGGATTTGTTTTTCACATCTCTAAAAAATTGTAGTAACCTGTGCCTGGCTATTTATGCCTAAATCCATCTGATGTTGGAAGAAAGTTTTAGAGCAACTTCTAATGGTGATTGTCAGCCTTCTGTAATGTAGGATTCTTATTGGAGGTATGCTAGGTGTCTCTTTAGGTGTTAGTTCTGTTGCCAAGGGTTTAATTCTTCTAGAATAAGTACTTTTGTACAGCTCTTCAACTTTCTTTGTCATTTCAAAGAAAGGGTGAGGCCAGGAGGGGAAGTGAAACTTCTCTGTAGTGGTGCTGCAACAGTGTCACTGCAGGAACGGCTCTGGTGAGGGGCTGCTCAGGGTGCTGGGAGCTGAAATGTCATTCAGGTGCGGATGGAAGGAGCAAGACTTGGCACAGGTAGTGCCCAGGTGAGGAAAATGTTCCTGAATTCTGAGAGCAGTTCCCCTTTTGGTGTAGTGCATCTTCCCAGAATGCTGTCACAGAATCCCACAGTTGGATCCCCACGGTGACACATCAGGCTGGAATAGAAGTATTGAAAGTTTGCCAAAAGCACTATCAGCAGAGCTGATTGCACTGTAAATACTAGTGCTTGTAAAACAGGAGGGGCAGTTTCCTCCTAGAAGTTCTGAGAACGTATTGATATGACCTAATGAATAATTAGGGAGCTTTTTGCATCCGTACTTGGCTTCTGACAAGGCTGTCAAACTTTGTTCTCCAGCTGCCATGAGCTGTTCACTCAGGCAGCACTGATCACAGGAGATGTTGCCATTTTGTGCAAGTAGCTCATTTGTAGATGAGGTTTTGAGCCATCATGGAATGAATCATCTTTCCTTGAGGTGAGAGTGCATATAAAATACCTTGTTTTCCTGAAGTGATCAGAACAAGTTTGCAAGCAGTGAGGGTACAGTGCACCCTGGCAGCAAACAGCTGCTGCCATGAGCTGTCAGAGTAGCACAAAGGGGGTTTGGGTCACATTGTGCTCTGGGCTAAAAATAACCATCACAAGTCCAGGGTTGAAGCAGAGGCTGTTTCAGAGCAGCTGCAGCAGCTCCAGCTGCTGTCTCCCTCCCAGTGAGTATTTGGGTGTTCTGTGGTATCCTGAGGTGCTGAACTGAACAGGGGTGCTGGGCAGGGCTGAGTGAGGGTGTTGTTACACAAGACAAGCTGTGTTTGCTGCCTGTTCTCCTCAGCACTTCACTGGAGCTTGTCCCAGTTGCCAGCTCCCTTTGCTCTGTAGTGCCTGACTAGTGTGTACTGAATCATGAAAGAATTAAAGTCTTCATTTTCTCCTTTGCAGCCATGGGAATAAAGAGGTGTTCTCCTGCCGAGGTATCCTTCTGGCTGTGCAGTGGTTCTGGGACAGGGGACACAAGGATATTACAGTCTTTGTGCCCTCATGGAGGAAGGAGCAGCCCAGACCAGATGTACTCATAACAGGTATGAAAATAGGAAAAGCAAAAGTCGCTTTTCAGGCTGATTGCTCTGTCACTCAGTGAGCTTGCAGAGTTCTGGTTAAGTCAGTAATTAACTTCAGAATGGAAAGTCTGAGTAGCAGGAGCTGCAATGAGCTGAACTGACCAGGCAGAATTAGTCATTAACTTTTCCCCTAAGCCAGCTTTTGCCTGAATCAGTTGGAATAATTCAGAAAGCAAGGAATGTAATGCTGCTTTGCTTCCTAACTTCTTGTCTTTTATTTCTTGATTTCTTTTTTCTCTCACAGGGATGCACTTTGTGCTTTGTATTTGACTGAAGCATATTTAGCCAGAATTATTCAAATGGAGGGGGGGAGCTTGCTCTGAACTTGCAGAGAGCTGAGATTTCTGAGTTACTTGGAACAGTGTTGCTGTAGGACACGAAAGAAAGATAAAATACTGCAACATGTCAGAAGGCAAAAAGTACAAAAGCTTTATTGTCTAATTTTACTACCTTTTTATAAGGTGTTCTGATATGGACTTAAAATAGGAACGACACCTCTCTAACCCCATTGGTTAAACTAGAGAAACAGCAAAACACCAGCTGGAGAAAGATTGTTTTGAGAAGAAGCTTTCCTGAGAATTTTTCCCTTGGGAACAAGTTTGCAGGCTGAAATCTCTCAGACCCAGAAGCACCAGGCCCCCAGAACAGCGATGAGCAGGGTTGGACAGAGTCTGGGTTGTGGACAGACGGAACAACTTCACGTGGATGTTTTTGTGCATTTATAATGTCACTTTATCCATGTGAAGGGCTGTGCTCATCTCAGGTTTTGGGTGTTTTTGTGCCCTGAGAGTTGATAATAGAGTTCCACAGAGAGCCAAGGTCTGTGCTGTTGCTTTGGAAAGTTGTTTATTCTGTCGTTATCTCTAAAAGTTGTCTCTGTCCAGTGTGAAGTTTGCAGAAATCCAGAAAAGCAAGGTCTGACCCACCCACAACAGTACCTGAACCTTTATAATCTAAATTATGTTAACAATGTTTTCTTTTAAGTACCAATAACCATGACCCATGTTAGACAGTGAGACTTTACCTTAACCCAATCACAAAAAGGCCATCACCCCTGCAAAGATGAAGGGGAAGAAGAACCAGGGAAAGAGAACAGACACACCCAAATTCCTCCATCTTTGCCCCTTTCTACCTGTATAGTAAAATCTAAAAATTCTACTTTTCACCCTGTGACACATTAATAATCATACTAATTAAACCCATGTGGTTCTGCATCTCCTCTCTCAGACATGGCAGCTTTTTCCAGGGGGTAAGATCAAAGGCATAGGTACTTCTGGCTCTGTCCCAAGACCCTCGTATCACACTGCTACACGAAAGAACAGCACGACACAGCAATCACGAGGGGAAAGAAAAGAAAAGGAGATATTTATTAAAATCAGAGTTATTATATACAGGAAAGGGAAAAGGTTCTAATTGGGTGAGAAAATTCCCACCTCTACACACACACTGGCTAATACACACGCTTGTCAAGGAAATCCATCCCACTAAGAAGATTGTAAACTTCCAAGCTAGTTAGAAAACAACACCTGTTATTTACATGAAAAACTATGGGAAAACTGACTCCAAACTACAACTTATCAGAAGGTTTAAAAATTCAGGGTGACACCCTCGGGGTCTCGAGCCTCTGGGATCACCAAAGGGGTGACCCAGGCTCCCCCATCCCAGGGCACCCAGAGGGGTGACCCAGGCTCCCCCATCCCAGGACACCCAGAGGGGTGATCCCACCTGCTCACAGCTGTGCTTGCCCTAGACCAGCACATCCTGCGTGACCTGGAGAAGAAGAAGATCCTGGTGTTCACACCATCACGGCGTGTGGGTGGCAAGCGCGTGGTGTGCTACGACGATCGCTTCATCGTCAAGCTGGCGCACGAGTCCGATGGGGTGGTGGTGTCCAACGACACCTACCGCGACCTGCAGAGCGAGCGGCCCGAGTGGAAGAGGTTCATCGAGGAGCGCCTGCTCATGTACTCCTTTGTCAACGACAAGTAGGGTCCATGCCTTCAGTTTTTTAGCTTTTTGTGGGTTTTGGGTTTTTTTTGGGTGTTAGTGTGTAAGTCTGGGCTCAGTGTAGGGTGTTAGTGAGGTGCTGCTGCAGCACGTCTCTTGGCATTCTGGTCAGACAAAACGATCCTTCTGGGCCTGAGAACCAGATACACCCTCTGCCCCAGACCCCAAAAAGGATAAACAGAATTAGGGGGAGCAAACTGGGGGAATGTGACTTCATTATCTGCAATTATAATTGGACCATTAACCCCTGATCAATGCAAATAGGCCAAACTTATATCTGTCTGAAAAACCATGGTCCCTCTTGGATGTAGCCTCTGGAAGGCTCTGACTGCCCAAGGTGTATCTATTGAAGGCCTTTAATAAAGGCCACTTTATTCTCCTAACTCTGTCTAGCCTCTGTCCCAGATAGCCACTCCAAGGCATCATGGTCACATCTTCCTGGGCTTTTAAGAAAAATCTGTGTGAGCACACTGGCTTGTTGTAATTAAGTGATACCAAGTGATGCACGAGAAGTTTTCTGTGACCACATGCTTCAGGCTGCTCCTGTGCAGCCACAATCCCCACAGTCCTGCAGGGTCTGCAGATCTGCCCAGTGCTTCCCAGAGAGGAATGCTGGGGGGATTGGGGGTCTGAAATTGCTGGTGAATAAATAAAGAGAAGCTGTAGGATAACAAGGCAAAAGAAGCTGGTGGCATCTCAGTACCTGCTCCTTATTTGGAGCTAGGAGCTGCAAGGAGAGCTTCAGGGTGCAATTTCCTCATAGGACAATTGTTAGCAGGCTCAGCAGCAGATACTAATTCTGATTGACAACCAAGCATTGAACCTCTTCTGTGCCTGAAGGGAAGCATTTTGTGCTGGTGTGGACTGGGTGGCAGGAGGGTTATCTCTGCAGGAAATGGGCTTTGTAGGGCTCAGATAGCTTTTGATCTTCAATGAAATAGGAGGCTTTGAGAATAAACCAAACCTCAACTGAAAAAAGTGAACTACTTCTGACTGAGGTTTGCTTTTTCTTTAGGTTTATGCCTCCAGATGATCCCTTAGGGCGTCATGGCCCCAGCCTGGATAACTTCCTCAGGAAGAAACCTGTAGTTCCAGAGCACAAGAAACAGCAGTGCCCTTATGGTAAGACCTGCCTTCTTTATGTAAAGAACAAGGTGTCTGTGTGCAAGTGTCATTCATAGTCTAGTCCAATCCAGCTGTTCATTCCATGCTCTGGCTTTCCTTACAGGGAAGAAATGCACTTATGGAATTAAGTGTAAGTTCTACCACCCTGAGAGGATCAACCAGCCCCAGCGCTCGTTAGCTGATGAGCTCCGTGCCAATGCCAGGCTGTCTCCAACCAGAAACACCAGTGCCAAGGAGGAGAAAAAGGGAAAACGGGGTTCCCAGGCAGAGCTCCTGTGCTCTGTGCCCACAGAGAGCGACAAGAGCTCTTTACAGAAGGTCTCTGCAGACAGGAAGAGCTTGGCCCACAAAGCCAAGCCCAGTGACGCCGTGCTGCAGGCCAAAGGCTGTGTGCCAGGCAGTGTCTCCCCTGACAGGTACCAGCAGCCTCCCATGGACTCTCTGTCTTACATATCTCAGGAGCATCTCGACTCAGGCATCGGGTCCCTGGAGAACCAGCTGTCTGACATGTGGCCCCACAGATGTACCAGCCACTGTGACCATTCCCACCCGGAGCAGGTGGCCCTCTGCACCTGTGGCAGGCAGAGATCTGTGTACCCACATTCCCCCAGCCTAGAGCAGAACGGGCCGGTCTCTTACAAGCACAGCTCCCACAAATCTTCCTCCTCTGGGGCCAGCCTCTTGCAGTACAGCCCCGAGATGTCTGGCTCAGGAGCTTCCCACTCTTTCTCAGGCTATGGGGTGCCTGTGGCTGCAGGTGCTGCAGGGCAGTACAGCCTGCCTGGGGAGTTCAGTGCACCCCTGCACTCGCGGGAGTTCTGGTCAGAGCCGTACGTGCTGCCCCGGGTGAGATCCCCTGACCCCTGCAGGGTGCAGAGAGCCCCCCAGGGTGCCTATGGGGACTCAGGGCCCTGGGCTGGCTCGGAGCAGTTTGCTGAGGAGAGGGCCAGCGTGCATGTCAAGCTGTGTAGCATCTTCCAGCCACACCTGGTGGATGCCGTGATGAACCGCTTCCCCCGGCTGCTGGACCCGCAGAGGCTGGCAGCAGAGATCCTCACCTACAAGGCCCAGAACCCAGGGATGTGAGGCAGGTGCCAAGGGCAGCTCGAGGGGCTGGTTTTGCCTCTGCAGCTGCCACAGATGCCTTCAGAGTGCTCCTTCTTATTCCTTTGGGATTGGAGGCTGGATGCCAGGTGTGGTGTGCTCACAGCAAGTTCTGCTCCAGCTGTGACTGCGTGCCTGTGGGAGAGGTGAGAACACCCCAGCGTCCCACCTTCCCCAGGGGCTGCTAAGCAGGAAGGGAGGCTGCAGCTCCAGAGCAGGACTGTTCCTTTGGGCTTCATGGGAGTCTGGCACACCCTGAACTCCAGCAGTTTTCCATAACTGGAGGTGAGAGAAGTGGGTGCTGCCTTTGTAGTGGCCTAGGGCTAGTTTCTGAGGACCCAAATGCCTTGTCAATGCTGTTGTCAGGTCCTGACTAAGCCTCTTTACTAAATCCCACCATTCAGATCCGTGGCAAATGATGGGTTATGAATGTAATCCGAAGCCGGCTTTATCTGACTGGTTTTACTGGTGCACTTCTTGAATGATGTTTTCCACACCCTTCCCACCTCAGCTTATCTTCCTGAGGTGAGGTAATTCTGCCACATGGACCACAAGTGCTTACTCAGTGAGCTGCTCAGCTCCCAGGAGCACAGTCCTTGCTCAGCAGCTGGACACTGCTCCAGAGCTGCTGGGCATGTGCTGACACCTGCAGTGTCCGAGCAGGTGGCTGAGCTGAGCGTGCTGTGAGTGCTGCTCTGGAGCTGTCCCTGTCCCAGGCTGGCTCTGTACAGCACTGACAAGGATTTATTATGTGCCTTTTGCCTTTAGACAGCAATAGAACAGCTGCAGTCACATCTGGACTGCTGCCAGGGGCCTTCCCAGGGAATCTTTCGTATTTTATGCTGTAAAGCTGTTGCTTCATCTTCTTCCTCACCAATATTCCCCTGTCCCCTTTGGCTGTGCCCAACTAGAGCAGCATCCAGAGCTGTAGAATAAGACTTACTTGGCAAGACTGTTCCTGTTTCATTTCCTCTTACTCTGTAAGATGTTTTCTATTGTAGGTATTGTAAGAGATTTTAAATATGCAAGACCAATTGCTGTAGTAATTGCTTCTGGTCCTGGAATTTTGCTGTGCAAGGGATGCAGAAATGTCCCTGCCACTTGCAGGCCAGAAGCAGTTGATTTGTTGATACACATTGTATCTCTGTGTGTTGTTGTTTTCTAAATACAATACGCCCTTCTGAGGTTAAACCAAGGTTATTGAGTGGCAAATTAGGAAGGGGAGAGTGGAAGGCAGCTGGTCCTGAAACCCTCCAGTGTTGTCTGTTCCTGCTCTTCCCTCTGATGTCCAAGGAATGACCTGCCCAGACTGGCACCATGTGCCATGAGACCACAGGGACACAGAAACCCTGTGGTAATGATACATTACAAATGAGTAATGTTTCATGTTAGTAAGCAAAATGCTTCTTAATTTTAAGTAACCCGAGACTTTGCATATTTGTAAATTACAGGAAAAAAAATGGTTTTTGATGTTATTGTTCAGCACCTTGCTGCTTGCAGTTTTAATCAATGCTGTTCTCACCTCAGCCAGGTGTTACTTGGCAAGGTGGGTTTGGGTTTCTGGTGGAATGCTGGTATCTGCTGCCTCTCTTGCAATGAGAAGATGAACACTTTGTACTCCCCAGCTGACACTTGCTGAACTTCCTGTATCACTATGCAGTGTAGTCACGTCCTGAACAGCCATGTGACAGCCATGGCCAAGAAGAACTGTGTTAGATAAATAAAAACTGCTGAGTTAGCATGTTTGGTGTCTGGTGGCTTTGTGGAGGAACATCCAACGTTTTGCTTGTCTTTCCAGGGAAGTCAGAGAAATTCTCCTTCCTGTGCCAGGCTTTGATGTGTGTGTGCAGCCTGAGGGGTGGTTATTGACAGGCTGTTAATCAATGCAGTGAGACCAAAACAGCCATGTGCTGTGGCAGATAAGGGCATGGGCAGAGCCTGCTGTTTATTTGGCTTTGCTGGGGTTGCTCAGGGCCCAGGGCAGGCACTGGCAGGGCAGGTGGGACCAGCAGCAGGGCTGGCTCTCCCTCAGCACCAGTGTGGGTGTCTCAGGTGCTAAAGCACAGCACAGCCCTGGCAATTTTGGATTCTGTTTGCTTATAAGGGGCAATGCCACAGTACAACCTGGAAAGAAATACATATTTTATCCAGTTACATCTGTGTCAGATGTTGAGTGTGGAATATCTGAAAGGTAACATGTCCAGATTTTGCTCTGGAGATTTGTTATGGACTGGAAGTGCAGCAGGGATATCAGTGCTCCTGTTGTGGTGTAAGGATCATCCCCTCCCACCTGCTCCACTGCAGCACAGCACGTTCTTATCTGGCTGGTTAAATAACTTTATGGTCTGTATTGAAACTTGTGCTCTTCATTTACCACAGGGCAATGACTCTCAGGTTAATCAGAAACCAGAGAGTCAGGTGCTCCCAGGGACCAGCTGCATTTCAAAACAAACCTGCACCCTCACAGCCTGGAGTGTCTTTATTGACTGTGGGAGAGGAAGCCTCAGAGGACGTCACTGCAGTGTCAGAGCTCACGTGGCTCTGTGTGTGTGGTGGGGGATGGAGTGGTGTGTCAGGGATCTGAGCACACCTTTAACCAGGTGTGCTGCTGTCTGTAATGGGGCCTGGAGCTGAAAAATGCTGCAGGATTTTAAGGCTGATGTTCCTCTAAAAGACAAAGGGTAATTCTAGTTTTACAGGATGTGTACAGGGGGTAAATGTTTGGTTTTGCATCTCTCAAAGCTGCACTGAGACACAATTATGGGGATTAGTGCAGAGGTTCATTATCACAACCAGGAGAGAAAGAGCTGGAGCTGATTTTGGTTGTGATGTTCACTGCAGTGACAGCCCTGGGGGCACATGGGGCAGTTTGGGAGGGTCAGGCCCTAGCACAGGTCTGGTGGAAGTTATTTCCCAAACTGCTGTGTGTGCTGTTGGGGCAGCCAGCAAGCACAGCCACCCTCCCACTGCTGTGCTCTGAATTTCCTCCTTCGTTCACACCAAGTTGTGTGTCCCCATTTGCCAAGCTCACTGTGGTGCCAGAGATTTGGGAAAAGGGAATGCTGGTTGGAACTCTTGCTGCTGGACATTTTTTCCTCCACACACTCCTCAGTGCCAGGGGTGGTGGGGCTGCCTGCCTGCACACCTTGGCAACCCTGCTGGGGCTGTTAAAGTGGGGGTTCTGGGGTGCATCCTTTGGCTCAGCACTTCCTGGGGCTTGGGGGTAGAGCCTGCAATGACTGCTGGGTGTTTGCTGGTAGAGCCAAACTGGGTCAGAGCTGTGTGTCAGCTCACTGGGCTGCTGGAGAGAAGGAGGTCACACTTGGGCCTGTTGAAGATTTCCTGTGCTCAGGGGCTTCCCAGCCCTCATCCTGTCAGCTGTGAGCCACTGAAGCCTCGTGCTGAGCTTCAGGAGAGGCTGGTCCCTCCAAGCAGCCCAGTCTGCTCTCCCTGGCCCTGCTGCCCTGTGCTGCCCTTGCTCCCTGAACTTCCATTTGAACTCAGCTGGTTGCTCCCATTGGGAGTTTCCAGGATGTGGCTAGCTCAGTTCCAACATTTAAAAGCATTTTCAGAAGCAGGGATGGGAAATGTTCCTGTGCAGGCTGTGGGAAAGGGGATGGGGCGTGTGCACCATCATGGGGGTGATGTGTGATGTGCTGAATCTGCATCAACCCCGTGTTCCCCCAGTGCTGAGGCTGCTGGGCTTCTGCTCTCCCCATAAGCAGGAATGGATGTTCTGAGCATGGCAGCAGCTCTGCCCCCTGCATCCCAAACTGCTGCTGCAGCACAGCCTCCCCGTGAGACAGGGCTGCAGGAATCCAGGAACTGCAAAGTCAGTATTGCATGCAAGAGAAGGGAAAGGTGCTGGGGAGGAGCTGGGTGCTGCCCCAGGGCAGTGGGGGGAGGCTGGGGTGGTGCTGGTGGTGCAGATGCTGTCAGCACTCACCCTCCAGCCACGTTTCTCACTTCTCTCACATGCCCTGAATAAGGGCCCTGAATTCCCCGGTGCTCCCCAAGGCCAGGGGCTGCCTCTGGAAGCCAAAGCCCCTGTGTGGGGCAGCAGCGACCTGCTCAGCCCTGTTGGAACCCTGGGTGCTGAAAATGTTAAGAGATCTATGTTAAGAGATATGTTAAGAGGTGCTGAGCCTCAGGCAGGCAGCACATTTGACCTGAGGCCTTGGCCCAGGCTTCCAGCATTGAGTGAGAGCACTGAGAACGTGACTGTAACGAGCCCTCCTGACAAAGCCAGCGAGGCCCTGGCCAGGACTGGGGTACAATGTTGCACAAGGAGTAAACACAGCCTCAGGTTAAGCAATAGGGCAGGAGGCTTTGGTGTGGTGGCTGGGGAAAGCTTTCTGTGGCCGGTGAGGTGGCTCTTGCCTGGCTGCGGGTGCTGTGGTGAGGGGCTGCTGCAGTGGGGGTGCAGAGCTGGTGGCTGTAACTAATGCTGCTGATGTCACCCTCCACCTCCTGCATCCCTGTGGGCTGCCTGGGGATTTCCAGCCCAAGGATTGCCACAGAGAGGTGAATGATGGCTACAGCAGGAACAGGACCTCGTCACATCCCTGCCTGCTGCTCCCATGGTCTCAGCGTGGGTGCTGCTGTGATTCCTGTGGGAGGTGGGGAGGCCAAGCTTGTGGCTGGGGTTTCACTGCAGCAGGGCCCCCAGAGCAGCTCGTTTGCAGGACCTGCTTTACTTTGGTATTTCTGAGCAGCACGGGGCTGTCCCACCTCCACCCCAGCGGGGCCAGGTGGGTGCAGGGTGACTCAGGCCGCTGCTATTCGCGTTGCATCAGTTCCCTGCATGTGGGAGCTGCACGGGCACGTCGGGAGGACAGATCCCTGCCGCTCCTGCCTGCTGCTGCAGCCCCTGCTGCGGGTGGCTGCCGGTCCCTGCTCTGCTTCAGCGACAGCTCATCCCCCTCCCCGGAGAGCTGGGGGCTGCTGCAGGGCTCTGGTGCAGCTGTCCCGGCTCTGCTGGGGAAAGACCAGGCAGACACAAGCGATGGAGAGCAGCTGCCTGTATTGAACAGGGGGAGCCCGGGGCAGGATGTGGAATCCCGGGGCAGGATTCAGCCCCCTGTGCTGGGCACGGGGCAGCTCCCAGCCCTGCTCCCTGCCGGGCTGCTGCTCCCTGCCCCACTGTCCTGCCCAGCCGTGCTTGGGGAGGCGGCTGCCCCTCACCGCTGTTTCAAGGAGCTGGCCCAGGGTTGCGACATGTGCGGAGCAGCTGAGAGAGAGGATGGGTCTGGCCAGTGAGGAAGTCAGGGGGTGAGTTTTGCAATGCCTCGCCCCAGTGCAGGGTGACTGCAGACGGTGCTGACCAGACTCCTCGTTCCGGGAACCTCCCAGCAAGCAGCAGAGCAGGAGGATGCTCCTCGGTGGGTTTCACCAGAGCCAGCCCCTGGGGATGCTCCTCGGTGGGCTTCACCAGAGTCAGCCCCTGGGCAGGGAGGGCTGTGATGTGTCCTGGGGCAGACCCAGGTTCAGTGGCTTGTCCTGACCTGCCTCCAGCTGGTTCCTGCTCCCGGGAAATGGCTGCAGTTCTGCTGGATGGGGCCGGGCCCAGCCAGCACCAAGGGATGGAGGCACATACAGGGATACAGCTGGGGCTGCACCAGCCTGGCCTGTGTCCTTCGGGGAGGAACGTGTGGATCCTTCCCGCTTGCTGAGGGCCTGCTCACACCTTCACTTACATTTTCTGCCTGTCAGGCTGGAGAGAGCCACGTGGTTGCCGAGGTTCCTCCCTCCACTGGCGTCCTGGAAAAGAGCAAAGGAGAGGGAGGGGACACCAGCGGGAGCACCCAGCCAGGCTCCTGGTGGGAGCAGACACAGACAACTGGGATCCTTTCCCAGCACCTACCTCCCCGGGCTGCCCAGTGCCACCCAGTGCCAAGCTGGGAACTGGTGGATTGCCCACACTTCCCTTTAGCAGAGATCAGCACATTGCCCTGTCCCCAGCTCTGGTGGCAGCTCCTGGCTCCCTGTGCCCGCTCACAGTTCCCAGCCCTTACCTTCTGGGCTCTCTCCCTCACTCCCACTGGCACTTTGGTCCTCTGCTTCCCCTAGCAGCTCGGGGCTGTCACTGCTGTTCCACTGCCACGGCAGCTCCTGCAGCTGCAAGGGGGTGTGAGGCTCTGGGCTGTCCGAGGGGCAGTGGGTGCTGGGACCCCCGGGGCTCACCCTTTGGCGCAGGCTTTGCTGTTCCCGCAGCAGCTCCAGGAACCGGCTGCTCCACAGCAGCTTCTCAGCCCCCAGCTCGGTGCACAGGAAGCGGACATCGGCCTCCAGAGCCTCCAGCCTGCCCAACACGGCCTCGCTGCCATCGCCACGCCGCTGCTGCTGCCCCACCGCTGCCCTGGCAGCACAGCACAGCTCAGCTCCTGCCCACCCCCGCGGCACCTGCCAGCCCCAGGGACACCCCTGGGCCCGGCACCCACCTGTCTGTGCAGGCTCCCATGTGGAATCTGAGTCCGCATCCTCCTCGCTCCCCTCTAGTCTAAGCTGCAGGGCTGTGCCGAGCTGGAAGCCAACACGGACACTGGGGACTCCCAGCTCCGCGGGCAGCTGAGCCCAGCCCTGCCTGGGGAACGCCCCTGGTGCCACCCAGCAGGGCTCAGCTGTGTCCCGGAGGTTGGTGTTTCCCACTGGGAATTACCTCCTCGGTGACCTGGAAGGCGCCATCCCAGCAGCTCTTGTAGAACATCAGCAGGACCTGGGGGAGAGGACGGCTCGCAGCTGCCCTGTGGAGAGCAGAGCCCGGAGCGCTGTCCCCGCGTCCCCAGGGCTCTGGGTGGGCACAACCAACACAGAACCAGCCCCCGGGACGAGGATCCCACTCCCGGGGCGCTCCAGCTGCACCAAACCCCAACCCCCAGCAGCAGCGGTGCAGCGACTGCACCCCTGCAGCACCCACTGCAGCACCCACTGCAGCACCCCCGCCCTGCCTCCGGCCACACGCCGCGTTTGGAGCCGGCACAGGTGCGCGGAGGCCCCTGGGGAAGGGGCTGTGCGGTACCGACCCAGGCCAGGCTCCAGAGCCCCCGCAGCGCCCGCAGCGCGGTCCCGCAGAGCGACAGCAGCCAGAGGCCCCCGGAGCGCAGGAGCCGCCTCCGGCAGGGCTCGGGCGGAGCGCGCAGCCGGCCCATGGCACCTGCGGGCCGCACACACAGCTCAGAGCCCGGTGCCAACACGTGTCGGGGTCTGTCCCGTGTGCCAGGACAGCCAGAGGGCACCGCAGCGTTGGCGGGGCCGCATCCCCACCCGAGGAATCCCCGCTGCCGCCTCCCCGCTGCCCCCTTACCCAGCCACGCTCCGGGCGCGGCCCCTCCTGCCCCTCGGCCGCCGGATGAACTCCTGTCTAAGCCTCTTGGTGACGAGGCTGCGCAGGGATTAGCGCTTCCCTAGCGCTCCACCTTTGGGGTCCCTAAGGACAGTGGCTGCTCTTCGACGCTTTTCTTTGCTCAGGATTCATCTTTGACAAGCAAAGGACTCAGGATGTGTTTCTAACCACGACTTTTAGCTTTAATTAGCATTCAGGTAAAACCTGTGCAGCTCCCTCTAATTCCTGTGCCCAGGAACTGACCATCCTGGGGGTCTTCAGTCACTCAGGCTCTTTAAGAAGTAAAACAGAAGCGTTCAGAAGTCAAATGGAAGTTGTAAGCACAACTGCTGGAGTCAGGACCCAGCAGGGAACAGCTGATCCTTTGATTGAATCAAGTGTTTTGCCATTTTTCTTTCTGCCCCGATCAATGTGGCCCCCTCAGGCTGCTGCCATCAGACACCGACCTGGGCAGAACAGGCTGTCCCTTCCTCCGGTGACAAACACAGCCAGAGGCAGGAACGGCTGCACTTCCCCATCATCCCTGCAGCACCCCGGTGTGTCACAGGGAACAGGAGCTGACCCTGCACACAAAGTGCCTGTCTGTGCTCAGGCTCCGAGCTACACCCGCCCTCTGCTGCTGCTCCAAAATGTCCCGCCCAAAAACGTCTGGCAGCTTTCCTCGAGGTCAGAGGTGCAGCAGAGACTTCAGCCTCTGAAATCCAGGTGCTCCAGCCATCCCTGCTTGGAGCAGCAGCAGAACTGTTTTCATACCGAGGCCAGGGAATCAAAACCATCAGCTGAGAATTCTTTTTTCCAGAACTGTGGAGGAGCAAGGCCTTGTAGTTTATGTTTCCCAGATCTTCCACCCGCCCTGTGCTTTAACTCTGTAACTCAAAGCACAGAAGTAGGCCGGCTTTGCAGCTTGGCCTTTAAGCTGCTCTATCCCGACCCCCCCGCAGGGGAGCAGCCACAGCTCCCTGCAGGATAAGCCAGCTCCCTCCAGGAACTAACACAGAGCTGCCTTGATCCCCAGCTCAGACACTGCCCAAAGGAGGATTCTGCTCCCCTGCACTCCCAGGGCCTGCAGAGAGCCCCAAAGCCCAGGGGAGCAGAGGTGCAGCAGAACAAACGAACCCTCAGCTGTTCCAAGGGGACTCAGTGACAGCCCCATGCCATGGCCCCTTTCCCAAGGCCCTTTTCCCACGTGTCCCTCCAGCAGCAGGGGTTACACAAACACATCCCAGCACTGATAAAGAAGGCAGCTCCCCACGCTGAGCAAAGCAAAGCTCAGCTCAACAGCAACATCAAGATTCTGCCCTGGCTGCTGTGAGAAGCACCCGGCCCTCACTGCTCTGTCCTGCTCCAGGGACAATCCAGGCAGCTCATCCCTGATCTGGCAGCAACAGAACCACAGACATCCCAGCCCTGCCTTGCAGCAGGATCAGCCAAACACAGCTGAATCAAATACAGAGCCTGGCACTCCCTGCAGAACTTAGTAACAGCTGAGGAGAGAAAGCACCAAGGGAACTCCCAAGGGCCACAGGACAAGGAACAGCTCCAGTGCCAAAGGGGAAGAATTCCAGCAAAGCCCCCAGAAAGCAGGTGGACACTAAAAAGCACCAGAAGTCAAAGTTTGGACTGAATAAACCATGAGAAGAGACAAACATGGAACTTTTATTGTTTATGTACAAATGACAGAAGTTTGTATTAAAAAGAGAACCCTCCCAAAGTCAGTGACAGCGAGGAGTTGGCTCTGAGCTCTGGCCCTTCCTGCACCTAATGCACTGAGGAGTATTGGGAGATGGTGTTGAAAATGAAAGTAAGAGAAAAGGGTTAAACTACCTTCTTCTCTGCTTGAGTAAGAATCAAAAGAGCTGCTCCACAAAATGAAGAACCTTCCACTACACGGACTAAACAAAGAAACCCAAAGTCAACTTGTAACTATACACTTCAGCTTTTAAAAAAGCACAACAAAACCAACAAAATAAACCAAAGAAAAACAAACCTGCAGAGCTAAATATCAGCAATGAAAGTAATCTAAGTCTCACAACATGGATGGGACACACTGAATCCTACCCCAGTTCCAGTGGACAAGGAAATGCCTCTCTGTGGGTCTGCAGGTGACAGGGGGGCAGCAGTATCAGCCATTTCAGGAAGTTCCCGACCAAGGTGGAAGCACAGAACAGTCAGGAATTCAGAACTACTACAACTACTACACCACCTCTGTCTTCCTGCAAATCAGGTGATTTAAAAATGATGCAAAGTACACGGTCCAAGATTTCCTCCCCCCCCATCCAAGTCCCTTAGAGTGAGTCACTCCTGCGGCAGCTGCCATCCTGCTTCAGGGCTTCTCAGTGGGGAGTCACACACCTAAATCCCAGGAGCATCAGCACTGATGGCTCTAGTAGTCCTGCAGAGAAAGGACAGCACATGCACGTTAACACCTTCCCCCCTCCGATCCTGCCCTCGGAGCTGGGGGGTCTCAGTCCTCTCTCATCTCACACACCACTAGCTGCAGGCAAAACAGAGTTTTTTTCTTGTAGCTAAACACTGAGGAGGATGGACCCTTCCAACCTTGAGTATCAACTCAAACCAGATGCTTTTGATGCTCCGGATCATGACAAGACAACAGGATGCAAAGCAGCTTTTTTTCCACGAGAAGCACACAGGAGTTATCTGTGACCCAGGCTCAGAGCAGCCCACCTGGGCTCAGCTGCTGCCACAGCCAGGGGACAGTGCTGACCTCACGCTGTGACTCCTCAGCCACGACAATAAGAACTCAAATGACAGCAGCAGGAGGAGGGTTTTTAAAGCTTGGGAGTCAGGAAGCCCCTCCAGTGAGCAATGAAAACACAGACAGAGCACGGATACTTACGGCTCTTGGCTTTTTGTTTAACTTGAGATCAATCCTGTGGTTGGAAAGACAAGAGAAACGTCCATGTCAATGCCTGACCCAACACCAGAGTTACTGCACAGGGCACAGCTACGACAGAGACTATGGTTAATCCATCCATTCCCAACTGGCTGAGCCAGGGCTGTTCCCAGGGTTACTGGGCATGAGAGCAGCACAGGAGAGTCGAGGGATTATTTGCCAAAAAGCAGATTCCATCCACTCCCAGACAGAGTTAATCAAGGGGCACAATCAATCACAGGGCAATTAGGCAGGTGAACAAGGGGAACTAGGCATGCTCTATGTTAATTTAATCTGCCAGAGGTGTGACTATGCCACAGGTAATTAGGCAGACATAGTGTGAGAGTTATTTACTTGGATAGAGAGAGGAGTTAGGATGACAGAGATTATATGAGCCAAAGTTACTGAGTTTAGTACATTTTTCCAAAAGGAAATATCCAAGTCTATACTTATCTCCTTAAGCAGCAAAGCCAAAAGAATCAGTTTTTAAACTAAGTTTTAAAAGTTAAAAAGTTGTATCTATTGAAATATGAAACAGAAAGGTAAAGAAGAGTGAAGTTAATTTATAATTTGCTGAAGTTATTAAATAAAATGTTACCTCCATCACGCTTTTCTGTTTTTAAAAAAAACTTCCCAGCCTAACCTAATATACATACCTACAATTAAACAGATAAACTAGGGGTTAGAGAGGTCTCAAAAGGCACATTGGTGTCTACACACTAACAACACAGCACAAGTACTAATTCAAGTCAAACTTACTCAAAGTCATAATCAAACATGCCAGACGGGCTGAGGGGCAGCATTTGAAAGGAAGAAAGCAATAGAAATTAATATACTAATGAATTAAATCAATTAATTGATTAGCCACCCTAGCGAGATTGCTAAAAAAATAAAATGAAGTCAATGATAAAGCCAGTGTTCAAACACCATCAACTCCTTCAGGTATCTTAACCAAGACTGGACACAAAAAGCACTCTGGGTTGGCAATCCAGAGTCCCCCTCCCCACTGGATTTCTGGGAACAAGAGGTGTTAGCAGAGAGCTGGGTTTGGTTCACACAGGGGATTTTAGGAGCTGGAAGAGGAGCAGCTGCCAGACCCGGAGAGGGCAGAGCTCAGGGGCAGGAGAGGAACCCCAGGGCTTGGAAAACCAAAGTGAAGGGTCAGGAAGCAGGGTGGGCTTAGGGAGCTGGGGAGGGGGCCGGGCTGCCAGGGCAAGGCAAAGCTGGGTCAGGCAGAGGTGACACAGAACTCGGTGCCCAAGCCTGCACTGGGCTGTTCCCCCACACCCCCAGTGCTGCTGTCCCTGCAAGGGTGGCCCAGGGACGTTTGGCCAGAGCTGAGCACTTTGGTGAGTGTCCCACCCCCTCACAGCACAGCCTCCACACACAGCTCTGCCCACAGCTGCCACCAGTGGGGAAGGATTGATCAGAGAATCCCATTCCAGGGCTGCACTGGGACCACGAAACAGCACCAGGCTCCCTCAAGCACCTGTCAGCTGTGAAAACAGCACACAGAAAATATCCCCCCTGGCCTTGCTGTGGTGTGGCAGGGAGCAGAGGGACAGCACAGCCTCTGCAGCCACACCTGAGGCCACCTGAAGGCACAGGTCCCCAGCTCCCCACAGGGCAGTGAGGCCGAGCTCCTGCAGGGCCCTTCCCCAGCCCCTCCCGTTCTCCAGGAACGGGGGAAGGAAACCCAGAGCCGTGCTGCCAAACACAACAGCTTCTGAATAAACAGAAAAGCCAACAGTTCTTTTTATTTTTTTCTCTTTTTCATGCCAGACCCCCTCAGGGGACAGACCCACAGCACCTGTGGGGCTGTGGGGCCTGGATCGCTGCACGATCAGGGACTGGGTTCTTGCTGGGGCGTTTTTAGCCTAAAAATACTTGAGAATTGTTTGGTCTTGTCTGCCAAAATTTAGGGGATAGTCAGGAACAGCAATCACAATTTTAACAGAGCTTTTATTACAGACAAATTTAATTATCTTTTTATCTTTTTTTAATTCTCTATCTGGCCCTGCTAAGCATTACAAACAGTCGGGTCCTGCCTCACTGAGCCCCTCGGAGGGGGCCTGGGGACACAGAAGCTGCCACAGGTGAGCAGGGCAGGGCTCCTCTGTCCAACAGCCTGGCCTGGCAGCCAAAGCTGCAGAGGGGATGTGAAGGAACCCAGAGCCACACAACCTGTTGGGGAGCAGCTTCCCCCCCTCCAGCTCCTGTCCCTAAAGCCCAGGTCATAGACCAGAGCAAAGGGATTTATGTCAGTCCCAGCACCTGCCCTGCACCCCACCATGTTGCTTGGCCATGGTTTGTCCAGGGAGAATATTTTAGAATTTGTTTGAAATGGCAGTTCTCTTAAGCTGTACTTCAGTTTTACAGGTTGTTTCTCTGGACTTGTTCACGGATGTAGTTTCTTGTGTTATTCCTGAACTTCTTCCAAATATCTACAGGCAAAAAAAGAGATTTGAACTTCTTTGGATTCCCAGCTCATGAGGAACCAAAGGGACATGCAGTCCTTTTGGATATTTGCCCAATTCAGGCTGCTGTAGGAAGGAAATTCTGACCTAAGGATTAAAGACACGCTAATGACTCAACACTTAATGAAGGCAAAAAAAGGAGTTAAGCATTTTTCAAGCGTTGTACCTACCTCGTGTCCCCACCCCAACTGTCCCCAGCCCCCCTTGTAAACTTTTACCACTTCAAACCCTTTCTCTAATTGCATGGCAGGTCCCTTAAAGAGGAGAGCCTGTCCCTAGGCAGAGCAAACAGCTCAGAGAGCCAGCACAGGCACCAGGGAGTTTTAAAAACTCTATAAACACTATTAAATCCCAGCTTCAGCAATCCTTCCAGAGGGGCACAGCTCTGCAGTGTCTCCTCTCCACGGTTTTCCTCCCTCAGGGCCTGACTCACAGGCACTGTCAGTGCCAGCAGCCTGGGCTGAGGGCACAGGCACCAGCTCAGTGCCCTCATTATGCCTCAACCTCTTCCAAAACCAGGAAATCCAACCAGAAAAGAGTTCAGGGAATCTTGTTTCACATGAATTTCAGGTCAGTTTAATAACAAACACTCTGAGGTGAAGGTGACACTCCTCTATGCCAGCACTGAGACTTGGCTGGGATGTGAGAGCTGGAAGGGGCTGGAGTGGAAATCCAGATACTGGGAGTATCCAAAACCCCCAAAACATTCCCATTTGCTTTCCACCCTCCTTCAAAGAAAGCACTAACATTCCTGTCCTCCTGGGCTCTGCAGAAAGCAAGCTCAGGAGGTCAGGACCTGCTGGGAGGAATAAGCTTTACCCTGGAGAGATGGGAGAGCTGGAGAAGCTGCCCAGAAGCACAGCTGTGCCACAGCTGGAGAGAACACCCTGTGCTGTTTGTTCAACTTCCTCAGCACTTTCCCCACCTCTTCCAAAACCAGGAAAACCACCCAAACAACTGACCCCAACATTATTCCTGTGTTAGTGTCTCCCCTCAGGCAATAATTCAGTCCAGCCCCAGCCAAGTGTCCAGGTGTGGTGAGCAGGCTGCTGGTCCCACTGACCTGTGTCTGTTTTTGTTCTTTCTCTTTTTGTGGCTGCTGTGGTGGCTCCCAGAGGAGGTGGAGGAAGCAGCTTTCTGGGGCTTCACGCCCTGCACGGAGCCATCCAGCTCTTCAGCATCCTCCTGGTTGGGCTCATTCTCCTGGTTGTGGAAGTCTGGAGAAGTGTCACTCTCTGTGCCACTGCCCGGCTCCCCTAGAGCAGGACAAACCCAGGTGAGCACCAGGGTGAGGTGGCCTGGCACAGCCATGAGTGGGAGAAACAACCCCAGAAGAGCAGCAGAGACACCTGGGCCCTGCAGCACCCGGAGGTGAATCACAGAGCCTGGGAAACCACTCTGCAGGATGGACAGGAAACTGCTCCTCAGCCCTGATGAACCACATCCTATTTGGTGCTGATCACAAAAACGTTTTTCAATACCCTGCAGGTGAGGGGTCCCTCCCCACATCTTCTGTGGCTGACACACCTACAGCAGTGCTTCAGCTCGTCCAGCCTCTTCAAAACAGCACTAAACCAATTTCAATCCCTTTTACACACAACAAACCCCTGCTGAGCATGGAAGGAACTTGGGAAGTCAACAGCCAGGAGCAGCCAGACACAAGGAATGGGAAGGGGAGCCCAAGTCCAGCCCAGATCTGGAAGGCTGAGACAGGGCTGAGTGGTGGGGACAGTGTAATTCTTCCCAAATTCAGAGGAAAATGACAAAGAGACTTACGCTTCTCAATGAGCTGGTCCTGGACTCCAGCTAAAGCACTGACAGCCTGGAAAACCAAAGGGGATGTCAAGCCCAGCAGGGATTCACTTCCCAGTGCTCACAGCACGGAGCCAGGTTACACAGACACATCCCTCTGCAGTGCCCGTGGCCCCATGTGGCAGTGGGGATCTGGGACAGAGACAAAGCCAGGGGACAGCAGGGACAGCAGTGACAGGGTCCTCCCACCCCCCAGGCACCCGGAGGAGGGGCTCTGGAAGAGGCTGCAGGGCGGGATGGGGATGTTCAGGGCAGGGAGCCAGGGCAGGTACAGGATTTTAAACGGGGAACTCATTCTGCAGGTGATCACGGCAGGACTGAGGCACCAAGGGACAGGGATGGGATGGGACAGGATGGGATGGGATGGGATGGGATGGGATGGGATGGGGATAAAGCAGGAACAGGAATGAGTACAAGGAAAGAGATGGGAATGGAGACAGGGATAGGGACAGGTATGGGAACAGAGATAAGGAGAGGGGTGGGCACAGGGACGGTTCTGGGGTCACGGCTCATCCCACCTGCCCCCATCCCGGCACTCACCGCTGCTGAAGTGACCGAGGACTTGCTGAAGAGCCTCTCGGCCTCCTTGAACTTGCGGTTCCTGCGGTCGTTTTTGCTGTTGGAGTTCCTGAAACAGAGACAGGGGCGCGATGGCGGGGCCGGGCGGGCGGGGATGGGGGGGAGGCCGGGCAGGTGGGCAGCGCCTCCGCCACTCACTTTTGGTTGGTGAGATAGCGATCCCAGCCGCGGATGATGTTCCCGTACATCTGCGTGTCCTCCAGGTAGCTGCCCTCGAAGGCGTAGATCTGCCGCTCCAGGTTTGCCAGCGTCTCCTGTCGGGAACACCGCCGCGCATGGAGCAGGCCCGGCC
>VWYE01007602.1:1457-34422 GCA_013398995.1 Alaudala cheleensis
TTTTTTTTTTTTTTTTTGGCCAGTATTTATTTACTGTTCTAAACTGAAAGAGGAGAGACTGAAATGAGATGTGAGGAGGAAATCCTTCCTGTGAGGGTGGTGAGGCCCTGGCACAGGGTGCCCAGAGAAGCTGTGGCTGCCCCTGGATCCTTGGAAGTGTCCAAGGCCAGGTTGGACAGGGCTTGGAGCAACCTGGGATAATGGAAGGTGTCCCTGCCCGTGGCAGGGGGTGGAACTGGATGAGCTTTGAGGTCCCATCCAACCCAAACCATTCCATGATTCTCTGATACCCCAAGCTGATGCACTGAAAAGGAGAATTCTTAGGAGTCAGCAAAAGATGAGAGCTTACAGGATATCCTGTTTTTTCAATGAAAAGTCCAGCTAGATAACATCCCTTCCAATATCTCCACTCAAAAATTATTTCTTTCTCTCCTTGGATAATTACTGAGTAATTAAACTAGACCTACAAGGGCATTCACCCCAGGGCTTTGCCTCCACCCAGCAGAGCAAGGCTACAACTGAGCCCGTCCCTCTCCAACCCCACAACATTTATTTTAGTCCATCACCTCTTCACGTCCTGCGTGTCAGGGAGCAGCAAAAACGGGGCTGGCCCCTGTTTTGGGGGTTAAATTTCCTCGTGTGTTGCTTTTCACAGCGTTAAATCTCATGTAGAGCAACTTGGTACAAAGAACCTCCCGGAGCTGAGGGTTCATTAGCATTCCAAAGGAAGTTGTTCCAGCAAAGATGATTAAGCAAATACCCCTGTGAGAAGGGAAGAGTTCTTTGAAATGTCTCTCGTGGTTCCAGACGATTCCTGAACTCCCCAGATCTGCAGCAGGAACAGATTCTCAGCGAGCTCGTCCCCATTTCTGACAGTGTTCTTGGTGCCCTCATCTAAACCAGGATTAAAAATTGGCCTTTTTACTGGGACAGAGAAAATCAGAGTGTAAAATGTAAATAAGGACAAAATGCTTTCCATTAATTAAAAAAAAAATTAGGTTTATGTGACTTCGTTTTATTAAAAATATGCAAAATGGGCAAAAAAAAAGTTCCTTAAGCCATCACATGGTCCAAAGCTGAGAGATCAAGATTTTTTCCAGCATTCAAATTTATCAACAATAACTTTTTAACATCCCCAAAAGCTGGCAGTAACTACAGGTATGCAAAAGTGATGTCTTTGTATGTGCTGCTTCTGCTTTGTTTAAAATACAGTTTGCTTTAAAATGCAGGTTTAAATGATATTTAATATTAATGCTTACAAGCATCCATTATGCAGGGATTGTGCTGTAAGACAGAGTGAAAACAGGAGGTGGATTAAGCCAAACTTAACATCCTAATAAAGTCATGAAATTAATCAAATTCATCTGAAGGGCCATTTGGGCAGGGAGCAGAAATCAGGAATTCAGGGACTTTACAGCCCACAGGTAAAAAAGGACATTTAGAAGATTTCTTTTAATCAAGTACAAAGGGAATCACAGAAACCCCTGAGTTGGAAGGGAAGATGGTCAAGTCCAAGCCCTGCTCTTGCACAGGACACCCCAATAATCTCACTTTAAAAGTATTAAAATACTGAAAAATATTGAGCAAATAAAGAAGAATGAAGACCTTTTTTAAAAAAAAATATGGCTGCAGTTTTCCCAGTTAGTTAGAGTATGAAATGAATATATAAGTAAGGAAAAGTAGATTTCTCCATACACAACTTTTTTTTTTAAATTGATTCCAGCTGCTAGGACACCCCAATTCCAAATCATCAATAATTATGGGCATTATATTAAAAGTATCTTTATTAAAGAATGATCAAACCAACCTGTACCTTTAAAATGATGTGAAATAAGTATCTTTTAACTCGAAAAAATTCTAACACAGTAACTCAATGTCTTAAAGTCTTGGTAACTACTAAAGAATGTGAGATGCAGAATCCCAGAAAGGTTTGGGTGGAAGGACCTTAAAGCTCATCCAGTCCCACCCCCTGCCATGAGCAGGGACACCTCCCACTATCCCAGGCTGATCCAAGCCCTGTCCAACCTGGCCTTGGACACTTCCAGGGATCCAGGGGCAGCCACAGCTTCTCTGGGCACCCTGTGCCAGGGCTTCCTCATCCTCCCAGCCAGGAATTCCTTCCCAAAATCCCACCTCACCCTTCTCTCTGTCAATTTGAAGCCACCACCCCTTCAGTTCAGTCATTCCAGGCCCTTGCCCAAAGTCTCTCTCCATCTTTGTTTCAGGCTGCAATAACAGAATTATCCCTGACAGATACAAACCAGTGAAAATGTTGAGGTAGCACAGCTCATGCTTTGCTGTCCTGGCACAGACCACGAGCCATTTTAAACAGAAACCACTGAAAAGGGATGAAAGAACCTCTTGGTACTTGTGGTGAAGCTACTTAAGGACATTTTAACCTGTCACTTCTAGATCATCATCAAAATCGAGCTTTTGCATCCATTGACAATGCAAGGAGCAAAGTGGGCTGGCTTGGCAACCAGGATAAATCCAGGAGTTTATGGAGTCAATGAAGAAACAGATCTGTAATTAGCAGAGCCTTCACTAAACCAAAAGCCAGAGGGAGGCCATTTGTGCTTGAATTTGTGAGCATGAATGTTCCTGGGCTGAATAATGAACCTCCTTGGTGCTTTGGGGCTGGTTTGTAGTTGCTGGAAGCAGCTGCTTTGTATTCAAATGCAGGGTTTTATGCAAGCTTTAAAAAAGATACTTTCCACATTTAGTGAAACCTCTTGATATTAAAAATGTGGGCAGGTCACATGCCCTAATTTGGGGAAGGCACTCATGAAAGAGATAAATTAAAACCTTGCTGCTCATGGACACACACACACTGTTGTGGGGTCAGTTCTGTTTCCAGCACAGGAGGAATCCGAGGGTCCTGCTGGGGATACTGGGGGTACTGGGAAGCCCAGCAAGGGGAACTCCCTGCTCATGGTGTGGTCAGTGGTGAGGAGGGGACATTTCACCTTCTTTTGGTGGCTTTCCTCTGTGCCCCATGACCTTAAAACGTGTCCCTTTGTCTCCATCCTGCTTTTCCCAGTTGTGTCACAGCTCCCCTGAAAGCCCCAGGATGTCATTCCTCACCTGAGTTCTGCCAGACATCCTCCTCCCTTCCCTTCTCCCACTCCTCCATTCTGATTGCCTGGGGGTTCATTCTTAGCCCCTTTTCCAGGTTTCTTACTCTTTTATCATTTTACCTCGAATTTACTCATGGAAAGGGTGGTCAGGCATTGTCAGGGGCTGCCCAGGGAGGTTTGGAGTTCCCATCCCTGGAGGTGTCAGAGCACTCAGTGACAGGGCAGGGATCTGTCAAAGGCTGGACTCGATGGTCTTGGAGCTCTTTTCCAACCTGAATCATCCTGATTCTAAATTCTGCCTCCAATTCTTTATTCTCTCACTGTCAAATTGGCCTCCTGACTGCCAGCCAGACCTTTGGTAATATTGTTACCTCTATTCTTGAAAGAGAAATAATAATTAGCACATCTTTAAAATGAACATTCTTACCCTGAGTCCACAGAGCCAGGTTAAAGCAGACCCATTTTTTTTCCTATACTGCAAAACATTTTTTCATCATTTTTTCGTTTTGTCATTGACATTCTGACCACTAAAAACTCTCTTAACAGAGATACAGCTCAGGAAAAAAAAAACTACTTTTGCTTTCCACAAATAAAACATTTTTGATAGAGAGCCATCTATATTTAGATAGGTGGGCAACTTCACCTTCACAGGCCTCCAGATGATTCTTCCAACCTAAACTACCCTGTGATTACCCAACACAGTGCAAACCTTCACTTTTTAGTTTTAATTTTCAATAAATTATTAATAAATTATTTAAATAAAAAACAACAGCAAAAAACCAACCAAAAAAACAACAAAGAATAAAAACCTTCACAAGTATTGTATCTTTTTGAAACAAAAATATCAGCAGCAAGAAAAACTCCGCAAGAGGAAAATATTCCTCACAATGGAAGTAGTTGAGCACAAGAATAAAGTGCCTAAAAATGGGATTAAAACTTCCAAGAGATTTTCAGAAGTCCATGAGCAAGGCCCAAACTTCAATTCCTTGTTCTGAAGTATAAAAACTACCAGAATCCCTAACCTGTCTGTAATAATGATATAATGATATTTTACTTCATCACTGTCTGCTTTCAAATTTAAGCAGAATAACAACAATTTGAAATGGGTAAAAATCTTTCTAGATTTTAAATATCTCAACATTTTTACTTCTTTTGCCTTCCTCATTTGATTGCAGGTGTTTCTGAATCCTAAAACACACAACAGACCAAGCTGAACTAAAAGTCAGTTCAGACCCTGGCTGAGCAATTTCCTAGAATATTTTCCACCTCTGTTCCATATCCCCCAGTGGTTCTTCCATGAGTTTGCCCAGTCCCTTTTAGGAATGTGGACATTTTACAGCTCAGAACCACAGCTGAGATTTATGTCCTGTTGTCCTTTACGGCTCTAAAGCAATTCCGCACCGGGTTGATTTTTTTACAAACACTAAACAATAATTAACTGCAAAAGAAGAGCTTTTAGAGAATGTTTTTCCTCAGTCCTAATTCAGTAGGTGGTTTAACATGAAGAGGTGCCTGATCACTTCCCCTGCAGCAGCTGTGTCATTTCCACTCTTCAAAAACACATTCTCCAAACGTGCCGCTGGAATTTCTCTCATTAATGGAGCTCAGTAAGTCCCCGAAAGCCTTTGGTAAAACAGACACTAGATTACATTAATTAATCATTTAAATTTTCTTCTGATTTTGCTTCGACTGCCACAGGCAGCTCTGCCTCTTCAAAGGTACCTCCAGTGCCAGCACAATGACTACAGTTCACAAGGGCAGCAGGAGAATTGAAGCCGAGGTACATTAAGGGGAAATTTGAGCCAATTTATTTGCATCATATATGCAACCAATTATTGCTCTAAGTGAAGATAAAACCCCCTCCTGCTCTGACTTCATTTGCACAAAACAATAAGAAATTAGGGGGTGGGGGTGCAGGGATGTATTTCGTTTTTAAGGGATGCCTCTCTTGAGGATACATCAAGGGAAAATATTTATTAACCTGCACATGTCCTGAATCAGGTGATTGCACATGAGGATTCCTCTTTTCTAAATTTAAATTGGTTCTTCATTAGAAACCTTTTCAGGGATTTGCTGCAACCAAAACCAGCAATTCAGCCCTTTAAGTACACAATAAGCTTCTCCTGCTGCTTCCCCAAACTTATCCTCCTACCTGTGCAGTCCTCCTAATTCTACTCGTTAGTAAATAATCTCTTTGATAATTCAATCTGTTTATCCCTTCTGCCCAAAATTTGGACACAGTCCAAATAAAAATGCACAGTACAAATTATTAAATAGCTGTAAATAATTGTGAATAATACAACTCCAATCACCAGTATGAACTGTTCATAAAAACCCTTTTTTACATGTGAACTGAGAAATATTTACCTTTATTCTACAGTTCAACATGGTTCAGTGGTGGCTTGGCAGTGCTGAATTAATAGTTAATGATCTTAAAGGTCTTTTCCAACCTGAACCATTCTGTGATTCTCTAATACTCAAGAATCAAAGACCTTTGTAAAAGTGAGGAGTCATCAGCACCCATCACTTAAATCAAAGAACTGAACAATTCTCATTTCTTGGGTGATCACACTTGCTACCATTTCACACAGAGAATGGCAAAGCATCCAAACATCAAGAATTTCTAGAGGCATCATGAATTCCCTCTGAGGATCAGGCACCCAAAATTCACTGTCACCAGCAGGCAGTGAATCATCAGTGTCTGGTGTCAAACAAAAACCAATAGCAGGACACAGCAATCTCCCATTTATGTGTCACTGCCTGTGTTTACAAAAAGCACAAAAAGCAGGGCACAGAATGTCACTGTGAAACCTGTGCTCTGCCTTATTGGGTGAGAAAGAGGAGTGACCCCACCAGGAGTTAATACCCTCCTTGTGATTCAGGCAAGCACAAGAGGTTCTTGCATATGGAGTGTCAAAAAAAAAAATAGTGCGATCTGAGTGTGTGAGGTCACCGAGCTGTCAGGAACAGAAGCAGAGACAAACCAACAAGAAATCAGGAAGCTGAGGAGGAAAGAAAAGGGAGAGAAATTCAAATTTGAGGAAATTTAAACATTAGATCCAAGCTGGTCTAGTGGAAGGTGTCCCTGCCCATGGAAGGGGTTTGGAAGGAGGTGATCTTTAAAGTCTCTTCCAGCTCAGGCTATTCCATGATTCTGTGATCCAAGGGAGTCCTGCAGACTGGCTGTGGATTTTTCTATTCAAAAAGTGTCAGTACAGACCAGGAATGTCCCCAAAAGCTGTTTTGAGTGTTGCTGCAGTGCTCTGTCAGCTGAAGGAGTTCAGCAGTGGTCAGACTGACTCAAAACCAGAGAACTCATCGACTGTGACAACGTAACTTATCAGAGACAGAAATGTATTCCAGGAGTGATCCTGGGATGGGTCAACCAAGCACGGGCTTAGCTCCTTCCTGTCAAGTGTTTGAAAAGTTTGTAAGTATTCCCCACTCAATTCTCACCTTAGTGGTGATGTGAGGATTGAGAGCAGCTGACTCCACAAAAAACGACTGGTGGTGTCCCTAAAACTGAGGGAGCAGAACACACACAGACCCCAAGGATGAATTCTCCACCTTATCCAGAAGTTTCTCCACGTGGCTGAGCAGATCAATAACAACTGAAGCAGGAGAATGAGAAGATGGCTCCCACAAGCAGTGAGAACACAGAAAAGCTGTGGAATAAACCCACTGGAATCCAGGGCAGCACCTCCTGCTTTTCAGTCACTGAAGGATGAGGTGTGGAAGGATCACTGAGGTGTGGAGCTCAAATCCCTGCTCACAGTGGAACAAATCCAATTGCTCAGGGTCACCTCCAGTTAAGTTTTCAAAGTCTCCAAGGCTCGTGATTCACACTCTGACTATGAAGAATATTTCCCTTAATGCAATCACGCCTTTCCCTGTCATGGTTTTGCAAGAAAACAATTGACAATCATCACTGATGTCGAGCTGGAGGTGTGATAAATCCTCCATATCAAACTCAGGAAGCTGCTGGTCACACACAGCAGCTTCAGCTTCCAAATTATTTATACACAGTGCCCATTGTATGGAGGCTGATCCATAAATAAATCAGGAATGGTGATGGCCATTCTTTGCCAAGCACAAATCATAACTGTGACATCCAGAAATACCCATTCCCTCACTGTACCCTGAGCAAACACCCCTTGAGAAAGACATCAGAACATTATTTACACTCATCTTCAGCACACAAATTACAGGTGATGTTACAAATCCCATCATTTCCCAATTTGGACAGGGTCTATCAGTTTGGAACCCTGCCTGGCAACACTTCCAACCTGACTGTCCTGCCAGCTTACCTGGAGTGTGGAAAATGTCCTGCCAGCAGCCACCTGAGCATGGCTGTGTCTGGCTTCTTGTTATTTCAGGGGTTTCTGGATTGCTCCCTCCCATTCCCAGAAAGCCTCAGGAAGTGGGAAAAGACTTTGAAATTTTATGGAAGAACCCAAAAAAGATCAATCAACAACATTTAGGGGTTCAACACCCATCTTAGTGCTAACAATGACAATAGTTTGATGGTGGCACCATTCCCAGCTCTGACCTAAGGACATTCAGGAAATTCACAGGGGTGGAACTCGAGTTCCTTGCTAACATTTATTTATTGCAGGTTTATACATCCCAGTGGCTGCAGAAAAAAAAAAAAGTGGATATGTGGTAGAAAGTTGAGTAAAATGTGCTTCCCCTTTATTGGGAGAAAATAAATGTGTAACATGTTCATGGAAGAACTCCCAGATGGGAGATTACCATTCGAGTGGCACAAATTGAGAAAAACTCAGTTTTTACTTCTGAATTGTCAGAAAGCAGGACAAAGCCATGAAGGAAAGGAACAGGAATGCTGTGAAAACAGAAAGTACTCCATGAGCAGAGATTTCTAATTAATCAACAAGAGGGATGCAGCCCTGTTTTACAAGGCAATAATCCAGCCCCATTCCCTAAGGAAAAGCCTTGGGGAATGAAGGCCAAGTAGCTTTTTCAAACGAGGCAACTGGATTATTGCCCCATAAAGCAGCACAGCTCTGTGATTATTACCTTGGTGCTACATGCCCTTTTTCAAATGGTTTTCCCCCATAAATGTTTAAAACCTCCCAAGTAAAAAAACATCAGGGGAAGGGAAAGGAGATGTGGGGTAGAAAGCGACACGTTTAATGTTTCCTTCTGATTTCCTGGGAAATACCAAGCACACCATGTAAAAGAAGTGCTTTCAATCAGGGTTGTTACAAATAGCAGCAATAAATCCTATTAATAAGCAGCACACTAAGATTTTATGTCTCTCTTATTCCTCACACGTTGTTTCCCCTCTCTGCTTGTTCCCTCCCTTTTAAACTCTCCCAAAAGCAGAATTTTTCTTCATTTATAATTTTTGTAACATTTCAGTTTCACTTTATGCTTGATACACCAACCCCAAAACAAGGCAGAGACTCAGGTATCTCCCAGAATCTTATTAGTGACAGCTGATAAAAACTTTAAGCCACAATTAGCCTTTGTCCTATACAAAAAACAAGATATTTGGAGAACACAGGGTCTTGTACCCTTATTCCAACCCTGCCTTGACCCATGTGACAACTGCCACGTGTGACAGGGTCAAAAATCACTTTTATTTAGAACAGACATATCCAGAACAGCCTGTGTATGTCCCATCAGAACAGCAATGTAACAAAAATTCAATATACCAGCTTAAAAAAAATATTCCTGGTAAGATGCTCTGAATACTCCAAGGATGGGCTGAATTCTTCACATGTGAATTAAAAGCAAAGCACCAGCTCCATTCACAGCACTAAATAGAAACAATTCACTGAAAGAGAACAGGATCAAAATAAGAAAATTCAGCAGACTCCCAAAATCCTTTGTTTCTGAGAATATTTAGACACGTCCCAGCTGCCTCACAAGTCTGACATCTATTCAAGGTACTGAATTTGAAAGAAAATAACAAGTGGAAGTTTTACAAATATTTCCTCTCTTAAAAAACTCTTATTTCTCCCATTTTAAAAACTTTGCAATTCCCCTCATAAAAATTCCTTTGTAAAGGCAAACAACCAAAACAAATATGATTTCAACTGATGTTGTTTTGAAAACATTAAATGGAATCCCACTGGGAAATTAAATGGAAATGTCACCTCTAATAATGGAAGAGAAATGATTCATAGGCAGACTCTAACATTTTAAAATATGTTACCTACGTAATGAGGGGAGTGTGATTTTCCAAAGGAGCAGTCTCACACACCTTCCAATAAAATCAAAGCCCAAATCCAGGCTGTGAAAGCCACTTTCAAACATATATGCTTCAAATATTTTGTCAGAGTGCAGAAAATTAAAATCTGGGAAGCCCTGGAAGCCTGTTCCTGCTCCCTAAGGCATGGAACTCACAGGGTTCCAACTGTTTAGGGAATGTCTTTTTGGGATAGCTGCTGACACCAATGACAAAATTACAGCTTGGTTTGACAATGTTTCAGCTACACAAAATATCTGTAATCATCTTTATACCCACTCAAACTTCAGCTGTCCCATTAAAGGCACTGGGACTTTGGAGTCTGCAACTGCTTGATCAAAAGATTTGTCAGATAAAGAAGGTGGCACTTCCCAGGTTGGAAGGGGGAACAAGGGTTTAATTTCACTTAATGTCAAATAAAACAAATTTTTAAAAGCTCAAGTTTTATGTGATTCAGACAGAAGCTGTGTGGGGATAGCAAATGCTCAAGTCCCACCATTCCAGCCCCAATCCCCAGTACAACCTGTGAGGTGCAAGTTTCAACTCAGCCAAAACAGAGTTAATACAGAGCATTTCCTCCAGGCTCTTCAGTTTTATATAAAGCCAATTTTACCTGAAACTGCTAAGCAGTATTCATAGATTATGAATAAAACTATTTAAAGGATAATCTAAGGGAGCCTTTTAATCAATATTAAAAGTCATTGCACATTATACTGACTTACTGGAGAAGGATATTCCTCTAACTGCTCCCAACCTGTGATTCCCAAATTAGGAATCACATCCTGGAATATGGAATATCTGCAGGTGATCCACACAAAGTGTTATTTTCAGGTCTATCTTTAGCTCTGCAACTCTGACAAGAAGTTTGAAGTCTTTTTCTGAGCACCCACAGGAGAGAGGAAAAAACCCTTTTTGCACATTCATTTCCTCATTGGGAGCCAGGATCTGGGATTTGGGGTTTTTTCAATACAGCAAGTGGGGTTTATTTGCTGGACCCTGAGCTGCAGGAGAAGGTGGGAATGTCTCAGTTCAATGTCTCAGTTCCCCCTCCTGTAACTGCAGCATCTGTGGGGACTCTCTTTGGGATGGAATCATGGAATGGTTTGGGGGGGAAGGGACCTCAAAGATCACCCAATCCCACCCTCTGCCATGGGCAGGGACACCTCCCACTGTCCCAGGCTGCTCCAAGCTCTGTCCAGCCTGGCCTTGGACACTCCCAGGGATCCAGGGGCAGCCACAGCTTCTCTGGGCACCCTCCCCACCCTCACAAGGAATAATTGCTCCATAATATCTAAGTTTGCTTCACAGCAAAGCCTCACAGCTTCCCAGCAACAGGGAGGAATTTTCCATGCTGCTGCCATCTCTAGAGGATCCTTCAGGACAAGAACTCTGAGATGTGAGTGTCCAATCCAGGAATACAAAAGACTGGACAGAAAGTGGCAGGAGAAAACTCAGGCGCTTCAGCAGAAATCCCAAATGAAGCAAATTGTGCAGGTGCCCTTCAAGGCAGCAGAAAGAGCAGTGGAGGTCCTGCCTTTCAGTCCATTCCTGGTTTTAGGATCACAGGAAGTGCAGTCCAATTTTTCCACCAGGTATTTTGGCTTTTGGGCCACAGAAGCCTCCCAGTCTCATCCTGAGAGATGCAAAATGACAAATTCTATTTTCACACACCCCTCAGAAAGGCAAGTGAAGGGTCAGCATGTCCCTCAAAAGCCAGCCTGAAGCTGAAAGGCACTTTTGAAATCTAATAACTGCACCCACTACCTAAATCTATAAACTTTTTATATGTAAAAGTGACTTGTAAAAGAAAAACAGTGAATTTGAGGCAGCATGAGAAACTCCAGCTCCCACCACAGGCTTTTAAGGAAATGCTTCAGCAGAGGGTGGGCAGACAAGGACTTTGCACATTTCCTTGGTTTATTTTTAACTATTACAAAAGAAATTGGAATTACTTGCTAGAAAATAATCACTGAGTTTTTGGTCTAAATGTCACCCAGAAACTCAAACTGAAGCAGGTGTACAAACTGAGCTGAATGCCAGAATATCTGGAAAATTTATCAGAAAAAACAAAAGAATCTTTTAACATATTTTACAATACCTGATTAAAATGCAAAGATGTAAATAATTTAACTACCTCAAAGAAGAACATGAGCAAAAAGTCTTTCACCACATACACATATATATATATTTTGTATAGATACATACACACCCCTCTCATCTTTAAATAAAATATTCTATGTGAAAGATTAAGTTTAATAAAACACACCAGAATAATAATTTTTAAAGGTTTAAAAGAATAATTTTTAAAATGCATAAAAAGGACCTTGCAGTTATTCAAAAGCAAAGGAAAGAAAAAAATTCTTGAACATAAAGAAAAATCTAAATATGCTAAAAAACTCCAAGCAAGCAGAGGGTGCAAATAGCTTTAACTGACATGCAGCCATAATGCAATAGGATTACTGACTCTTAATATGCTGTCCAAAATTAAATTAATTTAATTGGCTCTGTTCCCTCGTACCCCAGGAACACAGGACAAAGATAAAACTCTCCCTGCCAGCACAGGAGGTTGATCCTTCACTACAAAGCACAGAGGGCAAGGAAAATCAATGCTGCAGAGTAAAAGAATTGTGTGTAACCAACAGATTTCTGTTCCTTATAGCAAAAGCACAAGGACCATGAAAACTTGTCAGGAGTCACTTCTTGGCAAGACTTCAGCTAAAAGCATTTTTCTCATCCTCCCTTTCTTTACTTGGTTTCTTTCCTGCTATTTCTGGCATTATTTGCATTTTTCTCACTATCTGATTATGTTAAAAATATTTTTATTTCATTTAAAAACTGCATTTGACTGCTGAATACCCAAAAGATTTGTTTCAATGAGCTCCTTACAAAGGAAGCCACAAAGCAAATCCAAGCCTGGCCACCCTGGGGCACAGGGCTCTGCCCTGTCACAATGAGACATTCCCAGGAATGTTTTCTAGGAATATCAGGTCTAATTCCTGCCAGTGGGATTGTGTCTGATCCCAGAGGAGGAAACAGCTGAGAGGAAATACCACAGGCAAAATTCTCCTCATCTCACAGACAGCTCAAAGGTGACTCTGCAGTCAGGAGCACTGAGATTGTCTGTGCTAATGACAATTCTGAGGACAATTGCCATGCAAGGGACACACAAGTTTCATGTGAAAAAAGGACAACAGAGCACAGGAAACGCTTCTCTTTCTAAAAATAAAAAATTGAGTAAGAAAAATCCCTAAAAGTTCACAAAGAGTGATCAGAGCATTGTCAACTTGGTGGCACTACAAGGTCATAAAATCCAGAGATGTTGATTGGCACAGGTGGGTGCAGGATTTGAAAAAATCCCAGAAGGGTTTGGGTCAGGAGAGACCTTAAAGTCCCATCCCCTGCCAAGGACAGGGACACATCCCACTATCCCAGGCTGCTCCAAACCCATCCAGCCTGGCCTTGGACACTGCCAGGGATCCAGGGGCAGCCACAGCTTCTCTGGGCACCCTGTGCCAGGGCCTCACCACCCTCACAGGGAACAATTCCTTCCCAATATCCCATCTATCCCTGCCCTCTGGCAGTGGGAAGCCATTCCCTGTGTCCTGTCCCTCCATCCCTTGTCCCAAGTCCCTCTCCAGCTCTCCTGGAGCCCCTTTAGGCTCTGGAAGGGGCTCTGAGCTCTCCCTGGATCCTTCTCTTCTCCATCCCCAGCTCTCCCAGCCTGGCTCCAGAGCAGAGGGGCTCCATCTCCTTGGAGCATCTTTGTCCTCTCGTCTTGACCCTTTCAAACATGTCTGTGTCTTTCTTATGCTGATTTTAGGAAAGAATTATCTAGAAGATTCTGTATTTTACTGGGAACTATTTCACCTGCAGCTCCAATAGCTTGGAATTAGATAATGACCAAATCTGCCTAAGAAGTGCCCAGCTCTGGCTGCTGACTCTGAGGGAGAACAGGAGTAATGAGTCCCACACACCTACACTGCACATCCTGATCCTGGCCCAGTTCTCTCATGAGAGTCTAAAGAGGCCATTTCAAGTTAAAATCTTACAGAATAACAGCCAAAACCACAAGAAAATGAATTCACAAGTTGTTAATTGAGCACCCATAAAAATATTCTCTCTTTTCATCAAGACACATTGGGCAAAGTGCATCACTCTTAGAATTGTTGTCTGAAAAGTTAGAAAGGTTGGAGAGAACTGGCAATAGCTGGGCCTTTACATTAGCATAAACACATCAAATATTCATTACAGCCAAGCACTCATTATGTCAGCAGCTGAATTAAACAACAAGAATAATGTTTCCCAACTATAAAAATAAGTGCCACAACAGTCTCCTGCACCAGAGCAATTTCCAAGAGGAGACAGTGAGACAGTGTTGCAGGAAGCACATTGTTCTCTCTGCTAAAACTGCTTCATTCACTACAAATATATTGGCTTTTAACAGTTCCTTTTCAGATGAATTTCTACCAAAGAGAAAGAATTATGTTCTACAGTGTGAATGCAGATGAAAGGAAAAGCATCACACTGGGACAATGGGGTTTATTGCAAGAGCAGAATGTACCTTAAATGCAAAATTACACCAACACTATGAGTTTACCAGTTTAATCATAGCTTTAAAAAAAATAAATACAGCAGACATTACAAAAACTCATTGATATGAAGTTTTTACACTGGGGAGGCAAAAAAAAGAAAAATAGAGCCAGAAATGTAATGGAAGCAGAACAAAACATCTCAAGCCCCTGAAATGCATCACAACTGTGAAAAACCAATGGAAAGATTTATAAAATATAAATATAAAGCCATAGATATAAACAAAAGCTGTATAAAAGGTAGATAATAAAGAACAAGGAGGGATGGCTTTAAATTAAAAGAGGGTGGATTTAGATTATATACAGGGAAGGAATTGTTCCCTGTGAGGGTGATGAGGCCCTGGCACAGGGGGCCCAGAGAAGCTGTGGCTGCCCCTGGATCCCTGGAAGTGTCCAAGGCCAGGCTGGATGGGGCTTGGAGCAGCCTGGGATAGTGGAAGGTGTCCCTGGCCATGGCAAGGGGTGGAACTGGATGAGTTTAAAGTCCCTTTTAACCCAAAGGATTCCTCACTCCATGATTCCATCTTGTCAATGAAAGCAATAAGCCTTAACTGAGTGAAGAAGAGATTCTCTCTTTCCTTGAAGTCCTTTCTGCCTTCCCACCTACGGAGATCAGAAAGAAGATGGACAATGGACAAAGAATTCACAACCCAGGACAGAGCAACACAACCCTCTCCAGCTGGGAACAGACAGAAGTGGAAACTCATGGGCTGGTCACAGAAATGGGAAAACTGCCTAAAATAAGAGGAGCTTACAAATTTCCTGGAGAAGATTTTATCAGTGGACACCACCTACAGTTCAGTGCAAAACTTCCCAGTCTACCATGTTCAGCCATTTCTGTCAATACAAACTGAGATTTTTCAGAGGATGCTCCTCCTGAACCTGCACATTTTCTCTCAGTCTGTCCTCTCCACAGTCTCTGCACGTGCTTTAATCTGGGATGGAATTTTTATTACCAAAACCACTGTCTGCAGAAAATGAAAATTTGAATAACCTTAACACTGTAGAGTTCTTAGTTTTTACTTGCTGTGCATTAGATGAGCAAGAAACAGACTTTATTCCTGTTCCTATCTGTAGGATTGGAAAAACCACGTCTGTGGGGCTCCCAAGACAAAACCCACACAGGAATCTTCCATGGAGCAAAGCACTTTTAATCTGTATCTACTCTTAGACTGCACACTTGGTGCTGTGCTGAGGTGTAAAAGGGACAAAGGTTTGTATGGAAAAATCAACACAATGGAAACCTCTCCGTGCTGAAATGCAGAGTTTGCATTTGGGGAACGAGGACTAAACCCTTGTTATGTGTCAGGAAAAAAGCAGGAACTCTCACGTGCATAATCCAGGGAGAGGGTCAAAGAAATTTTCCACTTTGATATAATTTAGCTGAGAAAAAAAACAATGTTTTTTTTCATGCTTGTTATTATTTTAATATTCATTTATATGGCAGATCTTTTCATTGCAGTTTAGTGAACTCAAGCAAACCTTTCTTCAGACATTCCAGTTTCCTTTGGCATTGAGTAAAAGTGTTGTGCCCATATGAGGGATTTTCTTGGGATCTGATTGATTCCTAAACTGTGGATCTGGGAATGTCTGAACCATCAGCCATGGACCAGCTGGAAGTGTCCAAGGCCAGGCTGAACAGGGCTTGGAGCAACCTGGGATAGTGGAAGGTGTCCCTGCTCAAGACCAGGGATTGGATATTCCCTGATTTCTCTCCTATTAATCAGTTGATTAGAGCACACAGAGCAAACAGTGCTGCCAACACTGGGCATTTCCTGTTTTCAAACCCCCAAATTTGATAGGTTGTAACTTCAGACAAGCCAGGATTTGACACAAGCTGAAGAGGTCAGCAGCAAACAGGAGAAAAGATGACACCAAGACTCTGCTTGATGCTGGCAAAGTCAGCAAAAATAGGTGATTAAACAAATGTAAGGGAAAGACGATAAGGGGAATTTTTTGCATGGCCTGTGATTTATCCCTAAAAACATTTTCAATTCCATTTTCAATAAATATGGGAAGACTGCTGTAGTGATTCAGAGGAACAGATGTACACTGAGTGTAACTTAATTACAGAAAAAAACAGGGAGAACATGGATGTCCATAATTATTAAAAGTACAAGCTTCTGTTATTTCTACAGCAGTTTCAATAAGAAAATTATCAGAATCATCAGATCCTAAACAACTGTGAGTTATTCCTCATCTAGAAATAAATGAGAATATAGCAGACAATATAACTTTAAAATAATACAAATCAGTATTTTTATATTATCACCTTTTTTTTTTTGCTATTTTCCAATTTTTTAGGGTCAATAAAGAGAGTTACTCACAAGACTGATGGGACAACCTCCCTCATCACCTCCTGAAGGTGTTTATTCCTGCACAATGACTACAAAAGTCACTCAACTCACTTCAATGGTATTTTAAGAGTTACAGTGGGTAAAATAATATTGATTTTGCTCAAAATTTTTGTGGCATGGACAAAGACTGTGGCCTACATGGAATAAAGGAGGGGAATTCCAAACGAGTCAATCCCACTGTGCCAAGAGAAAACACTTTGGAATGGTGGGCTCAAAATAAGCAATTATTCTGGATTAATGTCAAAGAATAAATGGTAAATGGAAAAACCCTTAAAATATATATATATATAAAATACAACTGTTCAAAAATGTTTTTAAAAAATACTGGTTCTTAACACCTCAGCACATGGAGTTCTACCATTTGCAGAATATCAAGATAATCTCCTGTGGCTACAGGAATGCAAAATAACACCCAAAATTTTAACATTTATATTATTGTCCTACAACCATATTTAGGGAGAATCCACAGTCCTGCTGAGAACTGCTCATCTCTTTCTTGTCCAATAACCACAGGGGTTCAGAGTAAGGGTTTATTTTTAAAATGCTTTAATATATCAATATAAAAGGCACAAACTAAGCTCGTCCCAGGCCCATTTTGATCTCAAACTACTTTGACACTAATTAAAACAGCAGAGTAAACCTTGGTTTATGCCTATTAATCACCACAAGTGAAATCAGACATTGGCCCACCACAGGATCAAACGTGGTGCTCTAATGTGAAATGTTATCTGGGGTTTAATAACAAAAATGAAGTTAAACCCCAACCCCCAACCCTCACCTCCACACTGAAATATGCCACATTAAGGCACTGCACAATCCCATCTAAAACAGATATTAAGGATTCATTAAGAATTAAACACAAATTGTTCATTTATGAAGTTATTAAACCTATCCACTAATTAAGGATCACAGACGGATGGTGGCAATGAATAATCAGATTAAAACATCCAGAAAACTCCAGCTGATAAAGACAATACATAAATACAATAAACCATGTCAGATCACACCAGAAATTCCATTTGCATGCAATCCAATCAATGTTCAGGCTCCAACCATTTAAACCTTGCAATGCCAATTTCATTTTTAAATTGCCAAGTTGGGATATTTTCCGAAAAATCAGCACTTAGATGAACTTTTAAAATCCAAGAGTTTAGCAGGAAGAGAAATATTTTATAATGTAGGCCAAAAGAAATGTAGGAACCCAAAATTTACTGATATTTCAGAGATAAACAGTGTTTCCAACACTGTAGAAACTGCTTCAAAACAACTTCAGTGTCCATAGATGTTGAAATACTTGTAAAAACATTTCTCTTTATAAATGCACTGCAAGCACCCACATGTTGATCATGTCGAAAACCTGAATTTATGAAATTCTGCAGGTACCTGGGAGAGATACAGAGTTATTTTAATGTATCACTTAGAAATGTGATGGTCATTTTTGCATTTCCCTTAGAGGCAGCACTATAAATGTTTCCTGTTGATTTCTGAATTTCAGTAGGGGCACCCAGTAAAGATTTGGTTTGGAATGTCACGATTTCAAGAAAACAGCAAATGCTTTGAGACTGCACACGATTTCTGAGCAATGAAGGGAATTCCTTCCAGAATTCCTTCCAGAATTCCCCACGGACAGACAAACTTAGGGCACTGCTGTGATGCAAACTCAGCCCAGCACATCCCCGTGTCCCCGAGCACATCCCGTGGCACTGCCTGCGCAGGAACAACAGACAAGAACCACACAGAGAGCAGAACTCAACTCCTCCAAACACTCCCCTTCCACCCAGGATCCATTTGGAATCCCCCACAGCATACCTATTCCCACACAGAGCTATTTTTTAAGGATTTAGAAAGACAAGGTTGCTGTGTGAATAACAGAATTTTTTTTCCTCAAAACTCCCTAGGAAACCCTATTAAAAGGTTTCAGTGCACCACATATTAATCACAACAGCATCTTAGCCACTATTTAACTACAGCATCTTTCAAAAGGCTCACTGGTGTAGTAAAAAAATCAGTCAGATCTTGCTAAGAAAACCAATTTAATGTAATATTAAGTAACCCAAGTTTTGGACATCATCAAAAAGACCAGTTCGTTTTAGCAGCCTCGTAATCCAAATGCCACAGTTAAAACACAAACACATTGCTATTAAAAACCTTCCCATTAATGTAGTTCCTTCCCTTCAGCAGGGAAGAATGAGGGAAATGTGCAGCATGCCAGGAATTGCACGTCTCACAGGCTGAACAATCCAGTTTTTAAGGACAGGGTAATACTTACTCCCAGCAAAGCCGATCCGTAAAAATCTACGGTTTCCAGTTGCTCCCTGAAATAATAATGCTGATTGTCACAGCAGCAGGAGGATAATCCCAGCACATCCAGGCCCAGTAGGCAGTGTGATCATATTTGCTCCCAGGAAATCAGAAGGCAGGTACCTCTCTCCCTGAAAATCCAGGCACCTTTGGAGGAAACAATGGACTTTTAGGTCCTTCATTTTCTTGAAATCGTAAAGCGTCCACGCTTCAGCCGTCTCTGATATTTTTTTTTTTAGTCCATTTTCTTTTAATTCCTGAGAAAACAGCAGGATTTTTCACTGTTTGCAGCAAACAGGTCCTGTAAGTACAAACTGAAGTTTCTGTATCCAGTGCCATCAACAGTGTCATCTTCAAACATTCCTCACTTGGCAGCAGCCGATATTTTTCCACCTCTTGTTGCTTCTAAAAGTAGAAAACTCAGCGATTTCAGAGGCTCTCTAGGAAGATGCACTGAAGGGAATGTTTGAGAGCAGGAGCAGAATAACCACGCTCTGATTCTGCCCTTCAGGCACAGCCTGGGTGTCTTCGGCGTGTCCTGCTGGGTCTTCAGGCTTGTCCCTAAAGGCTGGGACATGGAGCCAGGACAGCAAAAACAAACGTTGTGGCTTTAAGAACATACTCACTTTTCTATTGAGGTGTCACAACTTTCTCTCTACTCTTACTTCACTGCTGGGTCAGACGAAATCTTTAAGGAGGTTCCACCAAAAGTTCGTTTCTGTCGAGGGAAACGCTGGAATTCCCGTTCCGAGCGTATTCCGAAGGAGGTCAGGTTCGGTTTTAAAGCACGCTTGTGTCGATGAGAAGTTTTTTGTTTTGCTGCAAAAAATGAAAATTCTCCCTTTTATTTACACATTCCCTCCGTAATCTTCCAAGTTACTCGGCTCCCTTACAGTTTAATCAGACATAGGGAAAAAAAAAAAATAAATAAAAATCACCAAATATCGTATTCCCCATTTGTACAAACTGACATCGTGGAGGCTTCATTAAAGGCTTTTATTTCCCTGCTCCCTGCTAACTGGACGTCACTTAATGTCACCACCACTTCCCAAGAGCCCAAGAGACTTAAAAAGCGACGGAAGTTTGAAAACCAGGAAAAAAAAAAAAGTTGTGAGTTTTTCTGTACCCCAGGACGGTTTTCTTTCGCGAAGCTCAAGCCGAGACAGCAGACAAAAGAAGCTGATTTGACTGAGCCGTGCCAAGTCTTGCCTTTTTTTTTTCCTTCCCTCGCCTCGCTCGCTCTCTCGCTCTCTCGCTCGCTCGCTCCCAGCATGGCAACCTTCCCGAGCAGTCTTGGCGGAGCTCCAGCCTGTGCCAGCCTGTCTGAATCCTTGTTTTCCAAAAAAGATGCCTCTTTGCGAATCAATTAATGGATTTCCAAACAGGAAAACTGTGGGTCAGCAACCAAATCTTGGCACCAACAGCCGCTGCTGCTGCCAAATCGGCTTTATAGATTTCATGGTTCCCTACCTTTCACAATGGATGCAACGTTTGTGCTCCCGGATCGTGGAGCACTGGAAGCCATTCCCTGTTCTCGCAGGGATAAGAAATCTGCTCGCTAAAAATGTCCGCATGCGACACATGAGCAACCTGCAGTAAATCAAGGCTCTTTGGAAGGCGGGCGTATGTGTAATTTTAATAAGCACCAAATACTCCTTAAAATAATGTGTTTTCCTTCTCTCCTCCCCAGAATGATGGGAAGATGCCAGGAGCAGGAGACGTATGGATTTGAATTAAGATCACGCTCGGAAGTCACGCACGTTTTAACTTTGAACTCCGGCTTGAAAACGACCCAGTCTTCTCAATTCCACCATTATTAAAAACCAACTGGAAATTAGTAAGAAATCGGATCCCAGCTTGTACTCAAAAATTGTCCCCACATCCGTAGATCCAGTGATGTCATCTGTTAATTCAACAGCTCAAGTTCTTTTGGCACTCAGAGCAGAAATGGCTCAGCATTAACAGTCAACTCTAATGGGAAATTTTCTGATGTGTTGCGAGACTTTAAGGATAGAAAATTATATTTGGAACTTTATTCAAGATATTCTAAATAACAAGAATTCATGTGAGGAAAATTACAGGAATAAACTTTCGTTTATCTCCGAGCTATTTGCCAAGGCAAAATGCCAACTTTTTAAAATACATGCATCACATTAATGAGCTTAACAGAATATTCTGAGGGAAAAAACCTTCCTGAAGTGTTTAATTTTCTAAGTTTATCCAACAGAGAGTCTCAGAAGTCCACAGGATCATAGAATGGTTTGGGTTGGAAGGGACACTAAAGACCATCCTGTTCCATACCCTGCCATGGGGAGGGACACCTTCCACTATCCCAGGTTGCTCCAAGCCCTGTCCAACCTGGCCTTGGAGTCTTCCAGGGATCCAGGGGCTGCCACAGCTTCTCTGGGAAATCTGTGTCAGAGCTTCCCCACCCTCACAGCCAACAATTCCTTCCCAATATCCAAGGAAATCCCTCTCTTTTTCTAGAAGTTCTGTCCTGTCAGAGATTGGTGACCTTTTCTAAATATTTTTTTTAATAGCAGGTTAATTCTCTGCCCTTCAGACCTCAGACATCCACCCCAAGTTCCCCTTGTCCTGTTTCCAATGACTGCAATGGACCCATCCATGTTTCTCCCAGCAGCCTCCAAACTCCAGAAGAAACACCATTAACTTTACAATCACATTTTTGCCTCAAAATATTGCACACTCTCTCATTTCCATTTGCACCTTGCATCCTCATGACAGGGCCAATTTGGGGAAAAAGCTTTCTATAATCTTTCTACTTCATTTCTTTGTGCACTTGATAGCAAACTCTAATGTGTCCCTTTGCCTTTACCGAAAGACCATCAGGCATCAACATGGGAACAAAACATTCTCATGGAAATTATTGACAGTGGAATTCACTCTGAGAGGCTACACTACTGCAGCAGTTGCTACTAGATGCTCAGCTTTAAATAGTTTTCCTTCAAAAAATGTATGTATTGACAACAGGGGACTTCAGCAATACTAAAAAATACATATAATTCCAATAGAGATGAACTATTTTGCCTACTCCTTCATTACTCTTAGTGGAAGTTAAGGCAGTAAAAACAAATAATATATATGAGCAGCCAAATGTTTTCCTGAAAAGAATTTGCTAAACAGGATGAAGAGCTTTGTTTTATCCCTCAAAATTCTGCTCCAAAGGCAGTGGATCCAACAAGAGTGGATCTCTTGCAGGAACACGTCCACTCTTCCTGCCTTAAAGTCTTTTGTCAAAGGTGTAGTTTACTGCAGCTCTCCTAATTCCTCTCCTAATTCCTCTCCTAACTCCTAATTCCTAATTCTCTCTCTTAAGGACCCCAGCTGCACCACTCCACTGGAATTGCTCCCAGTTCCCTCTGTGACACCTTCCAAGACGCATCCTCCAGTCCAAGGAGCTGGTATCTCTCAACAGAATTCATTTCTCCTCTTTCATTTCTCCTCCTTCACATAAAGAAGTTTCCAGCCCAATGAATTGAGTGTTCAGTATCCTCCAGACAGGAAGAAAACATAAAACTTTCTCCATACCTTGTTTTGGGCCGCTTTTTCTTGTTTTCATCCTGTTCCCCTCTCAGCTTCTCCAGTTTGCTCCTCTTGTTGTTGTCCCCCACAGTTCTGAAGTCAGCCTTTCCTTTCCTTTCCTTTCCTTTCCTTTCCTTTCCTTTCCTTTCCTTTCCTTTCCTTTCCTTTCCTTTCCTTTCCTTTCCTTTCCTTTCCTTTCCTTTCCTTTCCTTTCCTTTCCTTTCCTTTCCTTTCCTTTCCTTTCCTTTCCTTTCCTTTCCTTTCCTTTCCTTTCCTTTCCTTTCCTTTCCTTTCCATGGATTTTTCCTTGGAAGGCTCCAGTAATCCAGTACTCAACTCCCAGATAACTTGACCTGACACCACGTTCTTTATTAGTGACTCCATAAAATGCTTTTTCACCCTCACACGTTTCTCCTGAGCATTCTCCTCTCTCCAGCTGTCCTACTGATGTTTCTTTGGTGTTATTCTCTTCCAATGCACAAAATATGGAAAGAGTCAAATTCCTCTTCACTCCAAGTATTTTCCTATCCATTTCCACTCCAAATTTGATCACCTTTGTTGTTTATCATTACAGAGTCACGTGGAGCTCTGTCCTTCAACACCATCTGTATCCCCATGCTCGGAGAAAAATCCCTGAATTTATCCTTTTGCAGTATCTCAGTTATCACTGGTCTTTTGAAGAATTAGGAAAAAACTAATACTGATCTCTGCCTTGGTCATCATTCCTTCAAATTTTTTTCCATCTTGGACTTGATGATCTTAGAGCTCTTTCCCAACCTTAAGGATTCTGTGGTCTTTTATGCATTTTACCTTCATGTCCCTGGAATTTTTCCATTTAAAATTCTCCCAGTGAAAGCCTCTCAATGTGGTCATATTCCCTTTTATCCATGTATTGTTCCATCTCCCCAGTGTGGTACACCTGGACACCTGTCCCAGGGCACCTGTGAAGTGAAAATTATTTCCCATCTCCCAAGTGGAAAACTTCAGAATAGAAGAAATAACTCATTCACTTGAGCTGTTTTATTGGAATACAATCCCAAAAAGTTACTTTCAAATGCCAGGTATAGCTTTTATTTCCCTTTTTCTCTTCCTTGCTGGACACTTCCATGTCATGGACCAATGAAAGCTGTGTAACGCTTCATCCTGACCACCATGAGGTCAGTCTGGGTGTGACAGTCCCCAAAACATTTCATTTTTAAAAATAAACACATTGGAATATCTGGTATATTGGGGCCAACTCCATCAGTCTTTCTGCTGTCACACTCCTGTTACCATTTGTGGGCATTTCCATTAGAGAGAAGTGAAGCCAATGCCTCTGAGGACAAGCCAGAGGTTTTTAGGAGTCTAATTCTGGAGCCAAATGCTTTGCTGATTTATTATTGAAGGGGTGGAAGTGCATCATGTGACAGGAAAAAGGCTCCCTTTACCTGGACTGCTCATACAGGGATGATGACAAAGAATTTCCTATTGACTCTCTACTTTTCTGGGTTTTATTATTAAACAGCCAAACACTGGGGGAACCTCTAAGAACATGTAAGTGAGTGATTGTAGCTATTACACAGAAACCAGTAAAATGAGAAGGAATACTGAGAGATGGAATAAAAGAAGGAATATTGCAGCCACCCAGAAGAGGCAAGGGAAGACAGTAAGAGCTGAAGTCAACATTTCAATAATTAACCAGATAAAATTTTAAAAAATACAAGAACACAAGAATAAAAGCCTATAAATGCATGGAAAAATGGAACATGAAGGACTAGACCTACAAGGGCCTCAGGTCCTGCAGATTTCCAAGGTCAGTCAATTCAGGGACCACCTTTGGCAGCTTGTTTTGCATTTCCCCAATTAATTCTGGCCCAGGATGGGCTGTCTCCTCCTGGCAGCTGCCCCCCTACCACCTGCATTTAGCATTTATCATTTTGACAACATCATGGATGCCTGACTGTGGTCTTTCCCGTGCCATGGAAAACATTAGCCCCAGGAATGGAGAGTTCCAGCTGAATCCAGGTGAAAATCCAGGCAGCGGATCCGTGAGCCCGGTGGGTTTAGGGCTGGCACTGTCACGCTGTGGGGTGCAGTCCTTCAGCTTTGAAAGGCAAATAAATGACTGGACCAAACTCTATGGGAAGCTGTCAACAACCTCCTAAAATCACATTCCACCCCAATTTGAAATTCCAAATCCATGGGTCAATCTCCACTAAACGTGTTGTTCAGTTTCTCTTCGGTTTCCAGAGTATAGCCAACAGAATTTGCATTCCTAGGTTAAAATAATTTCCCATGTTCTCCATTCAGTACTACTCAGAACATTCCCAATATAAAGTGTAACATGGATTTTTAAATCCTGTTGGTACCATTAATTGTTTATCTCCTTTTAGTTCTCAGGAGGAAAACAGTTACAGGCAGGGCTGAGTGGAATTTAAAAAGTGATTTCAGTGCCCAACACAAAAAATAAATGCATAGAACTTTAGGTAGAAATAGTTAGTCATAATAAAATCCCCTTACAGTTAACTTGGGTGGAGTGAAAATAAACTTGTGGCTATAAATTCTCAAATATCTTCAATTATTATGAAACTGGAGGCTCTAAAAAAAACAAATAACTAAGAAAATTCATCCAAAATTTGGTCCAGCTAGGCTCTCATAATTCCAGGTATGGGGAATAAGATCATATTTTTTGTTTTGTACTAATAAAGGGATTAATTGTAAAATTCAGGTACAAAGTGCTTTGTGTTCAATAACTGGATTTTCACTAATTAAATATTTTAAATGGTTCTACAGGGATCAGTTTCTCAGAATTCCTCATCTTCATCCAGCCATCAGCCCAGAGAGTGCTGGGTTCTCCTCATTTTCCACTTCCATTATACTTAATACTTTCACAACAGGAGTACCTGGGAACATCTGGCACAGGTATCCAAAAGGATAAAATACACATTTGGTGATTTTTTTTTTTTTTGCCTCTCATGCAAAAAAATCTGCTTTTAGTTATTGTAAACTAAATCAAACACGGAGTAGGTTTTAATTGGTGTGTGAATGTTTAACACAAACTCCTTAAACAAGGACTAAATGGGAAATGGGTGAACGCAAAAAGGTGAGTGGGGGAGTCTGCAATTCCNTGAGTAAGTTTTAATTGGTGTGTGAATTTAACACAAGGAGTTTAACACAAACTCCTTAAACAAGGACTAAATGGGAAATGGGTGAATGCAAAAAGGTGAGTGGGGGAGTCTGCAATTCCACCCCACCAAGGACTGGATGGGGGGACACTCCAATCCTGGACTGGATGGAGGAACACTCAAATCCTACTGCTGGCTCCTTCACATCCCATCCTCTGGACTCGTGTCACCAGCCCAGGCACAGCCAACAACATCCAAAACATTGTTTTGTGTCCAGCTGTCAACTGGGAACGGTTCCAAATCCAGGAATTTCAGAGGAATGTACTGGTTGATCAGGGAAAGGGCAGATCCAGGATGTCTCCAAGGATTTAAGGATGATCTAAACCATCTCCACGTCCAGGGGCACATTCACAGTCACAGAAACAATCTGCAATTCCCACCCTGGGATTGCAGCGTGAGGCTGCATCCAGCTTTTCCTGAGTGGGATGGGATCCTCCTCCAGTAGAAGACAGCAACTTTCCTGTCATTTGAAAAGCAATTTGATGACTAAGAATGGCACCAGGGACCAGATTACATCAAACAGCGAGAAATGTAGACAACTGGTAAGAAAACAAATGCATTAAAGCCACTCAGTGGGAAGATACGAGGTGTGAGGTCCTTCCCCAAATCCCTTTGGTGCTCAAAACTCAGGTTTTAAACAGGAATTGTGTTCAGCTGCCAGCAACATGAGAAGACACCTTTCAGAAGCAGAACTTCAGAACTGAATGTGGCAGACAGATGGGCTGTTGGTGCTGCTGCTTCATTCCAGAGGATGCAGCTGGACTCCAGGGCAGTTGTGCCCATTTATGACTGGATTTATGAGAAATGCTAACAAAGTGGAGGAGGGTCAGAACATCCTAAAATAGTTTTTTTTACAAAAGGATTTTTTCTCAGTTCTGACTTCCTGCAATTAATGTCTTAACAACCAACTGTAAACCTATCTCTAGGTCATCTTATGAGATTTTTTTCTTCTTCATATAAAGATGTATTAGAACATATAAGGACATTCTGCTTAAAAATCCACCCTCTACATTTGGTTTGCCTGCTCATTTCTTCCCTCTCCTGTTGCCTTTCTGAGTGCTAACCTGGAAAACTGTCACTCAAGATCCCACTGAAATGAAGCATTATTATTCTGTGAGAAGCTTGTTTTGTTACAAGTTATCTCTTCAAGATGAGATTTTATCTCTGCTCCCCAGGCCAAGCTCAGTAAGTGCAGGAGGAGGTTTGCATGTCCCTGTTTAGGTAAGGAGAATCCTTAAGGAAGAGCATAAACAAAAGAAAGAAGCAATATGAACAGTCCACATAGACCCTGTATATTGTCATGTTATCTCTGGTATGGTTATTTTGGTTCTGATGATCTTAGATAAGATCTTATTGCAGTTTGCTAAATCAGCCACTGATTCCCTGACTTGGAATTTTGCCAGTTTTTAAAGTGTAAACTCAACATTTGGGAGGAGCAGGTGATCACAGATGTTTTCTCTCTGAGAGGAGCAGATCAGCTGCCAACCTACTGATCCCAATCTCAATGATCTCCCAAAGTCCCCCCCAAACTGGATCATCCTGTGATCCCATTCTGCCATACACAGGTGCCAGTCCCTGCCAGTCCCACCAAGTCTGGAGTCACCCCTCTCCTCCCTCAGCCTGTTAAATCATTAATGCCAGACTCCCCAAATTCCTGCTCCCACTTCAGGAGTTCTGGGATGAAATTTTCAGGAGCCAAATGTCTGATGAAGCAAAAAGCACATTTCCCAGCCTGTAAACAGTGAATGGGGAATGTCAGAGACACAAAGACACTTCTGCTCTCTGTCCCCTGCTCAACACTTCTCATTCCTCACTGGGTTCCTAAAAGTTCCACAGACTCAGGCACCAAATTTCTACCTCTGAAGTCCTCAAGTTTAGACAACTGTCCTCAAGATGAGGGATTTCTGTCTCACATTGAGGGACACTAAAAAAATTAGTTGCCATTGGAGTTCTGCCTCTCAGCCATTCCTGAAATGTGGGCATTCCCTAAAGCATCTCTGGAGGCTCCTAGAAAGTAAAATCCCTGAGAAATCAAACCCAAACTCTAGTAAAAATACAGGTATCATTTACCTGGCCACATTTCTCAACGAAAAATAAGATCTTACCTTCAAAGCAAAGACCCAAATAATCTCCACTAATTCCACTTTTGCATTACATCCAACAGAATTAACTACATAAGAAACTGGAATAACCATCCCTGGATTGTGATGGGTTTTATTGCACAGGGTTTTATCTGATTTGTACTAAGGGCTTATTTATGTGCATTATTTTAATTGTGCTGGAAATTTAAATGCAAGCTTTGTACACATCATAAGAATTTGCAACAAAATAAGTGCAATAATCAAATGTATCCGTATCACTGATATTCCATACATAATAATTAAATGATAAGCATGGAAGGATAAAGCAATGCCCATCACACAATAAATTACAAGCCAAATAATTTAATGGTTGCGAAGTAAAAATAAATTCAATAAAAATTACATAAACCTGAAGTTAAGGCAATGTACACCACTGTAATTTGAAGGTATAAATTTGACAGGAAGACATTAATTAAACCAGAGAAGCTTTTAAAGCTGAAACAAATTCAAAAGGAAATACTGTACATCAAAGGAGCATGGAAGGACTAAGACACAGGAATTAGTACCTGAAATATTCAAGCTGTATTAAATCTGCCTTAAGGGCTATTCTGCACTTATCTTCTCTCAAATCAATTAAGGTGAGGAGTTTTATTATTTACTCCTTGTGTGTTCTGGAGGAACTAAAGATGCTGCACCTCTGCAGTTCCATGTGGAAACAACTTCACTCTCATTTGGATAATCTGACTTTGGAAATTCTTTCCTTCGTTATTGGCAATATTGTATAAGAGCATGGACCAGGAAAATTAAATAAAGGAATAAACTGTGATTCTGTGAACTGGTATTTGGTGTAGAGAGTTAAATAAAAAGACAGCTGTTGACACTGGGCAATAAATATAAAAAATTCAAAGGCTTTACATCGAATATCAACTACATGGAGAGCAGCCAGTGGAATAAAACAGCATTTTGGGCACTATTTCCCTGATTTCAATGTCTTTTGGTGAAACAAACACACCAATGCCTGTTCTACCTGTGACAGCCTAACTCTGGGTATTGCTGCAGCACCACTCAGCCCCTTCCAGTGCTCTGTCCCACTGCAATCTAAAGTTAACCCCACACTCTCCTATCTGCTGTGGAAAGAGAAGCAGTGGAAACCTAATTCCATGTCTGTGCCTGGGATCTACATTCACTCAATTATGGAGGAACATGTGGGATCCAGAGCACATTATCTAAATGTCCAGCCAGTGTCATTCCTGCACTAAAGATTAATGGACACAATCAGCCACAGCAGCCAAATGTATCCCAGGACTCAGACAAAATCAGATAAAACATTCTCCAGTCAGGAAAAATAACCTGAGCAAATATAACCTTGTTGTTTACCTCTCATAACTGATGGGTTTAACACCCCAAACTTGGCAAATTCAGATATTTACATCTCCTTTTTCAAAACAGCAGCAAGGAGAAGCTCCTGAACCCTGTGTGCACCACAACCACCTTCACCCAGGAGCAACCATCCCCTTTCATCCCACAGCTTCGAGCGATCCCTCAGAGCAGCACCCACACACAACCCTCCGAGCAAAGACCCTCCGGATTCCTCTCTCCTTTCAGAGGAGGGAAATTCAGGCATCAGCATCCTCATTTGGATGCAGGAGGCTGCCAGTTGGATGAAGCTGCTCCCCGTTTAGGCGATGCTGTCTCCCAGCAACCCGGGGCTGTTGCCAGGAGAAGCCCCGGGAGCGCTTCCTCCGCACCCCCCCGGCTGTGAGGCGCATGCCAAGCACAGCTCCAGCAACTCCAGAGACTCCACAAACAGATTTTTTCCCCCCACACTTTTTTGTTGTGTTTTTTGAGGGGTTTAGTGATGAAAGATGTCACCCTTTCTCTTGGGATGAGGTGAGAGGTGGTGAGTAAGCGCAGGGTTATCCCATCAGGGTTATTCCACATCAAGAGCAGCATTTGGCAGCTGGATGTGCAGCTCTGTAAATACATTTCCTCTCTGCTTTCCATCTCTCCAGCATCCTCTGTGCCTGTTAACTTCCTCTGGGTTGTTGTTTTTCAGCTGCCAGGAGCAAAAAAAGCACATGCAAACAACAAAAAAAAAATCTCTTCATGTTCTCTTTATGTTGGCTTAATCTTTGCAGCACCTTCCAAAATGTAAAATGCAGTGAGGGGGGGTTTAAAAGCAATTCCTGTTTTTCCAACGAGAGCACAATATTTACAGCTGTACAGTTGGCTTGAAAATTAGGTGTTTAGTGTGTGAATATAATTACCTGACAAGGCACACACAAAAAAAAAAAAATGGAGAACTAAAAAAAGCCATGACAGGCAGGATTTCCAAGGAAATTCATGCTGGATGTACCTGAAAGGAAGCTGTAACCACAAATTTGAGAAGTATTTTTTTTCAGATAATAAACAATCACTGGGGTGAGGTGTTTCTCTGCTTTCAATCTTGGCATACACAACAAAATTGTAATGAAATTTAATAATTTATGGAAATTGAAGGCTTGAGTGTGTTTGAGGCAAAGATTGTCTCCTAGAAAGAAGAAAGAAGTAATTAATTCTTCTGAGTTAGAAAGGTAAATTGCAATTTGGGAAGTGCTAAACCACTGTTACTCAACACACTTCACTGAGCTGCAGTGGAAGTCAAGTGTGGCTTTTTTTGGCCCATATTTCATACAAACTCAATAAAAAATGGGTAACTAATTAATTCATTGTGTAGAATCCTGTGCCACATAAATAAAGAGGTGGGAAATTTGAAGAAATAAATCCTCCTAAACCTTAAGATGAACTTTGAGGTTTTGCCCTGAGGTTTTATTCTCAGTCAAGCATCTTTATTTTAGACCTAAAATACACAATACTGAATCCATGTCTGAAAAAATTTTGTATTTGCTCATGATTACAAATTAAACCAGTAAAGGAAATAACCATGAATATTTTTCATCTTATTTCTTATTTTGAGGCCATAGTTCAATGGTGGTGAGACAAGTGGAAGTACCAGACCACAGGCCACTGGTCTGACCACAATAATTTCTGCTCAGTGTCTTAAGAAAGGTAAAAAAGGATTAACAGGGACAGCATGTGGATCCTCTGTCAAATGACATTTTTAATCAATGTTTTCTTTAAAGGGCCTGATCTGATTCGAGCAAGAATTAATTTATGACAATGATNTATTCATACACATTCATCCTTTACTGCTGCTCCTACCACTGTCAGAAAATAAAATAATTACTTTAATAGTGTAAGCAATATATCCTCACATACTCAGAAAAAACAGCCACGTTTCAGCAGCAGTCAAACTAAAATTAACTCTGAAAAGTAGAGTTATACTAGAAAGGTTGAAGCAATAAATAATGTGTGTTTTTACTATAAAGCACAACATCATATTACACCATTATAAAAAGGTATGAAAGAAATTATTTTTTAAAATGAATGCAGATGCTCTACTGCAAGGGAAGAAAACAGCACAACAAACTCTGATTCCCAGATTATGAAATTTGTACAAGACCAAATAAATTCAACTTGCTTACAAAAAAAAAAAAAAGTGAAGTTTGCTGATGTCTGTGCTCCTTTCAGCTAATGCAGAGTGGTTAATCCAGGTCTAACTGCAGGATTTTCTTGGATCCTCAGTGTGCACCAACATCTCTGGAACTTCAGCCTCCCTCCAGGTGAACTCTGGGAAGAGCCTGGTGCTNGTCAGACTAAAATTCACCATGACCCCCTTCACATTTGTAATTACTGCTCTATTAATCTTTAGATATAAAGCTAAGAGGCCTAATAGGTTTAAACAATCCTAAGGCTCTCTGCCCATGAGCTGGACTTTCTCTGCCTCAAAAAANAATAAATAATGTGTGTTTTTACTATAAAGCACAACATCATATTACACCATTATAAAAAGGTATGAAAGAAATTATTTTTTAAAATGAATGCAGATGCTCTACTGCAAGGGAAGAAAACAGCACAACAAACTCTGATTCCCAGATTATGAAATTTGTACAAGACCCAATAAATTCAACTTGCTTACAAAAAAAAAAAAAAGGGAAGTTTGCTGATGTCTGTGCTCCTTTCAGCTAATGCAGAGTGGTTAATCCAGGTCTAACTGCAGGATTTTCTTGTATCCTGAGTGTGCACCAACATCTCTGGAACTTCAGCCTCCCTCCAGGTGAACTCTGGGAAGAGCCTGGTGCTCCTCCACAGGGATCTCAGCAGCAGCCTCACTTCTGGGAGCTCTGCTGTGGCAGATGCAGCTGCTGCAGCACAAGGAAGGAGCTCCAAGGATGTTTTATCCCATCAGAATGAGGAGCAGGAAATCAATGGGATCTCCAAGAGACAAGGAGCTAAATGCTCTGCAGCTCTTCACCTGGGAAAGCAAAAGGCTGCCAACACCCCTGGAGGAGAAGAGGATGGACACTGCAGGTCCAGAAAGCTCTGGAAGAAGTTTTCCTCAAGTGTCTGCATCCCAAGGCAGAGCTTGGCTCACCAGGATGTCCAGGTGGGGTCACAGACCTGTGATGTGACAAGGATCAGAGACCTGGCACAGCACACACAGCTGGAGCAGGGATCAGGTCATGCAGGATGTAGGAATGATCCTTCCTAGCACAGAAAAACGGGATGGGGAGCTGCACTCTACTGAAACACAACTGCCTGAGAGCACAGGGCTCCAGAGGGAAACAGTGCTGTCAGTAACCACAAGACAGCAGAGATGGGGATCCAGAGGAGGGCTGGGAAGCTGCACAGAGTTAGCATTTTTAACTCTGGTTTACATAAGGAATGATCATGGAATCATGGAATAATATCCTGAGTTGGAAGAGACCCACAAGGATTGTTGAGTCCAACTCCTGACCCTGCCCAGGACACCCCAATAATCCCACCCTGTGCATCCCTGAGGGCATTGTCCCACTCCTGGAGCCTTGGGAATGTCACCATTCCCTGGGGAGCTGTTCCAGAGCTCAAACACCCTCTGGGGGAAGAAACTTTTCCTGATATCCACCACAAACCTCTCCTAAAACAGCTCCCACTGCTCCTTGGGCCCTGTGCCTGGTCACAGAGAGCAGAGATTGGAGCTGCCCCTCCATTGTGCCCTGGGAGGAGCTTCAGCCCCTGAGAATCCCCTGGGAGGCTGCCAGAGGGAGAAAGGGTTCTTCAGGGTGATCTGAATTTTGAAAAAAAAAAATTTAAGGAGCAAAATATCATGTAGAAAAACTGGGAACTTTATCAGAAACACAGAGCTGCTTAATGCACGAAAATACAGAAACCAAAAACAAGCAACAAAGGAGGCACAGAAAAGAACCACCTCAGCATTTAGGCACAAAATCCATGAGGCCAAAGCTGGAGTTCAGCCCATCTGAGGACATAAATGGCAGTAAGGAATGAATCTACAACATTTAAAGCAGTAAAAAGCAGCTCAGAAAGAATCAAGGTGCATTGATGAATACAGGAGACAGCCTGGAATTGTGTACAGAAAAGACTGAAGTACTCAAAACCTCTTTTGCACAAGTCTCCACAAACAACAACTGCTCCAAAACCTCTCCAGGCTGGTGCAGTCAGAAAGAAAAGCAGCAAAACAATGTGAGGAAAAATGGGTTATGACTACTTAAAGAAGCTAAATGTGTTTAAATCCAAGGAGCCCTATGGAGTTTTTCCAG
>VWYE01007602.1:44783-56840 GCA_013398995.1 Alaudala cheleensis
GCTGGAATGTTGGGGCTCCCATTGTTCTGTCACACAGCCAGGAATGCTGGGGCTCCCCTTGTCCTGCTTCCCCCCCACAACAGCTCTGCCAGCTCTTGGTGGGGAGAGAAAGGGTGAACCCCAGAGCTGGAATGACAGAATATCCTGAGATTTAAGGGCCCACCAGGGTTATTGGTACAACCCCTGGCTCTGCACAGACACCCCAACAATCTCACCCTGTGCATCCCTGAGAGCAGTGTCCAAACCCTCCTGGAGCTCTGGCAGCCTTGGGACCGTGCCCATTCCCTGGGGAGCCTGTTCAGTGCCTGACACCCTCTGGGTGAGGAACCTTTTCCTGATACCCAACCTAAAGCACCTCTGGCACATCTCCAGCTGTTGCCTCAGTTCATAATGGAGCTGAGGATTGATGCTGATATTATAATCACTCTAAAACAGCAACCTCATGATGGATGCCTCATTGCAATCACATTTTGTGTCTGGTCAGATAACAGGAGTTTTGAAAAAGCCCAAATTTTCACCAGGGCACACAAGTCAGTTTCCCAGTTTGAGCAAGAAAGCCACAAACTGGTTCTAAGGGTTTTCAGTCAAGGGACCCAGAGACTTTAAGTGCCACAGTTATTTTTGGAAACACAAATTCCTGTATCAACAGCTGTATCATTTACCCCAGAAGGACAGCAAAGACGATAAACACAGTAAAGGATCCACATGAGATGGTTTCTAGAGAGAGGAGGGAAGATTAATCAGTAATTCATCCACCTTCCATTTGGGATCTAGATGAGCATTGAGATAAAGATTAGGCTCCATAAATTATCCTAAAAATGGAACTGACGTAGAAGAGCCATCAGCAGTGTGCCTCAGGATAATGCAGTGATTTGGGGTTTACAGAGGGATGTCAAAAACAATGGGCAGTTTCATGGAACACAGTCAACCCCATGTGCCAGGCAGAAGATGAAAACACAGGATACAAACAGTCTCTTCACACAGGTTATTTTTCCATGGCACTGTAGCAATGAGAGGAAAAAATGCTAATACAGCACAAGCTCTCTGCAGGGAGAACCTTTGGCTCTCTCCTCCCCTCACTGGAGTTCAAGGTCCATTTTATCACCTCACAACCCCAGGTTGTGGCTGTGCCACTCCTGGAAGTGTCCAAGGCCAAGGCTGGATGTGCTTTGGAGCAGCCTGGTCTGGTGGAAGGTGTCTCTGCCCATGGCAGGGGTGGAATGGGATGAGGTTTAGGGCCTTTCCAACCCAAGCCATTCCATGATTCTGTGACAGGCACCTCCATTTTGGTGGCCTGAGGTCAGAATTCACACTTTGCAGCTGGGCATCCCCAGCTTTAGCAGAGACCTCCTTCAACAGCATGGCTTCTCACAGCTCCATGAATTTCCTAGAATTAAATTCCCAGCAGCTGAGGCTCAGCCCTACAGTTTTTAAATCGAGATTTCCCACTGTGGTACAGAACACTCCGGAGGTCAGGTTCAGGAGAGGACAAATTCCTGGGCACATCAAGTGCACATCAGGTTAGATGGTCACTGGAGGTGTCTTTGCCTGAAGTCTGACATTTTAATACAGATTTCACTTGTTTATGTCATCATGACACAGCACTTTTTTTTTAAACTGTAATTTTTGTAAGAAATTTCTCAATAAATATTTTTGATTCAGTTTGCTTTGGGGTTTTCTGTGCTTTTATCACCATGAGGTCTGGTTTTGCAGGACTGACTTTATTGACATTTTTTCCTTTATTTAACTAGGAAAAATTGAAGACTTTCAAAGCAAATTTTAACCCCGTATTACTTAATTAACCCCAAAATATTGCTTATATTACACATTGCCTAACAATCCCAAAATAAATTGACTCTTCAGCACAATTCCTTCACATTCCCCATGCTAGGTAGCATTTTACACTCCCCACTCCAGATTTTCCATACTGATCTCATAGTCCTCAAGATTTCATCCCTCCCTTACTAAAACCCTTTTTCTTTCTGAACCCCAAATTCCTATTTGCTCAAATATTTATTTTTAATCACTGCCAGTCCATTCACAAGCAAGTGGCTGAAGCATGTTAATGACTTTTATTTATTTAAATTACCATTAGGGAAGAAATAAGCATGACATTAAATTATCATTAGGGGAGAGATAAGTGTGAAAACAGATAAACTGTTGACTTTGGGGTAACATTTCACCAAGGAAACTGCTCTGCTGGAGGTGCTGGTGGGATTGAGCTGGAAAATGCAAGGGGATGGTGAATAACTGGGTTTCCTTTGTATCTCCCATAGTAAAGAATGATATAAAAAATCAAATATGATGGAATCAGTTCTGTTTTTTGGTGGGAAATCAAGGATCACACCCATGCTCTGGTGGTGGTTCCAAATGCATCGCCTCAGCCTCATCAGTGGGTGCTGTTTGTGTTCAGTGGCACTGATGACTTTATAAAAACAAAATGACAGAGTTGTTTACGCTGCCCTGCTAAAGAAAATAATCTGATTTAATGGTGCTGGTTTCCCAGTCAAAAAAAAAAAAAACAACAAACTGAACAAAACAGAAAAAGAAAAAAAAAACCCCAACAACTCTTGTGCTATGTGCTGTAATAAGCTTTTTATAAATGTGCTCATGTGGTGCTGAGCAGAGCCCGCTGTGCCGACACCATAAAACCGAGAGGGAGCTTCATCAGCTCTAAGTGCCACCGTATATTCCCTGCAGCAGCACTCCCCGGGATTAATAAAGTTTGTAAGAAATACACAGGCAAAAGATTAAAAATACATGCGTGATACTACCCGTGGTAATAAAAGCTGATGCTGTTTGGACTGCTTGTTTATTGGCTTGCCCCTAGATGAGATGTTTTAAGGTGAGTATGATTGAAGAGATGAGCTTTCCCTCAAGGCCCTGCTTTTTTCCCTGCCCAGCAGCTTCCCAGGGATGCTGGTCCAGGGCTGCTTCCCTGAGCCCTCTCGTGGGCTCCTTCCTCCACTGCAGCAGCGCATCCTGCAAACCAGGCATTTACTGGTCTACAGGAGGATGATCTTTATGGAATGTGAGCTGTCTCCTCATCTCCCTGCGTAAGGAAACACGCAAAAATAAAGCAAAATTAGTGTTTCATCAAAGGCATGAGAAATGTTTAGGGTTTTTGACCACACATACCTGGGTTTTGTCGTGGCATCCGGCGGTAATGGATGGTAATCCGGTGATTATGGAATCACAATACAGCTCTCCTGGGAATAGATCTGCAGTGCAGCCTGTCACTGCTTGGCAAAACGCACTCAGGTGCTGATGGGAATGGAAAGGTTGTGTATTTGAGGCGTTTTCATTGAAAAAAAAAAAATCATAATAAAGTGGATTAAGAGACACCTGAAATGCTTCCCGGCTTTAAACAAAAATATCAGGACATTTCCTGACAGCATCTGGATCCTTTAGGGAAATTAAATGCCAGGTAATATTCTCTTTGGAAGAAAATAAATTAACAGCGTATGTAAAATATATCTGACTGCCCATTAGATTATCTTTAATCATCCATGGGATGCTGTGACTTTTGATTCCAGTCTTTATTGGAATTGCAATGCTGGATGTTGCTGTGCAGTGCTTACAGGAAGACACAGGTCCAGATCATTGAGTCACAGAAGGGTTTTGTTGGGAAGGGACCTTCAAGATCATCCAGTTCCACCCCCTGCCATGTGCAGGGACACCTTCCACTATTCCAGGTTGCTCCAAGCCCTGTCCAACCTGGCCTTGGACATTTCCAAGCATAAAAGATCCTTAGGTATTGAAGTTCTGTTGGTAGGTAGATATTGTAATCTCAGGGAAATCAATGGGACTTTGTCACCTCTTCTGACCCCCAGGAAGTTACATTCCAAATGAGACAGAACATCCTAAGGGGGGCTCTGAGCAGCCTGGTCTAGTGGAAGGTGTCCCTGCCCCTGGCAGGGGATTGGACTGGATGACCTTTAAAAATCTCCTACCACCCCAAAATATTCTATGATTCTGTGGAGGCCATAACGAGCCCAGTGCAGATGTTGTTTATTGAATTTTTTTTTTCATGGTGATGGGTTAGAATTTTGGTTTGGAAACAGGGATGTGAAGAGTATTAAAGTACAGACCATCCACAGAAGAGTGTCACAACAGTTGTGGGGTGCAAGGCACTAAAATGAGCCTGACAGGGCTGGCAAGTGACACAGAAAATTGGACTGTTATCAAACCAGATTAGAGAGAGGAGCAGAACACAGGAGAGAGGGACATGGAGAACTGGGCATAACTTTTGGGGCCTGTCAACAGCAATACCTTTCATGGACAAAGTGAGCAGAGCATAACTTAAAACCCACAGATTGAAGCAAAGGTTGTGACTTTCAGCAGCAGCATGTTTGGACAAACGGGTGTCCTGCAGCTGCTGCGAATGAAAATTCAACATTTGTCACATCTCAGTAATTGCAGCCCCTTGGTGCCTTCTATTCTGGGTGTTGAAGGTTATAAATATTGTTGATGACTCAGCATTTGCTTTAGACTTTTTGGGCTTTAGGAGCCGTGTTTGCACTCCTCATCCCTGTTGCCACTGTTTGTCAGTGTGAACCTTCACCCAGGTGCAGGAGATTCACCATGAATTCTGAGGGACATTTGTCTTTTAGTTCAGTTTACACCAATTTGGACCTTTCTTTCATAAAGATTTTTCAAATTCATTTCCTTTTCATTGGAAGATGCCAAAGAAGAGCAAGATGATGCTGTTTTTTACCTCTCTTTGGGAAGGGCATGTTCCTTCAAATATTTTCCAGGAGGGCTGGAAGGATAGAAAAATCCTGATTTGGGGATGAGCAGTTCTGGCATAAATACCAAGAGACGACACTTCCATCCTTAAAATAAGCCCCCCGACATAAGTGATAATTTAATATACATCATGCCATCTGCTTGCAGAACTGTGCAAGCTGCTCCCAAAGAAGTCAATGGGAAATGCATTTTTCCTAGGATTTTAAACATTCTGGGATCAATCTTGATGTCACAAAGGCAGGCAATAGTCACCTTTCCCCAAAGACAAACACAGCTTGTCACTAGGGAGAATAACCACTGCTGCAAAACAACTGTTTACCCTCCTCCTCCTCCTCCCTCTGCCCTTCCCAACCCTCAGGATGAAAACACCGAGTGCTCTGCCAGGTAAAAAAGCAGATGGGGAAAGGAGAAGGTTTTCAGAGCTACAAAGCACAGGAGCCCTGGCAGCAGCTTTTCCCTTTCTCCCCTGTGAGCTTCCATCCTGTAAACTTTTACTGATCTTGACCTGACCTACAGAAACATGTCAGCAGCATTTGAGGTTGGAGGAAGGATTCATTTCACTGCTTTCCCTTTATTCCAGTTTGTACAAAGGCTGGGTCGAGCCTTGCAGAGGTGTTTTTGTGGGTGGGTCTTCTGCTGCTTCACTGCAGGCTCATTGGGACTTGGGAAGACAGCACAGACTCCACTGAGGAGTTTTGTCTTTCTGATGAAATCGCTCACAAATGTGCAGAGAAATGGAAGATTGAGGCTGATTCTTCCCCAGAACTTGCTCCTGGCTGCTGCTGAACCTGCAGCTCAGGCATTTGCTCAGACCATCTCTGCATCTTGTGCTATGAAATTATAAATTTGTGCTCCTCTCCTCACAGCACATCCATGTGCAGAACTCCCTCCCTCTTTCTTCAGCTCAAGTGGGCAGTTCAGTCAAATTCCCCTCTTCTCATGTCAGTGCTGCTCCACTGCTTCCATCATCCTTATTCCTGTCATTCCTACTTTTCCAGCTTCCCAGCTCTTCCCTCCTTTTTGAGGGGGGAGAAAGGAGACTCAAGCAGCACAGATTTTTCAAGGTGCAGAGGCAGCAAGATCTAGAGAGCTGCAAAGCCATCCTGGTTGGAAGGGACATTTTGATGTCTCCACTCAAATAATAGAATTGTGGGATCGTGGAATGGTTTGGGTTAGAAGGAACCTTAAAGCTCATCCAGTTCCACCCCCTGCCATGGGCAGGGGCAGGGACACCTCCCACTATCCCAGGTTGCTCCAAGCCCCATCCAGCCTGGCCTCGGACACTTCCAGGGATCCATAGCAGGCACAGCTTCTCTGCTATAATTTCAAGCAACTTTCTCTGCCCAGACACTTCAAATTCATGTTCCTTTGGTGTTCTTTGATCCTTTCACTATGGCCTGTGGATCAGAAGTTACTCATTTTACACCCTGCTCCTTTCTTGGCCCTCCACACTGCCTGTCAGGCTTCCTAATCCACTCGTGTTTGTAAAAGGATTGATAATTCATTCCTTCTCTTAGAAAGTAGTTCTTCAAATCTCTTAGTCTACCTTTTAATAGAATGCCTGCTCTCTATTTTTTTTCCATGTTTGAACACGAAGTCTTCTTACTCGTAACAGCCTCCTTCGCTCTGATCTTTAATTACAGTAGCTTTCTTCTGGTCTTTTAAAAAGTCTTTTTTGATACACTCTGAGTATTTTTCTCTGAGCCTCTAATATGGTGTCTTTAAACAATATCTCTGCTGCTTGCAAACATTTCACCCCGTCGTGGCTCGTGCTCATTTCCTTTGAACGAGTCGCCTCATTTTTCGTAGGGCTCCTTTTTAAATCCAAGCACTGTGCTCGGTGATATTTTTGGCTGCCTTGTTCCTGTGACTGTACTGGAGCTCAGCACATTATGGCTTCTCCTACAGAGCCTCTCTTTGATAACACCACAATGATCCTGGGCCTCACAAGGAGTTCTTTCTCCAATGACTGAATCTCCAAGGGGTGTTTGTTCACAGGTATCCAAACATTTACCCTCAGTATCTGTTATATTTAGCTATTGGATGTACATGAACGAAAAGGTTTTCCCTTTTTATTGCATCTGGTGTCTTTGGGCTCCTCCAGGACACCTCAGGCAGTGGCACTGCCATGGCCAAGCCATTGAGGGAGCAGCTCTGTCGTTGTCCTATTCTTGGCTCTTGCCCAAAGAGATCTTCACCACTTCCCAGCAGGTCTTTCTCATTTTCATCATACCCTTCACTCCAGAACAAACAATCCTTGGCCAGGATTCAATTGCCAGACAAACACCATCCTTTACACTCACACCAGGGCACTTGTACAGCCAGGAGGGATGAGCTGAAGGTCAGGAGAGCAGCTTCAAAGCTGGGAGCTGGAGTCTGGGCTCTCAGCAAGGAAAGGACATTGCCTGGAGGGTGAGAGATGCTGTTTCTAAAACACTTCATGTCATGACTCTGAAAACTGGGCTCTGATCAAACTGGTCTAGTGGAAGGTGTCCCTGCCCATGGCAGGGGGTTGCAAGGAGATGAGCTTTAATGTCCTTTCCAACCCAAACCATTCAGTGATTCCCTGATATTATATCACACATCTTATATAACTTTATATTCCTTTATATCTCTATTTGATCCTGTTTCATGTGCATTTCCTCCAGTTTTTGGGGGACTAAATCTTTCCTCAGCCCTACTTTTTGGAGGGGACTGCCACCAAACCCCGGTGGCATTGTCAGTCTGCACATTGTGGAGCAGCACGAGGCCCTGCTGGGATCTGGGCATTGTCCTCTGCATCCTGTGAGAGTGGAGCTGCTGCTCTGGGAATGGAGTTGGGAAACATTCCGATGCCAGGAGCTGTGTGTACTTGCTGCAGAGCTCGTGCAGGTGTGCTAATGAGAGACTCAGCTCATCACAAGCCTGAGACCTTGGAGAATATTAGTAAAAATGCCAATTTGCATGTCTTGGGGTTAATTGAGGAAATCTCCGATGGAAAAAAAAATCTTGCTGTCACTTCAGAAGCTGGTTCTGAATACAAATTGTGTGTCTCCAATGGAAATCGCAAAATCTTTTCAACTTCTTTCCAAACCTGTAGGAACAAGGAAGGTTGCTGCCTCCCAGAAGTTCTCCTCCAAATTTCAGACATTTTTTTATCTGTGCTGGCATTAGCATGGGACTCCTACACCAAGCGTGGAGAATATGTGGGATCCTCCACCAAGCAAACAAGGAAGGGGCATGAATATTTTGTCAGATATTCCCCAGTTTTTCATAGGAAAAGACACATTTCTGCATGCAAAATACCAATTCAAGTGGGGCAACACTCCTATTTTATGCCTGCACTCTAATCCAAGTCTCTTGCATGTAAAAATAATTACTGGATGTTTTTATCTTTGCTTGATCTGAGCAGTTGTTTGACAAGATGCAGTTGTCTCATTGAGAAACAGCGAAGCAGAGAACTGGTTCATTCACCTGATCCTGATTAAGAATCAGTGCAGGTTTTTATTATCCTGGGATCACAATTTATTTCCTCATCACCTGGTCTTCCAGGGGGGTTTCTTTCCTTTTACAACTGTTTTATTATATGCCACTGTAAGATTACCACCAACAGTGCAAAGCACAACCAGAAATCCCGAATATTTCTCCGTTTAATTGCAAATGTTTTGTGATGCTCTGATCGTCCCATCAGCCATTGGGGGATTTTATAAATGTCTTCCTCCACATTATGTCTGTATAATTAACTGCTCTTGTTGAAACACCTCATTTTTGGAGGAGTTTATGGAAGAACACGAGGGAGAGGCATGGGTTTGATGCTGATTTTAAATGAATTATTCCTTAGTTTTCGAAGTTTGCTTTTAGTAGTTTTGACATTCAGTCTTTCTTTTTTTAAACTAGCATGTCCTATGGAACAAAAAGATTAAAAATTAATTAGAAAAGACAAGAAAAGAGAGCAAAAAGGCCAAATTTTCCCCTCAGCAAAAGTTTCTTAAAACCAAACTCAGTTTCTCACCCTCCAGCAGATCGGGGAAGTTTTACCAAATTCCTTTCATTTCCTTTTCTTCAGTCTCTTGATTTGAGCCTTCCGACGGGAGCTGCGCGACACCGCTGATTCCACCGTGTCGCGAGGGGTGTAATTAAAAGCAGAATTCTGCCTTGATTATGGCTCTGATCCGTGTGCCCTTCCCAGCAGTTGGAAGATGATGAGCTCTATAAAACCATGGGAGCGTGCAAAGCACCGCGGATAACGCCGTGGGACGGATGAGTGACGGGACACGAGGACACGGCCTCCAGCTGTGCCAGGGGAGGGTCAGGTTGGAGATCAGGTGGAAGAATTTCTTCATGGAGAGGGTGGCCAGGTATGGAAGGGGCTGCCCAGGGAGGTTTGGAGTCGCCATCCCTGGAGGTGTCCAAGGAGTGACTGGATGTTTGGTCTGGGTGACAAGGTGGGGGTCGGTCACAGGTTGGACTTGATGGTGTTGAAGGTCTTTTCCAACCTACATTTGCACTCATCTGGGGTGGGTTTCTGTTTGATGCCACAGAGGCACCTGTGGGGGCTGAAAATCTTGGGATGAAACCCCAGGGGGGTGCTGGGGCCATGTCTGGGTCTGGTGTCATTGCTCCAGTGTTCTCTTGGGTCAGTCCCAGTTCTCCAAGCCCAAGAGAATTCCCAGAGGAGCTGTGGCTGTCCCATCCCTGGAAGTGTCCCAGGCCAGGCTGGATGGAGCTTGGAGCAACCTGGGATAGTGGAAGGTGTCCCTGCCCATGGCAGGGGTGGGGTGAGATGATCTTTAAGCTCCCTTCCAACCCAAGCCACTCTGTGATTCCATAGAACACCACATCCATGAGGTGGGGACAACCACACAGTGTTTTTCTCCTTGCAAAGGCAAGGGGTGTTGAGAGGATAAACAAAATTAATTAGTGCCTGAAATAGTAAAGATGCACACTACAATGGGGAACTGTACAATGAGGACAGGTTTCAAGATCTGTCACAAGCTGCTGAAGGAGAAATAAAAAGCTATTTTTTTTTCACCAGGTTTAACATGGGAAAAGCAACCCAGGCAGTCTCTTTTGAAGAGAAATTAGGAACAAAAGAGAGCACATGTGGTAAAATGTTATAATATTCAGAGCCAGAAGATCCTACTCATTTCCTGTAGGAGGAAAGTCACCAAGAACTGGAAAGAGGAAAGCCCACATGATTAAAGGAAGAACAAGATTGACTTCTCCCTGACTGACAGTCTCTGCATCAATGCTGTTCTGTTCCAAGACTCCTGTTCCCAAGGTAGTACAATCCAGCCAAAGATAAAGCTGTGGGAAGGCAGAGAGAACATCAAAGATTCGCTCACTGATGTGAGAAAGAGGCAGAAAATTAAATCTCAGGTGGCAAACGAGGTTTCCACCCTTCCTAAGATTGACCAGCGAAACCACCATAGATATATAAGGTATAAATCAGCAAGTGCAAGACTGGGGAAAATGGGGTGTTGTGGGTGTGTTTAACATGTGACACACACAGTTCTGGCAGGGTGTTGAGCTCCGTTTCCACCTCTAGTCACAAAGTGGGTATGAGTTGGATGAAGCCACAGCAAAGCTGCTGCAACCTCAAGTTTTGTGGTAAAATGATGCCTTTGAAAAAGACATGTTTCCCTATTTACTCTTTACTGTGAAATGACTTTAAAGTTTCAATGTTTTGTGTGTGTGTGTGTGTCAAAATCAGCCTGTGTTGATGTGTTAACATACAGACAAATAAAAAGATGTGTAAATATTTGTATAAATAGATTCTTGTACTCTCCCCCATCTATACTTCTATATACAGCTTTATCTGATGGGACCCACACATGGAACTCATTTCTTTGCCAGACCATCATTTTTTCTGACCACAGACCTGTGAGTAAATTTTCTAGGACCAGGACTAAATTTTCAAAGGAGGCTTGCCATGTCCCAGAACCATTAAGCCATGAGCAGGAGCTGTCTCAGCCCCTCTGTGTGCTGTGTCTCCTGAGATCTGCAGGGCTGGGATGGGCTGCACCAGCAGCCTCTGCAGCTTTTCTGTGACATCAAAAAGGCCCTTGTTTTTCCATATCTTATACAGGGGCCTTCCCACTTACAGATTTCACAGTCCAGGTACTTGAGATTTTGCTGTCATGAAAAAAAAATTGGTTTTTTTTTTTCAAACTCAGCAAATCAGTGCTGTTACATCACATCCACTGACCAGTAAATTGGTGGGATGGACAAGCAGGTTTGCCCTCACATTTCCTCCTCTCAGGGAGAGAGCTCTTTTTACTCCTTGCTGAAGCTGTTGAGGTGGCTCTCTAATGGCCCATGTGCTGCTGGAGCTGCTGGGAGAACCCTGTGACCCAGCCCTTGCCCCACCAATTAATCCCTCTGCCTTCCTTCTCACTGACAAACTAAATGGGAATGAACAAAGGCCAGGGAATGGCTCTTTGCCCTGAGGCCAACTGAGCTCCCTGTCCCCAAAACACAGCTGGCCATGTCCACACCATTCACTGGGAATGAGCCCTGGCCCTTGGCTGTGCCTGGGGGATTTTTGGGTCAATGTTTGTTGGCACAGAAACAAAACTAGGCCAGGGTGTGTGATGACCATTTCTCTGCCCTCACAGCCTTACAGCCCGGCACCACAGGCCTCACCTGGGCCACCCCTTCCAGGATAAAGGGCTGTGGTTTCTCTAAATTAATATTCAAATGCCAAGTAAAGCTAAAAAGCTTCCAATGAAGAAAGACAATGCACTTACACCCCATCCTGGGATCAAAGCTCTGCAGAGGAATGGGGGCTGAAACTCTTCAGAGAAAGGTGGGGATAAATCCCTGGTATCCAGCATCCTGCTTGAGAAACCCATTCCCAGAATTAATGAAATAAAACCAGCCTCCAATCCTCTGGATTGTGCTGGTCCTGACTCGCTACAACCTTCCTGCAAGATTGAGCCTCTGAAGTGGGATTGATGGGGGAAACTTAAAACATGAGCCATGACAGGTTCAGTGCCCAGTCACATCAACTGGATTTAGGAATGGCACATCTAATTTAACCACTGGATCCAAGAGTGGTTACCCACATCCCTTTGAGAGTCTTGTTGACATCTCCCCACTCCCCACCTTGATGAAAGCATCACACAAATAAAGACGTGGCATTGCTGGGGGCTGAGGCCTTGTAGAAGTGGCCTTCTCCAGGGCTGTCCTGATTCCAAAATCCACAGTCCCCCTGCAACAAGGTACATCTTTCATCAACCCTTTTACTGTGCCTGGGGAACCAGGAAAAGGTTCCTCCCCAAGGTGTTGGGCACTGAATAGACTTCCCAGGGAACAGGCATGGCCCCA
>VWYE01007603.1:5825-16899 GCA_013398995.1 Alaudala cheleensis
ACTTATCTTTTTCCTGCCAATTTTTAGTTCATGCATGAGTCTCCAAATTCAATACCTCCCATTGTACTGGAGAAAAAAGGACCCAGTGTCATCCTTTTAAGGCAGAAACCCAAACTAAAATTCAGATTTTATTTTTCCCCACCCTCCTGTTTTTGTCTCCCTAAACTCCTCACTTCTGTTCTGTTTGTAAACCATAAATCTTGAAATTATAAAGAATAAAATGTGCTAAGAGAAAACGAATTGGGTTGAAAGGCATGAAAGTTGTTCTTTAGGCAGAGCTTTCTCTGAGTTCCAGGAAAAGTTATGTAGAAGAATCTGACAAACAAACAAAAAAAGCTTTCTATGTAGGCAGACGAGGTGAGCCAAAGGTAACAAAGTCAAAATATAAATGTGAAGAAGCAGAGAGGAAAAGCAAAGAGAAATCTGCCATTTTATTTTTAAGCACGACATTGAAATAGAAGAGCAGAGTGGGAGAAGGTATTAACCCAGAAAAGAGAACAGATTGGGAGGAGACAAGGCAAGGGTAAATGCCATCTGTATTTGTGGGATTACCTACCCAAATATTAAAACTGGATGGAAGTTTTCAAGAGGAAAAAAGAGACGTGTTCAACTCCTTGAAATATTTTTTAGGCCTGGAGCAGGTGGTTTGAGGAAGAAAAGCTCCTCCTCTCCAAAAACAACTCCTCAAACCAAACCCAAAAACCAATATGGACTTTGACAATTTCTTATTGTTTATGTTTCTGAGTTAACCAACAATTCCCAGTTACTTTCTAACCATTGCACCTCATTTTTTTCTACCTTTTGTAGACACAATCTCTGTCCTTGGAGATCTCCCCAAAGTTCCCCTCTGAGCCTCTGATGTAATTGATGGGCTGTTTATCCCTCCCCTTCCCTGTCATTAATAAAGGAGGGTCACCACTTTTATTGTCACAGCTCAGATAAATCAACATCTTCACTGGAACCCAGGTGGGGATGGGGAGGAGCAGCTCTCCTACCCCTGGGGTAGGAATTCACAGCTGGGAGAACAAAATCAGGGGGAGAGCTTTGGTCTGGAGGTTTGTCACACTGAAACACACCCACCCACCTCACCTGGCTGCAGTTCCCTGCATCCAGGCACGAGGGGTTTGAAAGGAATTAGGAAGGAATTGTTTCCTGAGAGGGTGGGCAGGGCCTGGGATGGAATTCCCAGAGCAGCTGGGGCTGCCCCTGGATCCCTGGCAGTGCCAAGTTGGACACTGGGGAACACCCTGGGACAGTGGGATGTGTCCCTGCCGTGGCAAGGGTGGCACTGGGTGGGATTTTAAGTCCCTCCCAACCCAAACCACTCTGAGATTCTCGCCAGCAGTGCCAGAAAGTGAGAGTTTAGACCACAGCCATGAAGTTTTACACAGTTTAGGGAGTCTGGGAGGTGTTTGTGCATCCACCAAGTCTTTACATTCCTGTTGAAGATCCTGAAAGTTCCCTCGGGCTGTGCCAAGCTTTGCTCTGCTTTGACTTTCTGAGCTGCATGTTCAAGGTCAGAGCCTGCCCTGATGTCCCAGCTGATGTCACCAGCAGCCCAGGCTGGGACAAGGACACTCTGGAACGAGCAGCTCTGTTGGCACTGGGGGGGTTTGGGGGGTGCTGCCCTCACCCACTGCCCCCACCTAAGTTTTTATATTCTAAACTACATTAACATTATTTCTCTCTAAACTCCAATAACTAAAATCCAAATGACACAGTAAAATCACACCTTTACTCAATCCTAAAAAAACCATCACCCTTTACAAAAAAAAAGAAACAATAAAATGTACTTTTATCACATTAATCTGCCTCTATCTTTACCTCATATCACCTATACAAAAAACCCTAAAACTCTTAATTTCACACCCAGTAATATAATAAAAAACACACCAATCAAACCTTTGTATCATCCAAATCCTCAAACAACTTTAACAACCTTTTCCAAAGTATCAAATCAAAACCACTACACTCTCTCACACAAACCATAGAAACCCAACCCCCCTATCCCAACTACTGCCCATCCAAAAAACCCAGGAAGATACTCTGGTCTCCCACACCTTCCCACCTCATTACTCAGTGCTTCCCTCCCCCTCCTCCCCTCTGACAACTGCATTCCTGAATCACTTCACATAAAAGGCATATTTGGAAAAATAAGTCATTATTTTATTAAACTAATTTCAACGAGCAGCAGTTGGAATGTGCAGAATCCGCAGCCTCTGCTGGGTTGTTCCTCCCCAGAACTTTTTTTGCCAGGGAGCAGAGGCAAGAGAACAAATAAGCAAAACCAAAAGAAAAATCGAGATATGGAGGAAATACCCCGAATTTATGCCACTTCAAACAGAGCCAATGCTTCAGTCAGATGGAGCCAAGGAAATGTTTCACCCCACAGTTATAAAACACTTGAACCTCATCCCTCTTCCCCAAATTTACCCCAAGCTGGTCTAAAAAGCTTCTAAACCAACCACCACCAATATTCATCTCTTGCCTTGGTTTCATTCCTTTTTTGTCAAAGCCCAAGTTAATGCCCTGAGCCTGGAATATCTTCAGAGATGAAAATCAGCTTTAGCATTAGATAGGAGCAGTCAGCAGCCAGCCACGGTGCCAGCTGCCAGAGCTGCCACCCACATTGTCCAGCACAAGCAGGGTGTGAAGGGACTGAGGGAGCAAAGAAAAGATTTTAAACTTCAAACGTAAAACATCTCCTCTCGCACGAAATAAAAGCCCAGCTGAGGTGGAGGTCGGGCTCTGCACATCCCAAAGAGATGCTCCGGGTTTGGTACTGAAATCCGAGCTGGGCAGGGCAGGATGTGCCAGAGGAGCTGAGATCATGAGGGAGGGAAGCCCAGAGGTTCCACTCAGCTGAGGAGAGTCTGGGCAAGCACAAATGGCCAGAGTTCCCTCTGTACTCTGGGAGGAGCAGCAGAGCCACCAGACCTCAGCTGCAGGACGCTGCTCTCCAGGAAAAACCACTTAAAAAGCTCAAAGTCTGCACTGGGTGTGCCCCCCTGTTCATCCAAAACCCCTCCTTTGGGACATACCTGCCCACAGGTGGGTGCCCTCGGGGTGTGGGTGAGCTGGGAGGCATCAGCAGCACAGCACCTGCCAGAGAGAGGCTTCATCTGGATCAAATTATACATTAATCCTGGAATTATGGGATGGATTGGGTGGGAAAGGACCTTAAAGTTCATCTTTCCCTCCCCTGCCATGGCAGGGACACCTCCCACTGTCCCAGGTGACACCCAATGTCCAACCTTGGGCACTGCCAGGGACCCAGGGGCAGCCCCAGCTGCTCTGAGCACCCTGTGCCAGTGCCCAGCATGATCTGAATTAGGATTTCACCCTCAATACCCCATCACAGACAAATACTGCACATGGAAATCAAGTGCCCATCACAATTTTAGGCGAAAAAAAAAAAATCCCCATCCTTTGCTGGGAAAAAGATCCATCGTTTTCCCCGGACCCTTGCTCTGGATAAGCATCTCTGCTTTATTTCCTTGAATTGCTGAGCGACTGCATGAAAGAAATCAAACCCTCCCATGCAGCCTACAAGGTTATTTGCCTAAGGACTGAAAAATAGAGGCAGGAAGGATTTTTTCTTTTTTTTTTCCTTTTTTTTTTAGGAGTTTGTCTGATTTTATTCTCTCTAGCAGACTTCCTCTACTATTTTCAGGGCAGCTTAGTGTCAGATAAAGCGCACCAAAAACATATTATTTAAAACCTGTCAAAGGGAACTCGGCTGTGTCTGCAGCGAGGATCTGGCACACTGCTGAATCCTAAAGTTTGCTGCTGCTGCTTGAAGGGAGCACAATGGGCTGCGTTCAATGACACCAGACATCTCTGCCTTTTGTATGCCGAGGAAGGCAGCGGATTAATAATTCAACGCTCATTAGGAAGTACAACATGCAGTAAGCAATCAGATATAATTAGGCGAAAAGATATATATACATGATTACAGAGTGAACACGAGCCACGGATCTATTGCAGGTGAAACAACGTCACTTCTTCAGTGGAAGGGTCAGGAATAAAAAGGTCTTGTAAAACACTCGGCTTAAATTGTGTTTTTCTTGGTTTTTTTTTTTTCCCTCACCATCATCCGTGTCTTAGAATAATTTTTCTCTAGGAGAACTCTGCAACTCCATCCATATTCAGACTCTTTCCTTGCATTAAAACCAGGGGGAGCGCGTTTCTCCTCCGGATCCTTCCATCGCATCCCCACACCTCGAGGCAACTGTATGACCACATAATCGAGGCGGTAAATTGATGACAATTAGCGCATTAGCAGCGAATAGCAGCGAGTGATAGCCTTAATTGACAATGCCGCGGTTAGTAATTGATGTTAATGACTCAGAAGAAAGGGAGAATAGTGACTAATAACTGTAATTTTTAGCTGTTTTCCCCTGCTGGTGAAACATCGGGGCAGGTGAAGGTGTGGGCTGGCCAAGGGAGCGCACGGAATTGCCACCTCAGGAACCGGCTGAGGCTTTAAACAGGCGTTTTGTGCTTTACCCAGGAGCAAACGCAGCTTTGGAGGGCTCGATAAAATAAGTTAGAGGTTGCTGCTGTGCTTGAAGAAAACGGGGAGCTCTTTCCGACATCCCCAACCCCGAATTCTCTGTTTGTGGCAGAGCTGTGCCAGGCTCGGAGCGCATTCCCCGAGCAGTGCCCGCAGCAATCAGGGGCTGCTCTCCCTCTCCAAACCCATTGATACACGAGGGAAAATCCAGGCTGTAAAAAACAATGGCTGTTTAAAAGTTCCCCGAGCCCCGGGCTCTGCTGCCTTGGCCAGATGGCAGATCTGCCTTATCCGGGGTGCTCCTCTCGCCATAAACAACTCCCGACAATTAAAACCTCCGTGCCATTTGCCCGGCTGGATTTTCCCCAGGGGAATGGCAGGATTAGGAGCTTTATTTTCCTGTTACACAGGAATTCTCCTGCTCGTAAAGACACATTCCCTGCATAAACCACGTATTGTATTGAAGAGGAGCAGAATTAATCATCCTTCACGGGGGAAAAAAAAAAGCATATGGACAAGCATGTGGGCTGCAACAATTATCCCGAGATACCCAACAGGATGGCGCTGGGAGAGGCCTAATTTTAGCTTTGGTCTTCCCTTCAGTAGGTGATGTACAACCACAGCCATGGAATAATCCCTTCCCTCAACCGTGGTGCCAAGAGATTTTCTTTTTTTTGACACATAAAATATCTTCCTTCCATCAAAGCCGAAAATGCTTAAAAATGAGCCTCTTGTGAAGCTTTTTATTTGTAATGTTGTAGCTCCTGCTCTGTGTTTTATGTCCATTTGGAGAAGGATTAAGAGCCAGGCCGTGCCTGGGTTCTGGCTGAGTGTTTTACCCTTCAAGGAGATCGTTTCCAGCAGAGTTTGGATGACAAAGGACTCCCCCAAACCTGAAAATGAACTCAGTTCTCTTTCTGTTCCTCCCTGAGTGCCCATTACCTCTCCCCAAAGCCTGGAGGAGCCTTCCCAAGGCCAGGCTGGATTCTCAGCCACAGGGACTGAAATCTGTGTATTGGAGCTGATTCACACCAGCCAAGGCTTTAGCCTGGTCCTTGGACTGCTGGTGACTCCTCCAGGTGATGACTGACCCCAGGTGTCACCCCAAAAATACCCACAGAGGGTTTCCCCAGCCCTGCCAGCTCCCAGTGCTGCACCTTGGGATGGATCCAGCACTTCCACAAGTGCTGTAGTACTTGCATTTTCTTCCCACTGGCACGAGAAGGGAAATTTTGGCCCCTTTTTACTTCAGGATTAGAAGAAGAGATGAAAATTCTTCCTGCTGCAGAGCAGAAAGGACAAGTAATCATGTTCTGGGGTGGGTTTGTATTCCTTTCCCCAGAGGGGCTGATCCCTGAGGGAATTCTGTGTGTCTGTGGCTGGAGAAGGGTCTGGTGGAGCAGCTCTGACTGCAGCTGGTGTCTCTGCTGAGATTGCAGGGCAGATGAATCATCTGTTGAGAATAATCTGTTGAGAAAGAAGAGAACCAGAACAGCCAAGGGGCCACTCCGAGTCACTGAGGCATCCAGAGGAGCCACACTGTGGAAATCATTCAGGTGTCACTGAGGCATCCAGAGGAGCCACACTGTGGAAATCATTCAGGTGTCACTGAGGCATCCAGAGGAGCCACACTGTGGAAATCATTCAGGTGCCCTGGAAGTGAAGCCTTTTCTTCCCTGGTCACAGGCAGTTTTTGTGACCACACAGACCCACACACTGCTACACTCACAAAAGAAAACCTTCCATTCCCAAAGGCTGCAAAAGGAGCTGATGTTTTGGGAAGCCCCTCAACCACCAGCAAGCCAAGGGCTGCTGGAATGCAGCTGTTGCTTCCTGTGGCACAAATACCTGGAAAAAACATTTTTTAAAACAATGCTCTGCTCACCTCCTCTCATGTCTTGGGTGCCTGAGGATGGTGACAGCGTTTTCCTTCAATAAATGCATGAATTCATGATTTATTTAGCAAGGGTTGTAACTCATTAGGCAGGATCCAAACAATCCCTGATGACTGTGACCTCTGCTTGGTGGCACTTGTTTCCCAGCGCTGCCACACACTTCCCTTGCACCTCCAAAGCATGTAAATGTGATCTCCACCTCATCTCTGGAGAATCCCACACTGCCAGGTGGGAGAGGCTGAGGACACAAGTGAATAAAGCCAAGGCAGCTCTTTTCAGGAGGCTCCACAGCGAGTGCTGGAATTCTCATTGATGCTGAAGTGAATCCTGAGGGTGCTCAGAGCTTTTCTGCCACTCAAATCAATGCTTGAGAGGAGGAAGAGCTGCACAAGGATTCCTCCAGCAGAAATCCCAGGGAATCTCCCAAAAAGAGAGGCAGCTGTCCCCCTGGAGAGCAGGAGGGGTTTGTGCCACACAGCTGGGAATGCTGCAGGGAGCAGGAACCCCTCTGGTCTGGCCACTGCTCCCAACACAGAGACTCCTCAAATTCCCCAAATCCAGCCACAGGAGGGACTGGAGCCTCTTAGAGAGATGCCAGGGCAGGCTCTAAGAAAAACGATCAGAGAAATGGGAAACCTTCAGCTGCTTCTCTGATTTTCTGGTGAAATTTCACTCTCAGCGCTGGAATGCTGCTGTGGAGGAGAGAAGAGAATTTCTCAAAGCTGCTTTTTCCAGCCACCAGGAAATTCCTCAGCCTGCCTAAGGCAGATGTGTGAGAGAAAAGAAGCAAATGCACTCCCCACTTTTAACTCTGCAGGCAGATTTTTGCAGGCTAAAGCACAGAGCTGTGTGGGATTGCTCCAGGTCCGTGCACAGCTGGCTCAGGGGGTGGCTGATCCCTGGAGTCACAGCATCCCAAAATTGGAGCATCCTGCCCTTGGTGTAGCACCATTCCTGGAGCTGAATTCCATTCCTGAGCTATGAGTTCCAGCAAGGAACTGCTCCAGGTGCAAATCCCTGGCTCAGGAGGGAAGGTGTCATGTTTTCAGTCAGGGTAATTCACTGTGGGCCCCCCAAAAAGGCTCTGTGGGTTCAGGGCCTGTGCCCCAATATCCTGTAAATCTGCAGGTCATGTCAGGGAGCTCCCCTCAAAGCCAGACCTTCCCTGCTGCCTTTTTTGCAGCCAGGAATTGCTCTGCTCAATGCTCATGACAAATTTTTATTGGTGTCAAAGGAAACCCAGGACCTGCAGCAAGTTTGGCTGATTAAAAGCAAAAGAATGAAGAGAGGAGAGAGAGAAAAACCCTAAAAGCTCAGTATGATTTAAAATATCATATTTACCATGATTTTATTGGCTGTGTATTAAAAATCCACACAACATAACCAAAACAGTGACATCTCAGTGTCCAGCTCTGCCTCCTCCATTTGGTTGGAAAGATTCACCCACCCTGGTCACCAACCCAGTGCGAGCAACTTGCAGAAAGTTAAATAAACACCAGCAACGTGAATTTGCATTTAACCAGAATTTATGAGCTTTTATAAATCTATTTGGTGCAAAACAAATTATGATGGCGATGGCTGAGTAAGAAGCAGGGCCACACAAGACTTAATTCAAAATGCCTTTCTTGTTCTATTCTCCTGTTTTAATTTTCCAGCTCCGCTGAATAACTCGAAATCTTCGCAGCTGTAGCAAAGTGCCTCATATATAATGTATAGATCACATCCTCTTGCCATTTTTCACAGGTGCCTGGCTATTATATGGTTCAGAATTCATTCACAGTGCCTATTAGAGGTCTTTATATGTAACTGACTTCCTTTCTTGAATATTTATAGCTTTTATGAGACATTTATGGGTAGGCCCAACAAGAGTTTCTGAGGAAATACTGGGAAATGGTTCTGTAGAACATCATTAATACGGTGTTCTCTGATGGTAATGGCCACAAATGTCGTCTAATTGCTGCGTTCTTACTTTGTCTGAGCCTGGTATTGATGGGGAGACTGCTCCAGAGAGCCTCAAAAAATCTGCTGGGAAGCAATTTGGCTCCCAAGGAATGGAGCACATTTCAGCCTGGAAATGAAGCGTTCCAGGCAGGGCATCTGCCTGACAGGAGGGAAAGGGGATTGACAGGAGGATGGAGAGGGACTTTGCACAAGGGTGTGGAGTGAGAGAACGAGGGGGGATGGCTGTAGGATGGAAAAGGGGGGATTTAGATGGAAAAGGGCGGATTTAGATGGAAGAGGGTGGATTTAGATGAGATATTGAGAAGGAATTGTTCCCTGGGAAGGTGGGGAGGCCCTGAGGTTGCCCAGAGGAGCTGTGGCTGCCCCTGGATCCCTGGAAGTGTCCAAGGCCAGGCTGGACAGAACTGGGAGCACCCTGGGACAGTGGAAAGTCTCCTACCCATGGATGGGGCTGGAAATAAATGATCTTTAGGGATCCTCCCAACCCAAACCGTTCTGATTCTGTGCTTCCCTGATTCTTCCCGTAGCCATTAACACCCAACCCAAAATCCCCAGATAAAACCCAGTGATGAAGTTTGTATTTTTTTTTTTACCTTTACTATTAAATTTTGAAGATTGTTGAACTAAAACCAAATTAATATTTCTGTGTAAAACCTTGGGGGAGTGAATATGAATACAAACTGTCACAGGGTGCCCAGAGCAGCTGGGGCTGCCCCTGGATCCCTGGCAGTGCCCAAGGACATTGGGGTTGGAGCAGCCTGGGACAGTGGGAGCTGTCCCTGCCCATGGGATGGGGTTGGATCAGTTTTAAGGTGCCTCCAACCCATTCCCTGTTTCCCTCTCAGTGATCACCTCGTGCTGCAGAGCCTTGCAGGAGGGGTTTGTGGGGCTGAGCTGGCTCTTGCTGTGACAAGGACAGTGCTGGGGTCACAGGCAGCACCACAGGCTGAGCACTCATGGTCTGAGAGAGGGAGAGACAACACGAGGCTGGTGCTGAGCTGAAATATTGGATGGTTTTTTTGTCAGATCCAGAGACACCCCTGGGGTGAGCAGCAACATCTGCTGCCCCTAATCAAGTTGTGTCCATCAGTGTCACCAACGAGCTCACGACAGAGGGGCACATCCTCCTGTCCCACCCTCATCCAACAGTGAGGCTGGAGAGGAGGATTGGAAATTTGTGATGTAAATTAGTATTTGTAAGAACACACACTTACTTTTCCATCCAGAAGAGCTGCAAAGGGAGAGTGTTTCACTCAGGAACAATGGAATCCACACTGCTTAACCCCAGAGTTGGCCAAATAAATGGATTATGAGGTAAATTAGGGTATGTGCTAGGACCTTTAACAAATTAAGCAAATTTAAAGAGTTTCTATAGGGGCAGAATAAAGTATGCACACTTCTTGCTGGCTTTAAATGGCAAATATCTTTCTGTATTTTCCAGATAAAATATTAATAAATAAGGTGTGAAATTTAGTCTGATTGCTGATACTGAGGGTGAATATTGTTGCTTCTTTTAAGTTTGTGAGATAATTCACAAGACATGAGAATTCAAGGTAGCATTTGGCAGCTTTTTTGAGGCAAAAAATGAAAGGATTTTTGCATATTCTTCCCTTTAACCCTTAAATTGCTCAGTGCACTTCCCTGCCACTCCCTGTGGCTGGGATGAGACCTCTCTGGAGCAGCTCCTGGCATCTGGAGCAGCTTTCCTGCAACTTCCATGCTTCACCAGTCCCATCTATTTTTATATCTCATCCCTTCTCCCCTGACTATCTCTTTTAATTTCTCTCCATCTGCTTTTTATATTAACTTTATGACTCCACAGAACATTTGGGATGCGGTTTGCATGAAAAAGCACCAGAAGGATGCTGAGGCTGGAGCTCACCCCGTGCCATGGCCCTGCTGCTCCTGCTCCGCAGAGGTGGCACAGGTTTGTTCGTGGGCTGTGACAATTTGCAGGACCTGTGGGCAAAATTGAAGGTGAAAACTGGATTTTGGAGCACTGGGATTGGGTAATTCCCTGTTAGTTGGGAAATCAGCTGAGTTCCAGATTGATCTGGATGGATAAAAGGTGGGAGCAGCTCCTGGGTACTGGGCAGGGAATTTCAGCATTTTAACATTTCAGCATCAGCCCTCAGGTTGGAGAGTGGGCTGGGCAATGTGGGAACCAAGAGAGGGGAGCTTGCAGGTGAAAAATGTGAAATATTTATGAGCAAAGTGATGGCATCAACAGGAGAAGAAACGTGGAGAAACCCCTCTTTTATTTATCCAGATAAATCTGGAACTCAGATAATGGGAAGTGCCCAAATCCAGTGCTCCAATATCCAGTTTTTTACCTTTAATTTTATCCACAGAACCTACAGATTCTCACAAACCTCTCCCTCTGGAGGAAAACTCCCCCTCTGTCAATCCCCTGTCAGTGGACAACATTTATACCAGGTTCCAGGAGATCATTCCCCATCTCCAATGCTGAGAGTGATTTCCGACCCTTCAAAATCAAGCTGAGTGAGTCAGCTGCTGGTTTTAACTTCCCAGTCNCTCATTCCCCATCTCCAATATTGAGAGTGATTTCAGACCCCTCAAAATCAAGCTGAGTCAGTTGCTGGTTTTAACTCCCCAGTCAGTTACAACAAAAAAACCAAAACCAAAACAAAGCCAAACCAAACCAAACAAAAAACAAAAACAAAAACAAAACAAAAACAAA
>VWYE01007603.1:21763-36642 GCA_013398995.1 Alaudala cheleensis
CTTGTGCCCAAGATTTATCAGACCAGCAAAAAATTCAGGAATTTTGTGCTTTCAGTGCTCACCAGCTCTGTTGAGGACATCACTCCCTACCTGTGTTCCCACAGCAGTTCTCCACTCACCTGCTTCCATTCCCTCCTATCTTTTATCAAGTTCCCCCTCAGTACAGAATAGATTTTTTAATGCTTGTTACAAGAGCAGCCCATGATATCTGCTTATACATCTGCTCTAAAATGTCAGCCAGACAAATGAACCTGGCTAAAATAATGCTGGATCCACAGAAATTCCCTCCCTGCACACGGGGAATCTGCAGTGGTTCCTTGCAGCTGGATCCTGCTTTGTAAAATTAACCACAGCAACTCTTGTTGAAAACACAAAGATTTTTTTTAAGGTATAAAAATACATTGGATGGAGTGTGTGTTATTCTAGGAACAGCAGTGAAATGAAGGATGGAAGGAAGGATGGAAGGAAAGCAGGCAGGACTGAGCCTGAAGTGCTGATCTCAGGCTGAATTTGCTGAGTGTGGCTGCGGAGGGAACAAACCTTGCATTACAAATCGAGCACATCTGCCCAGGCACCCCCCCTGAGACACAGCTCACACAAACCTCAGCTCTCAGCACTTCACACTGCCCCTGTCCAGGTGACAGCAGCATTTCCCAGAGCCCAGGAGCTGCAAAACACGCAGGGAGCCCACGAGGGGGGAGATGTGCTGAGAGCTGCTGGGTCAGAGCTGCCCCAGAAACTTCCAAAGCACCACCCAGCATCCAGCAGGCTGTGAATATTTCATCCAGCACAATGAATTGTGGCTTTTCAGGATTAATTCCTGTTGCTGCAGCCACAGTGAGTGTTGGGGAAGGGTAAAATGAGTGTGTTATTGGTGCTGAAATGACGCCGAGGCACGAGCCGTGTTCCTGGAAGGCTGGAGGAGGGAATAATTTTGAATAAATTATTGATGGTTTTAAAAGCCTTGCCTATTGATTACAGGTTGTGCTCTTTAGATTAAAAGAGTGCAGCTAAGTCCTGTCAGAGTCTTTCAAAGTCAGAGTTCATTAGAGTAAACAAGCGCCGCTGTGCCGTGACCCAGAGCAGCCAAAGAGGAGTAAAAGTTAAAAAATTGCTTTCTGGCATAAATCCCTTCTGTTTCTCATTATTTTTTTCCTTCTAGAAATGATTCTGGAAGCAAATTAATTCAATATTCTATGAAATAGAATGNTGGCTGATGAGGTGGTGACAGGTCCAAGGTTGGCCTTGGATTCTGGGATTCCATTCAGGGACTGGATCAGTGTTGATGGTTGGTGTTGGGTNCAATAATAACAATAATAATAATAACAACAACAACACAATAATAGTAATAGTAATAGTAATAATAATAATAATAATAATGATAATGATAATAATGATAATGATAATAATGACAACAACAACAACTCAGCTCCTGGGTTTTCCCCCCAAACTCTCACCCACAGGTTCTCTAAAATGCCCTGTGTTGTTCCAAACCCATCACCACACTGGGTTATTCCCAATTTCCTCCTGGATAACTGAAGGATCCCATTCCTGTGTGTAGTTTTCATTCTGTTCCTTCACACAGTGTGCTGTGGTCATGTGCATTTCACCCTGGAGGTCTCCAGCAAATTCCTGTAATTACTTCTCCCCATCTCTTGTTCATTTATTCCAACTGAAATTATCTCTGAACATTAGTTCCATTTGCTAAATCTCTTCCTGCTTTATTAACTTTAATCAAACTGATATATTCTGCTAAATGAAAGGTGGTCTGGATGCCCAATACCTGGCTCAGCCCTCTTCCCAGGGGGAAACACCCTCTTGAAGCAGTGACACCAGTTAATTTTGCAATTATCAGGATGGAACTTGGCTGCTGTAATTTCAGTTATTGAGCAGTTGCCACTGGTGCCATTTAAAAGCTGCCTCCCTGCTGCAAAAGAGACCTGAAAAAAAAAAAATCCTTTGTGCAGTGACTTGAGTTTCAGAGTGAGTTCTCAGTGCCATGGAGATGCATCTCCAGCTCTGTTTGCTTTTCGTGGGGTTTGGAGGGGAGGGAGATTCACCTGGGCAAAGTGCACTCCCTGCTCGTGGAGGGATGTGATTAAAGGAAGAGAAAGGGTTTGGNTTGGGTGATCCCTCCCTCAGACAAAAAAACAGCTGCAGGCACTGGGCAGGGTGAAGAGCAGAGTGACAATAATAATAATAATAATAATGACAATAATAACAATAATAATAATAACAACAACAACACAATAATAGTAATAGTAATAGTAATAATAATAATAATAATAATGATAATGATAATAATGATAATGATAATAATGACAACAACAACAACTCAGCTCCTGGGTTTTCCCCCCAAACTCTCACCCACAGGTTCTCTAAAATGCCCTGTGTTGTTCCAAACCCATCACCACACTGGGTTATTCCCAATTTCCTCCTGGATAACTGAAGGATCCCATTCCTGTGTGTAGTTTTCATTCTGTTCCTGCACACACTGTGCTGTGGTCATGTGCATTTCACCCTGGAGGTCTCCAGCAAATTCCTGTAATTACTTCTCCCCATCTCTTGTTCATTTATTCCAACTGAAATTATCTCTGAACATTAGTTCCATTTGCTAAATCTCTTCCTGCTTTATTAACTTTAATCAAACTGATATATTCTGCTAAATGAAAGGTGGTCTGGATGCCCAATACCTGGCTCAGCCCTCTTCCCAGGGGGAAACACCCTCTTGAAGCAGTGACACCAGTTAATTTTGCAATTATCAGGATGGAACTTGGCTGCTGTAATTTCAGTTATTGAGCAGTTGCCACTGGTGCCATTTAAAAGCTGCCTCACTGCTGCAAAAGAGACCTGAAAAAAAAAAAATCCTTTGTGCAGTGACTTGAGTTTCAGAGTGAGTTCTCAGTGCCATGGAGATGCATCTCCAGCCCTGTTTGCTTTCCGTGGGGTTTGGAGGGAAGGGAGATTCACCTGGGCAAAGTGCACTCCCTGCTCGTGGAGGGATGTGATTAAAGGAAGAGAAAGGGTTTGGCTTTCATTTGTATTGATTTTTAGAATTGGTGAGCTGCACAGATTCTGTGGATTTGGGCAAACACAAAAGGCTGGTTAAATACTCTACAACTCTCATTGCTGCTAAGGAAAACACTCCCAGAATGAAAAAAAATATAAAAACACACATGAGAAGGATGACAGCTTTAAAAATCCTCATTAAAATCAACCCAACCAGACCTCTCAAACCATTTTGACTCCAATTAATCTGCTTTGCTGTGTCAGACACACATCCACTGCCCAGCCCTGCTCCCAGGGCAGGCAGGAGGAACACTGGCCCTTGTCTGGAGAGGAGGGAGCAGCAGTTCAAGAGCCAAGCCAGAGATCTCTGAAGAGCAGATAAAAGCTCAGCCTCCAGCTCCTGCTTTCAGTGTTCAAACCAAGATGACAACTGGAAAAGTTGTTTTTTTGTATATATGTAAAATATATACAAATACATATACAATTTTTGTATATATGTAAAATACAGAGGTAAATTTATGTTGATGCTGTTTATTTTCTACCTGAATTCCTACATGGGAAGATGAAGGGAGGGGATGTCCTCCTTTGAGCCATCAGAACCAACAGAATCTTTGATTTTGGGGTGGTTTTGCCAATATAAAAGCATTGTTAAAGCTCAGAGATTGCAAATATATATGTATATACATACACACACATAAATTTATATTTATAGTTATAAATATGACTAAATAAATACACAAATAAATATAAATATGAATCCTAACTTTAGGATATTTCCCAGTAATTCAATAAACTGGATTCCTGCTGAAGCACATCTCTGCTGTGTGCCAGATTTTGGGGCTGGATCATGAATTGATTGGGACAAACACACTGGAAAAGAAAAGTTTGTCATGGCCAGGATGAAAAGCCTGGCACGACACACAATTAATGAACTTTCTGCTCCAATTAAAAGCAGAGGAAAGTCCAGAATAAACTCCTCATGTGAGATTTCTGGCTCTACCTCAGCAGCTGCTGCTCTGCTCTGGGTTCTGAGGTTGTCTCTGGAATGTGCAAGGGGCTGGTTTTACTTTCTAAGTGAGACCAAAAGCTCCTGCAGCAGCACCTAAACCCCAAATGTAACAAAAATGATGTGGAAATGACTGACCTTGGAGCTCCTGTGGGGTGGAGTGGCTCAGTAGCAGCAAATCCATCATTAGCCAATTTTATGGAATAATTTTTGCACTCAGAGAACTCCCTGGCTCCTGGGTGAGGAGCAGGGGATGTTTACTGATTGTGTTTGGAAGTTTCTGCAGATCTCTGGCTCAGCCCAAGTGGAATTTGTGACCCTACAAAGAAACGGGGCGAGAACCAGCCATGGAGTGCCAGGGCAGGATCCCAACTGCATCATCTGCTCCCTGGTGTGCTGACAGATGTGGGATCCAGCTGTTCAATGGCACAAAGAGATCCCAGAGCCATCCCAGGAGTGGATTCAGGCAATGTGGAGCTCAGGATCCACTCCACTGGTGTCCCTGCTCTCATTGGGAATTTGTACATTCCCTGTAGGATTTACCTTCCCTCCTTCCTCCTGGCTGGACAAGAAAGTTTTAGGAGGACTGAGATAAAAAAACCCTCAATTCTTTTGCACAAGAATCTGGGCTTATCAATAAATATTAATAAGGAAAAGCAACGGGAAAAAGAACAGCAAGGGGGAAATAATAAAAATAAAAATACGTTTCCAAGCCTTTGGAGCTTCAAACTCTTTTTCTTTTTTTTCCAGACACTTCTCTAATCCTCCCACTGCCTCCCAAAGAGAGCTTTGCTCACCTGTGGAAGTTTGATAGCTGGCCTCCTTTGTCCTGAATTTATCCTTATAGGAGTCCCATTGCAGGCCTGAGAATTAATAACAGCACAATCCCTGGGCCTTACCTGAGTGAATCTGACGTATTTTCCTGCTGTTCATCCTCAAATATCTGGGCTGGTCCTTTCCACTCTCCCTCAAGAGAAGATTTAAATCTCTCAGTCCCATACTGAGAGAAGCAAGTTATCATTTGTAAGGCTTTGTTGTAGGACTCAGACCCTTGCTGGTGTAATTATATGTTGGGTAAAAACTCAGGGGATGTTTGTCTCTTCCATCAGCTGTCCTGGAAAATCAGAACTCTACAACAACCCTGTGGAAGCTGATGAGCCAAAGGGGGAAAAGGAAAAGCCCCGATAGCACAGACAAATAGGACAGACCCACATGAACATGTGGTTTTGGGAAGGTTTGGTAAATACTGAGGACAAGGAGCCACTTTTAGACATCTCTGAGCTTTAACCTGAGTCACACTCCCAGTGCTTGTAATGGATGGATCCTTCCTGAAGTTTCTTAAATGTGACAAAAATACAAATTACCTGGAATCCACTTTCCAGGCACTGCATTATTTAATATGTGTTAGCTGATCCTTTCACCCTCTGTAAGCCATCAAAATGTAAGGCTGGAAATATCAAGGTCTGTTAATTAACATCTCAACGTGATTGATGTCTTATTTTGATTGCTTTAATTTTGCAGCATTTAATTTTAGACTGTGCACAGGTCTCTCATGTCAGCAGCTGTATCATTTATACAAAGAGTGGAGCCTTTTTTTTTGCAGCAGTTTTCAGTAAAGGAAGTTACTCTAACCCAGTTAAAAACATGCAGTTTCCTGCCACTGGTTGCTTAAAGCATTTTGTTTTCAAGATGACTTTAAAATAAGGAATCCTGAATGGAGTAGCCAGTGTCTTCACAGATCCCATTTATCTTCCTAAAAACCAATCTTTACAAGCAGAGTAGGATTGCCACAGGTAAAGAGCTGAGTTCATGCTTCAGGGGGATTTTCCATGGCATTTATTCCCTTAGGACAGAGGAATTGTGGCTGTCCCATCCCTGGAGGTGTCCAAGGCCAGGTTGGAGCACGCTGGGATAGAGGGAGGTGTCCCTGCCCATGGAAATGGATGACTTTTAGACTCCCTTCCAACCCAAACCAGAGATCTCCATTTAATACAAAGAGATCCATTTTTAATCATCTCAAACCAATTTTTAGGCAAAAAAAGAAACAGTAGTGGAATATCAGACTGGATTTCTGCTGTGGCTTTTGTAGACCTTATCTGACTCATGCAGCAGGAGAAAAGTTGGAAAATTCCTCAGAACTGTTTGTTTTTGTCACTGCCTTCATGGCATTGCTCTGAAACCCCCCAGGGACACTCAGGACATTTGGGGACAGTGCTGTCCATGCCCTGGGGCATCCCAAGGTCTGGCAGCTCTGGGGAAAATCCAGCACTGCAGCTCTTCCCTCTTTCTTCCCAAAACATTGGGAATAAAGGCAAACCCCATTTCCCTTAAAAAACCTTGACAAAAAAACCCTCACCCTCAGCCAGGCCACGTTTTCACAGGGTAACCAAATATCCTGAGCTGGAAGGGACCCACAAGGATCCCCAAAGTCCAGCTCCTGGGATTCCTCCCTGGTGAAAGGTTCACCAGCACAATTCAGAGCCTTCAGAGCTTCTGCCCAGGCTGTGCCAGAAATCCCAGGGGTGTTGGGAAGGTCTGGATGTGGAGACCAGTGACACCAGCAGCAGGTCCCAGCTGGGTGACAGCACCTGTGGAGTGGCTGAAAACGGAAATTCCAGCTTCCTAAAATGGGAATATATGAACTGGAAACCCCAAAAAAAGGCCAGAGTCCCCCAAAAAAGGCCAGAATCCCCCAAAAAAGGCCAGAATCCCCACACCCAGCCTTTCCCACCAGACACAACACACCCAAACCCACCAGCGACGGGATTGAACAGGAATAATGAACGCAGCGATTTAATTGGGGCACGAGTGACTCCAAATCAGCAGAGCAGCACAAATGCACTGGGATGAGGTGAGGGCAGCAGCTGCTTTGGTGCTGCTGCACGTTTGGAGGGGCAGGTAGAGCAGTTTGTCACCCTGGAGCCGCTCAGGAGGGCACAGAACTCGGATTTGCAATAAACGGGCACCTTCTGCTGCAGCTTATGGTGCTTCCCTCCTGCTGCTGCTCTGGGATTTATCTGGAGTTCACAGGCTGGGGAAAGTGGCCACTAATCTTCCAGCAGCTCACTGAGAGTGTTCTCAGCACTGCAGCTGCTGAAGCTGTTCCCAGCCAGGTACAGGAGCCACTTGGGAGGATTTGGGGAGGATTTTTCTGTACCAACAGGTGAAAGGAGATTTCTCCCCGCCTGAAAATGTTGGGGAACAAATCTTCAAGTGTGTCTCCTCACAGGAATTGAGCTCAAACACAAACATGGGTTTCCAGTTTGCTCCTGCTGAAGGGATTTTGTGTGTGAGCGGAATTGCAGTGGAAAACCACACACCTTGGAAAAAAAACCCACATGGAATAAAAATATAAGAGAAAGGCACCAAACAGAGGGAGAAAAGCTCTCTCAGAACCCCCTGGGGAGGGCAGGATGAGCTGAGTGTTTTCCTGGGTGTTTTATTCAGTGCTGCTGAGGAGCTCCAGTTTGGTTTGTGGGTTGCACTCCAGAAAAGCAGAGGGAGGCTCCAGATCAGGCATCCCATGTGCTGAGCTGCTGATCAGCTCACCTGCACCCTTCCCTGTGCAGGGATCTGCCTCTTGGCCAGGGAATGATGCCTAGAGAGAAGATTTTTGCTCAAAGATGCAGTTTCCTGCAGCTGGGTGCTTCTTGCACAGCTCCCAGCATGGGGAATTCTTCATCTGCCCCTGCCCCTGGGGAAGAAAAGCAGTAATTAGTGAAGGACTGAACCACGTGGGGGGTTAATGGGATGGTAATTCCCACCAGTGAAGCAAAACAGAGGCTTTTGCCCCAAATCTGTGAGTGCAGAAGTGGGAGGGACCCTCTGAGAGCAGTTTTGAGAGCTGGACCTGCTGAGCTGTTCCTGAAGTGCTGCAGAATCATGGAACCATCAAGGCTGGAAAACTGCTCAGGGATTGAGCCCAGCCTTTAATGTTCATCCCTGACCCACTGCCAAATCCACACCCCTTTGGGCACTGCAGGATCCCCTGACCCCCTTTCCATGAGGAATTTTTTCCCAATAATCCCAAACCCTCCAAATCCCACAGCCCAGGAGGGAGAAACCCAGGAGGTGCCAGGGGAAAGGGGCAGAGGGAAGTTTCTTTCTCCACTTTGGGCTCCAAACCTAAGGACAAGATGTGTGCAGCCACCCAGGGTCCTTCACTTTGGTGCCAAGAACAGCAGAAACCTGATGTGCTGGAAGAATTCTCCTTTTCTTCCTCTCAGCTCCCCAGCATTCACTGTGGGCCAGCCTGGATTTAGCAACAGAAAATTAGATATAATGTAATGAACCTGGAATATTCTCTATTTTCCCATTGCAAATGGTAAGAACAGCAAATGATGGCAAATAATTATGGGCTGCTTACAGAATTTCTGTAGATAAGACAATGGACTTTTCCTTTTGGTGAGATTTTAAAGCTGTACAGACTTTATAGCTGGAGAGGTAAATTACTTTTCCTGTGGTTTCCACATAATGGGCTGTGCAGATAAAGGGTTTTTGTGGGAATGTGAATGCTTCCAGATGTTTCACGTATTTTCCTCATTGATTTAAACATAATCTTCACATGATTGTGCACAGGGAGTTCATGCAAGTTCTGCATAAAAGGCACTCGTGCACAGAGGCAGGGGTTTGGAAGAAGAAAATGTGGAATTTGATGCCAGTTTTAAATGCAAATGATGATTTGATTGACTATATCTGGGCAGAAGTGCTGCTAGGTGGGAAATTTTGTGGTGTTTCCGATATTGTACCTGGAGAATTCAAATCTGTAAAATTAATAAACTGATTGGGATTGTGCCAGTTCCAATAGATGCACTCCAAAGTCAGGCTGGGGGTAACTTGATGTCCAGTTTTAAGATTCTAAAGTTTACTGGATGATTTGCCAAGATTCCAAGATTTACTAAAGGATTGTGAAGATATTTTTTAGGGGGAAACAACCAAAAATTTAATCTAAACCCATGTACCAAAATACCAGAGACTTCCTCAATCACAAATGTGTTTGGTCTGTGAGTGTGTTCATAGATAAATAACCTTTGATGACACAAAGTTTCTTTAGTCCACAGATATTTGAGTTGAGGGGTTGAAAACAACCAAAGGAACATCATTGTTAAACTGGTGATTTAGCAGTTCAAAGAAAGGGCTGCAATGGGAGTGGAAAGTTCTTAACAAACTCTGCAAATGGTTTGAAATGAGATGTGAGTTATTCTGTGATGGAAAAGCAGCCCTTAAGAACTTTTACAAGAACCATTCTAGTTTTACCTGAAGTTTGCAGAAGCACTGAGGGGATGTTGTGGAGAGCAGGGGGAGCTCTGGGCTGGCTCCAGGATTTATTTATTCCCCAAATCCAGCTCTTCTTACAACCCAGTTTTCCTCCCTGAGGGTGCTTGGTTGGGCTCTGACCCCACTGCCACCAGCAGCCTCCCCATGGCACCACTAATTCCAGCACTTTCCAGACATGACAGGAGAATCTTCAGGAAATATTTTACTCCTAAATCACTTTTTGGAAGGATTTGAGTGAATTCTGGCAATTTTAGGGGTTAAGGCTTGGACTCAGTGATGCTACAGCTCATTTCCAACCTTAACAATTTTACAATTTTATACTCACAGCACGTTTTAATGACTCCTTGTGACTCTCTCTGTTGATATGAGGACAACAAAGTGATATTGTGATATCCAGAGTGATAATCCAGCTTTAAAACAACCAAACCTCAGCGTTTTGAGGGGCTCACTGAGCACACACAGAGGTGGAAGCAGAAGAAGGAGACAAGCCAAGGTTTGGCTCGCTGATCTCCTGTCGGGCTCCAGCCACGAGCCAGGAGGATGTTGGCAAACACTGCTGGGTACAAAACAAACCCATAATCTTTACAAGGATGTCCATGCACTTCTCTAAAACCTGTAGGGTCTGGGGAACCACAAAGTGGTGGGGAATGCAGAGCTGCCAGGTTAATGGCTGGGAATCAGTTGCAGTAGGAAGTGCAGCCAGAAGGCGCCGATAAGAGTCAGTGTTTGTTCCTCTGGAAAGAGCAAATCCTTCAGATGAAAGTGGAGCCCGTTCCAGAGTGGAGAGGACTCCAACTTCCAAATCAAACATGAAGGGGATACTGAAAAGAACAGCAGGGAAAGCAGTTTTGATTTTCTTCCCCGAGTTCAACAGCTGAACTTTTAAAAAAATAATTTGTTCCTTTTGTTTGCGTTGATGGCTCCATGGTAAAATCAAACCTCAGGTTTTCCAGGTTTTTATAGCCTGTATTGTATTTTTTTTTCTTATTTGCTGTTATGGGGTTGGATTTTTTTTTTTTGCCCCTAAAGGCAATGCTCTCTGTTTCAATGTTATTGACACAAGGCAGAGCTAATCTGACATAAAACCTCCAGAACATGAGGAGGGATGTCCTGGGGTGTCCTTCAGCCTCCTCCAGGTGAAGAAGGAACGAGGCAGGACAGATTCCTGCCTGGAGGTGTGTCACAAAGGGACAACCCAGCCAGGGACAACCCAGCCCCTGATTCCTGCCTGGGTTTGACACCTCCCTGCCATGGTCTGTGCTCCTCTTACACACACCCAATGACCCCATCTGGGTTTTAGCAGCTTCTCCTTACACAAATAAACCTCAGAGCAACATCCACACAGGAAATCCCCTGTCCCTCACTGTGCTTTCCAGGCAAAATATGATTTGTGGGATTGGTGCAAAACGTGCATCAATCGTGGCCAAAATATTGTGGAGGAATAGGAAACAAACTCCTGAATTCTTGATCTTTGTCTTGATCATGGATAACTTTATGTAGCACAAACAAAACATCCTCCATGTCACTCATCCAAACCTTACAATGGCCAAGAAAATATTGAAACCTTCAGGACTTTCCTCTTGAAATCACCTGGCCTTTAAGGGGAAAATCTATCAGTGCCTTCAGCTAAAGCAGAATTCCGTGGTATCAGGGAGATAATCTAGAGGATGTGACTCTGATTTCTCAGCAGTGATTTATTGTTTTCCTTCCCATGCTGGCACTGGGACATTATTCCTGCAGAAGCAGGACTGAAGAGGACATTTTTTTTGTTTGTCCATAGTGCAGCTATTTTCTGTCTCTTCATTATCAGCTGGTTAATGATTGTTGTCCCCCCAGGCTGAACACAAAAGTGGTGTAAAACTCAGGCCGGGACAGAGTGAAGTGAGTTTTTCAGGAGAGGTGATCTGAACTCCTTTTTCTGGACTTCAGGGAAGGTGGAGAACACCCCTCCTTGAAATTATCTCTTGCCCTGCTTCCCGTGGCTCCGCGTCCTCTCGGGCTGCTCTGAGTTCACATCCTCAGTTCAGATGGGATTAGGGAGTCGATTCCCTGCAAATGCCACAGGGTTCTAATTGCCTTTGGAGCAGCAATGCTGGGCCAGCAAATTCCCCTCTCACAGCCTGCCAAACACTCCTGGGGAAATGAGCTTTTTTCCACAGGAGGAGCTGGCAGAGATGGGGGGAGCAAGGAGGGAATGCTGGAGCATCTCTGGTGGGTGGGAGAGCGAAGCCCAATCCCTGGAATACCCAGAAAAATAATCAGCAGGAGCAAAGCAGGAGGTGTTGGCCAGAGCTGAGGTGGTGCAGGCACAGGCAGAAGCAGGTCAGACACGAGGAGTGCTGTGATTTAAAGGATTTACAGCTTAAAAATTATTTTGGAGTAAAATAAACAAGTTCAGGGAATGCCTTGGCTGAGATGAACTTTCTTTCCTTCCCTGATGCCTCGTTTCTGATGGAATCAGGGTGAAATTGTAGAAGCCCTTTGGAAGCTCAGCTGTTTGCAAGGCCCCCATTTCATTTCCAATTGTTGACCATCAAATTAAAGCGGGATTAGATGGGCTCTGACTGGGATGAAATGGTTTTCCATCCAATCCCTTCTCATGTTTCCTTCACTCAAAGCTTGGCTGCCCTGCACACGCACATCCTCTGTCTCTCCCCATCTCTGTACCTCAATCACCTGCCTTTTAGAGCTGACTTTATCTATTTTTCATATTCATTTCTCGGTAACACTCGTCAGTCCATTAGGGCATCTAATTCTCCTCAGGCAGGAAAGGCAGGCTGTGCTCCCATCCCACACACACTGACAGCAGCACTCAGCTCACACCAGTCCCACAGCTTGACCTGGAGGAGTTTTATTTGATCACAATAAAAGCAGTGGTGGGAGACCAGAACGTTAGAAAAGCATCACAACTTTGTTTTCCAGCTGGCAAAAGGAAAATAAACATGAGCTTCCTCTAATGAGAATATAAAATAATGTCTTATTAAAAGATACGTGGCCATCATCCTGCCCATAATTTGTTTCTGCCTGATGACTATTTTAGAATCATTTGTTGCTTCTGTCATTTCCTTTTTTGTTTCAAAGGAAAAAGCCTCAAGATCAAGATGTTCTGGCAAAGCATGAAATTGGAATGGTGGAAGAATCAGGACTGGGCACTGCAAGACTCACCTGGAGGAAAGCAAACATTGATTGGTGAGGGGACAATCAGCCCAGGGACTGTCACCTGCGGCCTGGCTCTGTGTCACAGCACTGCAGGGCCTGCAGGGCGGCTCCCTGTCACTGCTGCTCCTCCCTGGAGAGGAAGGACGTTGTCAGTGACTCCTCAGGACAATGCCCAGCAGCCTCTTCCCAAGGACAGCCTCAAACGGGGCTCTCCCATCGCCCTTCCCCCTGCCCAGGAGCTGTTTCCAGCCCTTGCCAAACCGCATCAATCAGCCCCGGGAACAGCTCAGCATTTCTCGGCTTCCTTGCAGAGGAGGCAGCACCTCTGGGGATGTCTCCAGAGAGACAGAATCCCTCCTCCCCCTCCTCCTCCTCCTCCTCCTCCTCAGCAGCCCCACCAAAGCCTCACTCTTCACCACCATCTTCTAAAGCCAGGCTTGCAAACGCGTTTTCCCAGAGTCAGATTTCTGCGATAAGGGACATCAGTGAAATTGTTATCGCTGAGATTTTTTGTTAATATCGCTCAGATTTTTTAGCTGGCGACCTATATTTCACCACCGCGCGCAATGTGACACATGCCACCCGAAATTAGCCGCGTCCTGATGAGGAGATGAAGAAGGTGACACACACCATTAACGCGTGTCAAAAACCATCACAGCCCTCCTCCGTTAAAACTTCCAAAACGAGGACACCCAGCCCCTTTCAGCTCCGTGATTTTAGCCGGTACACCTTTAATTTTGTCTCGTGAGGGCTCCTGGCTAAACCCAGAGTCATTTTTCCATATTCCTGGTTTGCTGCCATCACAGGGAGCCTTTCCTGTAAATCCATGGTCAGAGGAGAGGCAGCAGAGGAGCACGTTCCTGGTAGCACTTGGCACACGCCGCTGGGATTTATGGAGATTAGGATGCAGGAACGAGCTGATAATGCGATGCAAAGCATCTCCCAAGCCTGAAATCGGCAGCAGAAAAATGTAGCAGTCTTGTTTTCCCTTTCACCAAGTCTTTCGGGAAGTCTCGAACTTTGCTTTCCTTCCCCAGAAAAGCAGGTGATCCGTTTCTCACTTCCTCCCTTCTCACTACAAAGTAATTAATTAAAATTAAATTCCTGGAAGTGTTAAAGGGGTTGCGGCAACAACATGTGTTAATATCTCCGGTGCTATCAGAGTCATCTCCACTTTAAAGAGGCTCTTTGTTACTCGGGAAAAAAAAAAAAGTGGATAAAAAGCGCTTTTCAAGCCAAAACCGGCTCGTTTGGAAGGGCTTTGTTATCTGGGTGTTGGAGAAACCACCTTAACGATCACTCAGGCGCGGGTTTATCAAGGAATAACGGCGTGTATGTACCTGGATATTGTTATTGGGGTGACATGGGGGGACCTGTGAGCCCGCAGAGCCGGGCAGGGGACACGGGGGACACACACACAGAGGCAGGGGACAAGCAGGGCACTGCCCAACGAGGCACTCGGACCCGCTGAGGATGTTTTGACACCCTCGCTCTGCCCTGTCCTCTCCCATTTTTCACCTTTACAAATTTTTGAAGAGCCAGTTTTGCTCTTCCCAGATTCCGGGGAGGGAAGCGGGAGGTTGCGAAGCTCCTGGAGGCGGCTGGTTTGGGGGAATGCTGTGAACATCAGAGCCACCCTCGGGCTGGGGAGTTCCTGGGATGCAGAGGAGTTCTCGGGATGCTCTGAGATGCAGGGGACTTCCTGGGATGGTCTGGGATGCTCAGGAGCTCCTGGGATGCAGAGGGGCTCCTAGGATGCTCTGGAATGCAGGGGAGCTCCTGGGATGCTCTGGGATGCTCTGGAATGCAGGGGACTGAATGCTATGGTCTGGGATGCTCAGGAGCTCCTGGGATGCANGGATGCAGAGGAGTTCTTGGGATGCTCTGAGATGCAGGGGACTTCCTGGGATGGTCTGGGATGCTCAGGAGCTCCTGGGATGCAGAGGGGCTCCTAGGATGCTCTGGAATGCAGGGGAGCTCCTGGGATGCTCTGGGATGCTCAGGAACTCCGGGGATGCTCTGGGATGCAGGGGAGTTCCTGGGATGCTCAGGAGTTCCTGGGATGCCCTGGGATGCAGGGGAGCTCCTGGAATGCTCTGGAATGCAGGGGACTTCCTGGGATGGTCTGGGATGCTCAGGAGCTCCTGGGATGCTCTGGAATGCAGAGGGGCTCCTGGGATGCAGGGGCGTTCCTGGGGTGCTCTGGGATGTAGGGGAACTCCTGGAATGCAGAGGAGCTTCTGGGATGCAGAGGAACTCCTGGGATGCTCTGGGATGCAGGGGACTTCCTGGGATGCTCAGGAGCTCCTGGAATGCTCTGGGAAGCTCTGGGATTCAGAGGAGCTCCTGGGATGCTCTGGAATGCTCTGGGATGCAGGAGAGCTCCTGGGATGCTGAGGAGTTCCTGGGATGCTCTAGGATGCAGGGG
>VWYE01007605.1:0-46799 GCA_013398995.1 Alaudala cheleensis
TTTATAAATCCAGGCTTCTGGTTACTTGCAATTGAGGAACTGTAATAGTCAGATGTTTTCCTTTTATTTTTATTCACTCTTGATTCTTTTATTCTACCACTTTGTCTTAAATTAGGAACTTGATTAACCCTTAATTAAATCACCTTAGGGCAATGAATCTCACTTTATTCATGTATTGAGTTATCAAGAATCTGGTTGATTTATTTTACACTATTACCGAGTGTCAGTATGAAGCCATGCAAGCCAAAACCACGTAGGACTTGAAGCAAACAGATCTTTTACCTTAGTGTGACCAAATTTGTATTGAGTATGGTCTATATCAATTGATCCAAGAAGTTTCTCACAAGCCTTCTTGCTGTCAATGAACTGTCCCTCTGGGATAGCACTGGCATTTAATACTTTGTATCTGAGGAAGAAAATGGAAGCACTTGCTCTGAACTCCAGAATGTTAAGGGTCATTTCCAACCTAAGTGATTCTATGATATTAAGAGGTCTGTTGATGAGACCAGATGGTGGGTACATGGCAAGAAAGTCTTAAGAACTATTGAGAACAAACAGCACTTGTTAAACTGAAACTTTAGAGAAGGCTTTAGGCACAGGAGAGGAAAGTGAGATTTCAAAAGCTATTTAAGGTGGACAAGGTGATCCAGTAAGAGGATGAAGTCTGACCTCTGTTTGAAATCTGCATACAGGACTCTGTTGGGAAATCCTTTCCTGCAGATCCTGATCCCTTCCAGCACGCCGTTACAGCGCAGCTGGTGCAGCACCAGCTCGTGCTCCATGGCACCTGGCAATGCAGAGCACAAATACATGCCATGTTCTGTAATACAGTGGGGAAGAGATGCACCACGCTGAAAACCTTCAATATGTGTGTAAGTCTCTTACCAGGTGTTTTGGTTTCATTTGGAATGATGCACCGTACGAAATGGGGGTGGGTGCTTCTCAGGTTGGTCATCAGCTTGTTTAAATTCTCCTGGGAGAGTCATTTAGAAAAGCTGATATGAGCAAATGTAATTTCTGCTGTAAGCATCAAATTCTCTGAAATGAGATACTATACAAAAATTAGCAGAACCCTGAACTCAAGCTCTCTGCACCAGTTTTTCTGGCTTTCCATAGATCTTTGCTATAATTAACTTAGTGTATAAAGTCCTTCTGAGTAGTGTGTAGGAAAGACTCTGCTCTTAAACACACCATTTAAATACATTTCACTGACTCTAGTGGAATGCCTTAATTTGAAAGGATATCCATCTTCCATCAGATGTACCCAGAGAGATAAAGTAGTACCCCTATGAGGCAGTGTGAAGCATTCTGCAGGTGGCATTTAGGCTGGGTCATATGGAGCATACTACATAGAACTTTTGTGTTATCCCTACTGAAAGCAAAAGGGACAAAACCAACAAGCTGAGCTTTAAATGTCTAGATTATACATTTATCTCGTAGGGTAAGGTGAGATGAATCCCAGCCTTAAGCAAATGGAAAAGATGTGCATGAAATGCAGTATGAAGTGATTATTGGATTTATTCCTAGCAGAATGTGGCCCAAGAACTTCAGAATCTTTTAACAGAACCAAGCCAAAACAAGACTAGCCATAGGAATTGGTGGGTTTATGCCTTGTCTTAGGAAGAAAAAACTGAATTCTCTACTGTACCCGAAAGAGAGCTGAGACAGTCTGGAAGGAAGAACCCTTCTTCTTGGCACCTTTTTTGCCAGCACCAGCACTCGCCTCAGCTAAATTGAAAATAAATAAAACATATTTTAGATTTTTTTTTTGCCTGCTTTGATTGCCTTTTTGCAAGCTGTACATCAGTGAAACCATGGAATTCAAAGAACCAACCTGCATCTGCTCCACCATAGTTGGCAAAGAGTAGAGCCAGGGTCTTCACAGATGATTTCTGGTACAGCCCAATGACAGTTTCATTCAGAGGGTCCTTGTTCTTCTCCAGCCAGCCAGTGATGTTGTAGTCCACTGTGCCAGCATAGTGCACCAGGGAGAAGTGGGCCTCAACCTTGCCTTTGGTAGGTTTTGGCTTCTGGAAGTTGCTGGACTTGCCCAGGTGCTGGTCATAGAGCTTGTTCTTGAAAGAGGTGTCAGTGGCCTTGGGGAACATGCACTCCTCTTCCAGGATGGAGAAGATGCCCATGGGCTGGAAGAAATCACAAGGGAGACAGACTGTAACTTATCTTTCAGGGCAATAATGACCTTCACCTAGGCACAATAATGGAACACAGACTGAGATAAACACCAGAAAATATTATTATTTAATTCCATTTTCTTCTGGCAAGTTGGACTGATCACACTGATGCTTAGATTTTTTTAACACTAAATTAATCATAAAAGAAACAGAAATTAATTTTGTTTGTGTTGACATTGTGCTTTGTAACCTCCTTATTGAGTGGAACTCAGGGCACACACAGTTGTGTCGGACAAGTTGAACATGAGCCAACAGTGCACCATTGCAGCAAAGCCACCAACTCATCCTCAGCTACACTGTGCTGCTAACACCTCAAGGGAGTTGATCCTTCCCCTCTACTCAGCTCTGAGAAAAAACATCTGGAGTGCTGTTTGAGCTCTTGGCTACCCAGCACAAGAGAAACATGAACATAGAAGATCCCTATGGAAAACGAGACCAAGTAATTACAGAGATTCCAAGCTTTTAACTGATTTGAAAAGGAAGGATACCTTCTCAATGAGCTCAATGCAGGCAGCCAGGTCCATCCCAAAATCAATGAATGTCCATTCAATGCCCTCCTTCTTGTACTCCTCCTGCTCCAGCACGAACATGTGGTGGTTGAAGAACTGTTGCAGTTTCTCATTGGTGAAGTTGATGCACAGCTGCTCAAAGCTGTTGAACTGGAAATAAAATAAGAAAGACGCATTTTTGAAGATGCAATAATTGCAAGACCTTATCTTTTAAAATTAAGGAATGCAGTTAACTTGACTTCCTATGCATTTCTTCAGTCTGTTTTAAAACATTATGAAAAAGAGAAAAGGATCAAATTAATTGTCCACAAGGAAATTTTCTTTCATTGACAAAATTTAAAGATAAATTTTACATCCTGTATAAAATGACACCAAGTTACAGGGAGAATAAACCCAAGCTTGGAACTATCATGATTATATATTTTTATACTGTTTTGTCCCTGATCATATAAACAAGAAATTTTTTTGATTGGACCATTTAGTTCCTTTGATTTTGCACATCCTGACATAGCACAAGTCCTTTGAAAGATCATTTTTTACTTGAAAAAGACAAATAGTAATAATCATGTGATGATACTACGTTTTCTTAAAAAATCTGTTTCAAATTGATTATAACGTTCAGTTGTCACTTCTAAATAGCTCTTACCAAATCTTACTTACATCAAAGATCTCAAAGCCAGCAATGTCCAGGACACCAATGAAGTACTGCCTGGGCTGCTTCGTGTCCAGCTGCTCATTGATACGAACAACCATCCACAGGAACATCCTCTCATAGAGCGCCTTTGCCAGGGCACCCACAGCATTGTGCACCTACAGGAAAAAAAGAAATATCTGGAGTTATAACCCAGGGCAGAGGAGAATAAAAAGGATATTCATTCTAGATGTGGTTACAGGTTACAACATGTTTCTTACCTGCTGTGCTGTTTGGCCCTTGGTCACGTATTCATTCCCCACCTTGACTCGGGGGTAGCAGAGGGCCTTGAGCAGGTCTGCTGAGTTCAGACCCATCAGGTAGGCAGCCTTGTCAGCAACTGAAAAGTCAGAGGAAAAAGGAAGAAATTTATGTCCAATAGGCTTTGAATCCTGGAGCATTCCCTAAAGGCTGAAGGGTTCAGATTTCTGTTCTTTCAAAACTTTTGATAGACCTTTGTAAAGGGAATCTTTGTAACATCACACTTGCCATTATGCACATTGAGCTTTTCTAAAAGGATTTCTGTTTGAAATTCTGCACTGCAGCAAGCAGAAAGTAATGAAGTTTTCAAAAATCTCCTGGCACAAAACTGAAAACTGAAGCTTGCTAGTGTGAATATGTGCAGTACACACGCAGCTCGGGAGCTGCAGTGACAACAGTCAGGTACTGATCTATATTCAACTGATCAAAACCACAAAATAGAGTAGAACACAATATAGTAGAACACAGAAACAATATCTCTGTTCTCCTTCAGATTCATAGCCTACAGCCTTTTCTGAGCTTTTGTTTCTGATGTTCAATAAAACTCGTTGGGCTTCATCCTGTTACCAGTGGTGCTCCCCACCTGCCTTGTCCTTTAAGAAGAGAAGGCATTGCTCACAGAACTGAAGACAGGGGTTGTAGGTCCTGTGCCAACAAAGGAGAGGAATGAAATAACACCTCTCACAGCTGACTTCCCTGAGCATCTGATAGGTGAAGTTGCATGGGATCATGGTTCCTTATCATGTGAGATCTGAATCACTGGGCTCTTTCACAATTGCAAGCCGTATGAAGTGGCTGACAGAGGGTTAATTATTGAGTTTGATAATACCTTCAGTGCCTTCAGGCTCTGCCTGCTCCTCTCTTGGTTTCTGCTTGAACTTCAGGTTCCCATAGTGCATGACAGCCCCTGTCAGCTTGTAGATGGCTGTTTTCTCATCAGCAGTGAAGCCCAGGATGTCAATGGCACTCTGGTAATACAATGAGCAAAGTGAAACATTTGCAAGTTATCTGGATTATGACCTGTGCCTGTTGACCTCTTCTGTACATTACTTACATCTGTTGCCATCAACTCCTCCTTGTCATCAATGCTGGGCACAGTGATCTCACCTTGACTCACAAAAGGGTAGTCAAATGGGTTGGTGGTGATGAGGAGCATTTCTGAAAACAAATGTGTTCAGGGGTTAAATTTAATTAATTTTGTATTATAGTTGAATGTTGCTCAGAGATTTTCCTCTCGAAAGCTCAGTGATGTCTCCTACCAATGAGCTCTGGCTTCTTGTTGGACATGATCTGATAAAAGATGTGGTAGCTCCTTTCCGCCTTGAGCTGGAAAGTGACTCTGGACTTCTCCAGCAGATCTGGCAAGGATGGTAGAAAGAGTTAGGCACTTGTGGCAATGTACATGGAGATGGGAATTTGGGAAGGGATGGGAGCAGTCCAGAAGAATCTCTTACAAGTTTCAATGTCAGCAGAAGCCAGTTTGCCTGTGGCACCAAAGTGGATTCTGATGAATTTGCCCTGTTAAGCAGAAGCAGCAGCAGGTCAGCCTGGATGTGTTCTGCTGCTGTCTCCTTTGCATGAAGAACTGCTCAGGCATCCTGGGTGTTGCCATGAGAGGGGGAGATTTCATGCAAAGCAAGAACTCACAAAGCGTGAGGAGTTGTCGTTCCTCACGGTCTTGGCGTTTCCAAAGGCCTCCAGCAGTGGGTTGGCGCTGATGATTTGATCCTCAAGCGTTCCCTGCAGGGACAGAATCATTCAGTGGCTGAGTTTAGTTGTCAGGGCAATGACAGGGGCCATTCAGTCTGTTCTCCCTGACTCACCTGCATTTTGCCTGACGACTTCTCCTCTTTCTTCTTCTCTCCACTGGCTGCAATTGTTGCAAAGTACTGGATGACACGCTTGGTGTTCACAGTCTTCCCGGCCCCGGATTCTCCGCTGCCCAAGCCCAGGGAGAAGCAGAGGGAGCGTGGTCAGGCTGGAGGTGCCCTGGCACCGGGCAGCCCCCAGGGACCCGCGCAGGGGGGGTACCTACGTGATCAGGATGGACTGGTTCTCACGGTCTGTGAAGGAAGAACAGTGAAAGATGTGTTACCATTAGACCTGGGTAATGCAAAGCTGAATGAGAAGTAAAACTGCAAACCAAAGTTGGGGATTCTTCAGAAAGTCCCAGACTACCCAATTCCCTTCTGTGTCCTAGCAGTATTAAGCATAAGCCCAAATGGATATATTAAACAGTCAGAGGCATCTGGACCTGAAATTAGCTGTGTATCACTTGTCCTTCACATAGTTTTCCACAGGAAATGAAACCAAAGTGCCTGCCCAAGTTCAAAGTACAAGAGAAAGAAACTTTTTCTTTCTTATCAATGAAAAAATGTAGAAAACTGAATCAAGTACTATTTCTGCAGTAGGGGAGTTGTAGAACTTTGTACAAGAAAGTAGAAATAATTCCTGTGGTATGTTTATGAATGCTTCTAAGGTTAGTTTCACTTGAAATTATTTACTACATAAATTGACCAAGTTCACTGTCATGCTCTCTGGCGTTTCCAGCTGGTTTGTCACATGCTCCAGTGAGATCAGCAGGGCTTTTTGGTTAGAGTGCTGTGAGGGAGGTCAAATACTCACCAGTGAGCATGAACTGATAGGCGTTGTCAGAGATGGAGAAGATGTGTGGAGGGGCCTCCTGGCGCTTCTTGCCTCGGTAGGCCAACACCACCTCGGGGTTGTACACCGGCAGCCACTTGTAGGGGTTGACAGTGACGCAGAAGAGACCCGAGTAGGTCTGTGAGGAAGGGACACAGCACGTTGGCTTCCCCTGAGCCTGGCCCAGCAGCTCCTCAGGAAACTGCCCAGGGGAAGGTGCTGCTGCCACTTACGTAGATCATCCAGGCTGCGTAACGCTCTTTGAGGTTGTACAGCACAGCGGGTTCGTGCAGGTGGGTCATCATGGCCATGTCCTCGATTTTGTCATACTTGGGAGGGTTCATGGAGAAGATTTGATCTTCCTTCACGGTCAGGGTCTGTCAAGGAAACAAAAGATCCTCATATGTCAGCTAAGAACACAATGAGGGAAGCAAATGTTGTCCTTCAGCCTTGTTTTTGACTCACCTCTCCCCCTTCAGTCTTGACAGTGACTTTGCCTGATTCCCTGCTTGTGATTGTCCCTTTCACAAAGGATTCTTTAGGATGAACCACGAAGACAGATGACTTGGCATCAAAAGGTTTGTTCTGGGCTGCAATTCTCTCCTTCTCCGATTTTCGGAGGTAAGGAGCTGCCTCCCCAAAAACGGCCATCTCAGCATCTCCTGAGGCCATGTCTGCACTTTACTGAGGATATGTCAGCAGATAACTCTGAGGAGAAAAAAATTATGGTACTGAATATTTATTCTGTAAGATTTGGGAAAATTTTATCCTTGGTGTCTCTTCATACGCAGGGGATTTTAACATGAGATAACTAGAAACTTCATTTTATGTCAAAATAAGAGGCTTTCATGGGTGTAGTCTAGGTCTTCAAATGTCCATTGATGACCTTTTCAGAACTGTGCATTTGGTGCTTTAAGAATGCTGTGCCTGTAAGACAAGAGTGAATTTGCTGAACAAGTTTCACTAAAGCATCACTATTAGGAAAGGAAATAGCAGAAATCGTTAAAAGGATGAACAGTGAAATAAAACCACTGAAAAACTGTAGTGTAGGTGACCTTGGAAAACAATGAATCTCTGGGACATTTACCTATTTAATGGTAATGTAAAGGTAGTGGGTAATTAATAAAGTTAGCTAATGAAGTTCTCTACTGGGAAAAAAAATGCAGGCTTTGTGACCTTTTAATATTCTGCCACAATTAATTTGCTCTATGCATTTGTCACTCTTCACTACAATACCTAAATAATTTCAGCCACAAAGTTGTGGCTTAGGTGAAATAAAATTCAGTCATTTAAATTGTAATTTCCAAGGCTATATTAAGATCTCAAATACTTACTGAAAAAATCTAGCAACACACGAGTTCTCAAAAGGTTTTTTAAAAATTATTTCTTCAAGTGACTTATTAAACATCTAAGGTACCTAAATTTAGCCAATTGCACTTGAAAATCCTCTAGCTACTTTAGTAACATTTATTACCTCTTTATTCTTTAGGTAATAAATATATTTTTTGTCCGGAGTAAGAAAATGGATCTCTAAGAAAGCTGAGAATTCTGGCACTCTACAAAGGTGGTTAGAAGGTTTGTATGTTCAAATGATTTAATAATTAACATATTCTTAAGCAGAATTCAGGATTTTGCATTTATTCCTGCTGTGCTTATCTGGTCCCATTCTCCTCCTGCCGTAGCCAAGATGGGAAGACAGCACACCTTGATTTATATAAGGTCAGTTAAACAGAATTGGAAAATGTCCCCATGGGTATTTTCTGTTCTCTCATCAGTGCTGAGAGGCTTCAAACACAGCCCTGGGCACCCTCCCCACTTTCTACTGCAATCCCACCAGGTTTGCATATAGGGTGAACCAGTGATCCTTCCTGACACCCCACCCAAAAGGATCTGTCTCTGCCCCTAAGAATGAGTAAATCAGCTTCTTACCTCTCGTGACACCAGCTGTGAGGCTTGTGGGCTGGCAGCTGGTCAGTACTGTAAAACAGAAATATCAGTTCCCAAATTGCTGCTGCACAGAAACCAAGAGTGTGAAAACAAAAGAGTGAAAACACGCAGCTGCCTTGAAAACAGATTTCTAATGGANGATTTTAATGCTGGCTGTCCCACCGACTCACTGCACGACCTGGGATGGATTGCTTGGTATGTCAGTGCTGTAGCTATCCCAGTAGCACAATAGATAAAACAGGATGTTAAAAGGTGAATTAGCATTATTAAAACCTTTTGGCAGTTTTTGACCCTGAAAGCAGAAGGGCAGATGCCTAAAGAGGTGAGGAGGGTGACAGGCACAGCAGGGTGGTCAGCCAAACACTGCAGCAGGGAGAGGCTGGGTTCTACCTGGGCTTTAAAATGGATGGACCTGGCACATGTGAGGCAGCTTTAGGGGTATCAGGTACAGTGTGCACACCTGTGTGTCTCTTTGCACACACCTCAGATTGCAAATAAGTGGGAGATTCTCTAAGAACTGTTCATGTGAACCCTGAGATGGGTTATATCTGCTGAGATTCCCGATCTGCAGGTTAGTGCCAGTGACCAAAATGCTCCCTGCTTTTGCTGGCAACTAAACTCATCCTTAACCAGTGCCTGTAACCCTAGGAAGAATGGCTGATTTGAAACTGAAAACAGCACACCTACCTACAAATGGTAGAAAAATCCTCTTTTCAGTAATACCTATACAAATAACTGGATGTATGCACAAACACATCATGTCAGCATGCAGCCCCAGATGCTCTCTACCTGTTACATCCTCAGTCCAGCACTTCCATTTCATTAGAGACATCTTGCACATTTAGTCCAAAACACCACAGGTATACCAGAGCACTGGGGGTGGCAGACATGCCTGGACAATGCTGATGGAGAGAGGGGAGGGGGGTTTACCAGTGGTGCTGGAGAGAGACTGGTCTTGTTTTAGGAACAGAGCACAGTCATGTGAGCTGATTTAAATCCTGTCAGATTTAGGCTGAGGTACTTAACACCTTCTTTGCCTCAGTCATCAACAGAAAGAGTGGCTATCCTCAGGGCAACCAACCCCTTAAACTGCTAATTAGGGAAGGGGAGCAGAATGGACTCCCTGCAATCCAGGAGGAATTAGTTAGTGACCTGCTGATTTTAGTCACTCACAGGTCTGTGAGGCCAGACAGGATTCACCTGAGGCCGCTGAGGAAACTGTGGGAAGCATTTGCCACAGTTTCCATCATTTAGCATCAATCCTGGCTAACCAGGACTTTCCTAGAACCAGATGTGAGAGACTGGAAAGATTGATGTCCTGAGACATTTTGGGATGCATGTGTGTTGGGAGAAGCTGGTGAAGCAGTGCACCTCCCCACACCTCACCCACCTAAGAGCCATGATTCTGTGATTCTATAGCTGAGAGAGCTGTGCTGAATTACCTGACTGTGGGGACACTGCCTTTCCACTGGTCAACAACAAAGCCATTCCACTCAGAGAGCTCTTGTGGGGTTTTGCTGTTGTGCTGTGCAGGATGTGGACCCAGCTGTGAGGCACAGAGCCAGGTAGCTCTGGGCAGGCAGCCCAGGGAAGGTCTGGTTTGAATGGGAAGCAGTCAGTGACAGGTATTGACACTCACCAGTGATTTGGGGATTTAATTTAGTGTCAGTAGGTCCCCACAATCCAGTGGTAGAACATAAAAGCTTTTTGAAAAATGGTCCAAATCTCAGAAGAGGGTTGTGAAGTAGAACACAGCAATGAAAGAGATTCTTTCATCCAGATGGCTTTTGAGTATCTCCAAGGATGGAGCTCTGGGAAACTTGTGCCAATGCTCAGTCACCCACACAGGAAAAAGTATTCCCAGGGTGAAAATCTGTGTGTCAGATTGTGCCCATTGCCTCTTGTCACTGTGGGTACCACTAAAAAGGGCCTGGTTCCCTGCTCTGTGCACCTCCAGGTATTTATATCCATGGATGCTATTCACCTGATCATTCTCTTCTCCAGGCTGAACAGTCTCTGCTCTTTCAACCTTCCCTTATGAGAGAGATGCTCCAGTCTCTCAATTATCTTACTGGCCCTTTTCTGGACCCTCTCCAGCAGCTCTGTATCTCTGTCATACTGGTGAGCTCAGCACTGGACACCACTCCTCAGTGCTGAATTAAGGTCCCTCTACCTGCTGCAGCATCCTCCTAATGCATCTTCTTCACAGAAAGGACACACTGCTGGCTCATGTTCAACTTGCTGTCCCCCAGAACCTCCAGGTTCTTTTTTTGCAAAGCTGCTTTTCACCTGCTCAGCACCCAGCACATTCTGGTTCCTGGGCTTGTTCCTCTCCAGGTTCAGGGCTTTGCACTATTATTTGTGTTATTTGGTTCCAGATTCACCTCAGGGTTTTGCCTCACCAGTACTCAGCTGCACATTGTCCTCAACACAGGAAACACTTAATTTTAAATAGGCCTTGGCAGCTGTAGAATCACAGAGACTCAAATCTTACCACCATGTTTATCTCTATTGCTAATTAAGTTAATGAGATAAAATATTAAAACATCAACTACTTCCACTTGAAAGCTCTAAATTCATACCCATTTCCTTTTTTCCTCTTTTGCATCAATGAAACAAGACAGAGAAAACAAGAACTTCTCTCTCAGTGTTTTGAGCTGTTGTTTTTAAATATCTTCTTGAAGGGAATGAGGGCTAAAATAATGGCAGCTGTAAGAGCATGAGTTGTCAATACAGGTAGGGTATGAACTCTCAGTCAATGTCTACAGAGGAAAGACTCTACATTTGTGGAGGCTGGAAGAGGAGACAGGAGCAAGACCAAAAAAAAAAAGATTGGGCAAATAACCCAGCATTCCCTGTTGTAGTGTATGACATAAAGCTCATGAAAAGTGAAGTGCTTGGTCAGCTGTCATGAGCCTCCCTGGAAAGCAGGCTGAGCTACTGAGCATCTGCTTTGAATTTGGTTTAATTTATACAGTTCTTCTCTTTCACCAAAGTATCATTTCTATAACACTGCTATAGTGGTTTCTTACAAAGAAGTAGTCTCTAATCTAAAATGGATAATTCAGATTTCACTGTAATTTCACTCTCTACATCCCCCAAAAAATTAGTTCAGGGGAAACTTTGCCATGTTTCCTCTATCCAGGTACAGCAAGGAAGGAATCTGTTGAAAGAAGTGCGAGCACCTCAAGGCAAAATAACAAAAAAACAATGCAATGTTTCCTGGGAACCATTAATATTCTGTCAATTCTATTTCCATCTCTGCAGGGTGAACTTCACTGGGACCAGAAGCAAACCACAGCAGAGATAAATGGGGAGAGGCAGGCTGGAAGCCATCTCTGGATACAGACTGTGCTGCACAGCAATGCAGTGTCCTCAAGGTGCACATTCCCCATGGAGGAGGAAGGATTCAGTCGTGCTGAAAATAGATCCTCCTTGAGACAGTGATCAGACAGCTGCTCCCTTTCTGCCTGGGCCCAAGATGTGTATTTTGTTTTCCCCATCCCAGCAGTTAACTGAGAGATAAGGAGTGAGAAGGTGCTTTTTAGCCAGGCTGGGGAGGGCAAGGGGAAGTTCCTGCAGGGGCTGTTTTGGCCACTGGGAACCTCCCCCTGCTGCCTGTTCAGACTCATCAAGTTCATGAACTGCAAACACAAGAATGGCCTGCAAGGATGGAGGTTTTGCAAAAGGAAAAGAAATGTTTCTTTGTAGTTTTTACCCCTAAGAGCTACTCTCAGGTTATGTGATTCCCTGAGACAGATGGTCCTCCAAGGTGACCCCTCTGGCTGGGGATGCCTCCAGGTGTTCCCTCTGGCTGGGGGAGTTTCCAGGTGGCCACATGATTTTTTAGAAATATGTGTGTGACACAGCACTAACATCACCTCTGTGGGTAATTTCTGACAATAATATCACACTGAAGGAAACAAGATTGCACGATATCCCTGCCCATGTCAGGGAGATTGGATTAGGTGAGATTTAAAGGTCTCTTCAACCCAAACCCTTCTGTGATCTGAGTGACTCTCTGAAAGGCTGTACTGGGTGAGTCCAAAGGAACAGGCAGACTCTCACACCCCCACTCTGTCATCATCCCACTCTCCCCAGACACCCAGCCTCTGCGTGACATTCCACCCAGGTGGTGAAGCCTATTAGAGAAAAAAAACACCTCAAGATGGCGAAAAATGTTGAGTGAATGAAGCAAAAATCAAGTAACTTACACATGGGAAGCTGTACTGAAAACAACAATGTGTTCTGTGTGCCCCTGCAGTAATAGGAGACAGAAGCACAAGAGCATTACTGCTGTGTCTATATGAAGCCTAAGAAGCCTTTGGCCTTCTCAGGTCTCAGTGACCTATTTCTACCCCCACGTGGAGTCTGTAATGGTCATGGGATAGAGCAGATCTCCTCCTCAACAGGGATCCCCTTGCACACCCTGCTAGGGAGCCCTGGGGGGTTGGACAGAGCTCAGAGATGCTCAACTTCTGCTCCAGTAGGAAACCTCCTGCTGTGGGTCGAGGGCCTGGAGAGCAGGCTCAGAAACCTACACAGACAGAGGTGTCTCCTTGTGCCTGGGGACAGGTCACTGCAGCTCCTCCTCTGGTGACTGGGGTCCCTGATTGGGAATTGAGATGTGCTCAGGGCCGTGGGGGGCACCAGGAACAAGCAGGATCTGCATGGATGTGCTGCTCCTCTGAGCACACATTACAGCTGAGGTGAAAGGAAGTCAGTCCTGCCTGTGGTGGGTCACTGCTGGTGATTACTCTGCCCTGCTTCAACCAAATCAACTTGCTGGATGCCTGGTGCCCAGCCCCTGCTACACTGTGGTAGGTATTCCATAAAGCCCAATCCACATACACCTGTTCATTGTTTACACACACCTCTGATGTGCTGTCAGCTGTCTCTCAACACGGTGTCACACAAGGAGCAGACTTGGTGACAAGCAGCTGTGCTTGGACATGCTCCTCAAGCTTGGGCACCTCTCAGTGACAGCAGGTGAGACTCAGGAGTGGCACAGCCCAGCTCACACAGCAGTGGGGGGACAGGTAAAGCAGCAAACTTGCACTTGGGGCTGGGAACTCTCTGCTGAATGTCAGAGTTGTGCTGTCAACCAGACCCCTCGTGTTCCCCGCAGACACCAGCGGAAGAGCTGGCCTGGGAGGTGACATTCAGGATGTCCTTTCTGTCACCCACCACAGCAGCTGAGGAGCTCCTGTTACACAGCAGGGGAGTGGGGTGGGCAGGCTAAGACGCCTCCGGCTAAGACAAAGTCAAAAGACGGCAAGTGGCAAAAGGGGGAGGGAAGGAGAACTGGGATTAGGTGCATAATATTAGCACAAGCAGCAACTGCATCCTAAAAAAGACAGCTATGAGGTGATACCTTCCTTGGTTGGCTCTCATTTGGGACAGATGCACAAATCCTACTTCTGGGCAGATTTCAGTGCTGTAAATGGAAATAAACTGGTGTGGGATTTCTATAAATCTGCTCGCTTTAAAAATTAGGCTTTTCAAGACTAAGACAACACAGTGGACTACCACAGAATTCTCTGAGTGACACTCACTGTAGTGAAGTTGCCAACAGGATACACAGCAGAATTTTCTAGTGACATTTGTGAACTAACTTGATCTTGCAGAAAAGGTCCTTTTGCATCCTTAGGAAATTTATCATTATTTTATTTTGGAAAACAGATACCCTTGTGGGTCAGGCTAAACATTTATTTAATTGCTCTCTACATTCATCTCATGTACCAAGGGAAGAACACAAATCCCTACTGCTCCTGAAGGGCAAATCAAAGTGGTGCAAAGCAGAACAGCTCCAGGTTTTTTCCTTGGATGATCCTACATAAAACATGCCACAGGGTGGGCTCAAAAACACTGAGAATCCAGGTCCCTGTGGGTGGGCCACAGCAGCAGCTCAAAACCTGGACCACTCTGCAGCACCCCCATCCACTCTCCCTCTGCCAGAGGGAAAAGCAGCTCCTGAGGCTGCTGGACCCCAACCTGAGCTACCTGCCCTGCCTGGGGAGCTGGGGTCTGGCCATGCTGGGGGCTTCCAGACCCCACCTGTGAGTAGCCCCTGAATTCTTCAGCCCTGATTTCTCTGAATTTTAGAAATTGTTAGCAGCTTCTTCTGAGTAGTGCCTGTCTCAGGGCAAAGTCCTTGAGACTTTGTTCCCAGAACTGTCTTTTGTAAACAATTTCCATGTTCTCAAAATAAGATCCTCGCACCTGGTGTTTGGTGTTTTTCTGCTTTACCCAATGGAGTCAGAGAGGTGTTGATCTTGTTAACCAATCATGGAACTCTCCACGAACTATGATATATATAAGAGTGGGGAAATCACTAAAGTAAGCCTTCGTCTTGGAAAATTCAATGAGCCTTCTGATATTATTGGAGTCTTGCGTGTCCAACAGTGACAGGGAATGGCCACGGCCACGGGGCTGGGCCCCATTCTGACGTGTAACCTTTCACCCGGCAATGGAGCTGTGCTGCAGCCTGTCTCTCTGGGGTAAGAATAGCAGCTGCTGCCTTGGGACACGGCACACGTGTCCAGCTCCTCCAGGGCAGCACGTTGCTCTGCCACAGAGAAGGCAGCCTACCCGCCCAGGAATGTCTTCAGGAGCTATTAGTGGAAGCAAATCATCCCCACAAACAGCCACGACCCCGCACAGGAGTCTTAGGAGAGCGGGGCTATTTTGGGCTTTTGGCTCTGAGGATGAAAGGAGACATGTGATGGGCTGATCCTCCTGCTAGGGGCCTCCTCCAGAGCTCCTGTCAGCCTTGTCCCCTCCTACAGCAATGGCTCCTGTGAAGGCTGAGGGGCAGTTTGGTGTGGCCTTGGAGCACAGGAGGTGAGGGCAGAAGGAGCTGTGAGTTTGCTGGGGGTCAGGGCCAGCCCTGAGTGCCATCAGCAGTGCCCAGGTCCTGCCTGAGGGTGTGCACCTGTGCCTGAGCTCAGGGCATGGGGCTGCCTGCTTTATTCTCAACCACACCCCATGAGAGTGAGAGGAGATGCCAGAGAGTATTGTAAAGCTCCAAACAACTTGCTGAAAGCGTGCATTGAAACACAAATCCTTTGCATCCAGGAGGATATTTCCTTCTTTCTACCTGAAGCTCTCCATTTCTGAGTGGTTCTTCAGCACCAGGAATGTTTGAGAGATCTGTTTTCCTCTTCCCAGCCTTCACGAATTCCCTCCCCAACTTATTCCCATCCTTTTAACATTCTCTTTCTGTTGTGGATGTCTTTCATTCTGTTTTTTAATGTCTCACTTATTTCTGTTTAATTTACCTTGCTTTGTGAAAAATTGCAGATTACACTGTCAGAGGAAAAATCCCCACTTTCCCAGAAGGGTTTCCTGGCTGGATAAGCCAGCCAGGTTGGTCTCCCTTGTGACTCCATATTCCTGAGTCTGGCTTTGCCAGCACCTCTGTGCCTGTTGGGCATCCCCTGTGTGTGTCAGAACACAGCACAATGGGTCTGGGCACTGTGCACAGTCCACCTGTGGCTGCTCACTTCAAGGTCAGGCTGGTGATAAAGTCAGTCTTAAAAGTCTTTACCCCCCATTTGGTGCCATTTGCATTTAAACATTCACATTTGAAGCATCTGAAGTTGCAGATATCTCTTTTATTGACACTGGTACCGCAGCAGTGACGGAAAATGTTTGTGCTCACAAGCAAAGAGCAAATGACTTCCAGATCTGGAGAGATACTTTGTGAAAGTTGCAGTTATCCCAGAGGAAGGTCATTTTTCAGTTTCTGACACCACCTAGAAAGGAGAGGCTTTGTTTAGTCTACACATGCCAAGATGAGTAATTTGATCCCTAAAATCACCCTTTTCAGTGCCAGGATGTGCAAGTGGAGCCTGAGCCAATGCAGGGATGTGCCATGGTTTAGTTGATATGGTGGTGTTGGGTCACACACTGGACCCAATGGTCTCAAAGGTCTTTTCCAACCTGGTTAATTCTGTGATTCTGTGTGTGATTCTGTGACTCACTGAAAGCTGCAGACCAGCCTCTGGAAGAACCAACACTGTTGAGTCTCAGGCCAGATCCTTTGGGAGAAAGCAGATTCTCCATAGGGTCTCTTCTAATGTGAAAATGCTTTATGAGATGGGACATCTTTCACTAGACAAAGTTGCTCAGCGTCCCATCCAACCAGAGTCTTAACATTTCCAGTGATGGGGATCCACAACTTCTCTGGGCAACCTATGCCAGTGTCTCACTGCTCTCATTATAAATATTTCTTCCTTATGGTCAACATAAACCTTCCCTGTTTCAGTTTAAAACCATTACTCCTTGCCCTGTCCCTCAAGGTCCTTGCAAGGAGCCTTTCACTGTCTTTCTTATAGGATCCATTTAAGGGGGACAGAATAAAGTCTGCTCAGAGCCTTCTCTTCCTCAGGCTGAACAGCCCCAACCCATTTAGCTTGTCTTTAAAAGCCCCTTCCTTCCAGAGCTGTCCTTTCCAAGTGATGCAAGGTACAAATCTGCTGCTAGACTCATTTGAGCAAAGTGCACACCTGCAATAAAGCCTCACCTTTGTAGCAAGGCCTTCCCGGGCCTTAGCTCTGAGTTTATTGACTTGGATCTCAGCAATATCTGCCCTTTCCAGGGCATCCCCTATCTTATGCAGTGCAGTTTTCAGTTTGGAGAGATCAGTATTGGCTTGTCCATCCTGAAATTGCAAAACAAAATTTTAAAACTGGCGTCTGGCAACATGCTGGGGACAGACTTTTAAACTGACAGATTGATGAACTGGTAAATAAGTATTTGCTTTATTTAGGTGACTCACGGCTTCTTCAGCTTGTCTTCTGTAGGATTTCATTTTTATCTGCAGTTCATTGAACAGATCTTGTAACATCATCATGTTCCTCTTTTGCTCTTCACACTGTGGAAAGAGAAAGTGCAATTTTATGTCCTTGGGAGACAAAACATCAGAATTGCTTTCTATTTTTTACCCACGCAAAGAGCGATCACTTTCAGACGCTGTTCGTATTTGCGGATGTTTTTCATCGCCTCTGAGGTTTGTTTACGTTCTTCTTCCAGTTCAGCTTCTAATTCTCTGACCTGGTGAATCAACCAACAATTGGCTTAGGCCTCACACTGGACTTGGAGAAGAAAGATGTCTCTGACATCTCCACCCATGTTCAGTGCTGGAACCCACCTTGGCATCCAGCTTCTGGATCTGCTTCTTCCCTCCCTTCCGTGCCAGCTGCTTGGCCTCTTCCAGACGGTGCTGCAGGTCCTTCACTGTCATTTCCAGGTTCTTCTTCACCCTCTCCAGGTGGGCACTGGTGTTCTGCTCCTTCTTCAGCTCTTCTGCCATCTTGGCTGCCTTGGAAGGGAGATGACACAAGAAACTGGAAGAATGTGAAAGAACAGCACATGCTGTGCACCAGTGGAGGATGAATTCCTGTGTCCTGCTGATCATGCCTGCCACCCCACTCCCTAGTTTGGTTTTTGTTTTGTTTTTTTTTTTTTTCCATGACATGATAATGGCAAAAACATGGCAGGAAAGAGTAGTGAAAAGGATGGGGAAAGTCTGCCTTACTGCACTCAGAGCTGGAATGACAGAAGGGGTAAATGCTTTGTCCCACTGCAGGGTCCCACTGTGACCTCAACAACAGCTGGGTGCCAGGGGGAAAACAGCCAGGGCAACAGCAGAGTCTGGGAACAGGGCATGGAAAAGCTGAAAGACTTCTGTGCTCAACACAACTGGGGTGTGCTGAGTGCTGTGATTTTCCTTTTAATGAGCAAGTTGAAAAGTTTTCTTTTCATTTTAATGTATCTAAGATTCTGGTTTCATCCTCTGCATCAAAAATCATTAGCAGGTTGAATCCTAGGACACACCAGTCCTATTGCCTGGCTGAGCTTCACAGGTGGGATCTTGCATGGGAGGATTTACCACCAATTCTGAATTTGAATCTGCGATTCTCATTTAAAAAGTTGTTAAATAAGATTTTGCAGAGATAACTATTCAGATACCTTAGCCACTTTACTGGTTTCAATACTGCAGGATTTCTTTGTGGATTACGTTTTCATGCAGCACTGAAGGAAGTTATTTTGGTTTTGACAGACTAAATGTAGGTTTAGTTCTTTATGATGGCAACAGCCCCATCTGTCAGCAGGATCTAATCCAACATGTGACAAGAGTATTCACATTAACTCCCAGCAGCAATGCCACTGGAAGCCTTGAAAATACAAAGCAAAAACCACAGTAACATCCTCACATCTGTCATTGCCTTCTTAGCTCTTTCTTCAGCACTTTTTGATTCATTAGTAACATCCTCTATCTCTGCTTGGAGTTGTGCCATATCAGTTTCAAGCTTCTTCTTTGTATTAAAAAGGCTGGTGTTCTGTAAAGGAGAAAAAGAGAGGATTTGAGGTGTCTTAGAGACCATCAATTACTATTCATTCTTCCTCAGTCAATCTCTGGACCCCAAAACACATCAGTCTTAGGAAAGCAAACTACCTGGGTATGGAGGAGCTGTGCACGTTCAGTGGCATCCAGAAGCTCCTGCTCAGCCAATTTCCTTGATCTCTCTGTCTGCTCCAGGGCTGCCCGGAGCTCCTCAATCTCAGCCTGCAGCAGGTTTGCCCTGCGCTCCACCATGGCCACCTGCTCCTTCAGGTCATCCTGTGTCCTGAGAGCATCATCCAGATGGATCTGGGTGTCCTGGAAAGAGACACAAGAGACATTAACAGGTGTCAGGTCTGTGGAAAAAATGTCAGGGATCTCCTTTCTCTTTCTGTAAGTTTCTTTAATGGACCTTGAGCACAGCCTGAGTGTTTCTCAGGTTCTTCTGTGCCTCTGCAGCCACACGATTGGCATGGCTCAGTTGGATCTCAATTTCATTCAGGTCTCCCTCCATCTTCTTCTTCATCCTCAGGGCTTCATTCCTGCTCCTGATCTCAGCATCCAAAACAGCCTGCATTGTCTCCACAATCCTTTCATGGTTCTTTTTCAGCTGGTTGATCTCCTCATCCTTTTCAGCAATCTTTCTGCTGATTTCTGACTTCATCTGAGTCAGTTCTTGGTTGACACCAAGGATTTTGGCTTCTTCATGCTCGAGTGCTGCCTTTAAAAGGAAAAGGGGAAAAACAAAGATGAAGGCAGCATTTCAAAGAACGTGATTATTGAGGTGGTACTCAGTGACTTCACAGAACTGCCTCAAGTTTGTGGCAATCAACCTTGCACACAGCTACTGCCAGAAAAGGGAACAGAAAGCTGCTCAGCATGCTCTTTGCTATTTACAGTAATATTTAAACTAACTCACCTCTGCCTCCTCCAGAGCCAATCGCAGACTATTTTTTTCAGTTTCAGCTTGCTTTTTGTCTTTCTCAAGGTCTCTGATCATTTTGCCATTTGCAGTCATTTGCTCTGTGAGTTCAGCTGCTTCCTCTGTGAGAGAAGAATGGCATCAGCCAGAGGAGCTGACCTCTGTGCTTTGTTGCTGCATTCAGCACCCCTTTTGCACACATAAATACACAAATGCACACGTGTACACAATGGTACATATGTCTGTAAATATGTACAGATAATATATGTATCACATATTTACATGTTTTATCTGTACATATTTACAGATGTGTACCATTGAAGAGCCCTGCATGTGTTACATCTACAGACTGGCCATCAGGATTTAAAACTACAGGTCCTGTCACTGTGTTCAGAGCATCTATAAAACTCACTTTCATGAGCTGCTGAGTCTCCCACAGTCACTACCTTTGCCTGGGAATGGTACCTCAATGTCTGCAGCAGATGAGAGAGCCAGGACATTTTCTTTATTGGCCTCATCACTTCACAAATGTGCTTGACAGCTTTTGTGAAGACACTGATGTTTGTGCATTGAGATGGAGAGCACAGGAAGGACATGGTGCTGTCCCTTGGTGCCCTCCTGCTTTGGAGAGCACCTTGCTGTGCTTGGTGTGTGAAAGCTCCCAGGAAACCAGAGCCAGGCACGTACGCTGCAGAGCGGAGTTCTCCCGTTTGATTGTTTCAAGCTGGTCCAAGGTTTCCTCATAGGCACTTTTCACTTTGAAAAGCTCTGTGTTCAGTGAGCCTGTTTCTTTAGAGAGAGCTTCCCGCTCCAGCTGGCTCTCCTCATACTTCCCCTTCCATTCTGCCATGACCTGGAAGACATCAGAGAATCATAGAACACTTTGGGGACATCAAAGATCACCTAGTTCCTAATCCTCTGCCATGGGCAGGGACACCTCCAACTATCCCAGGCCCTTGCAAACAGTTTCTCTCCATCTTTCTTGTAGCTCCCTTGAGGCACTGGAAGGCCACAATTAGGTCATCCTGAAGCTTCTCTTCTCTGGGCTGAACAATCCCAAATGTCTCAGCTTTTCCTCATAGGAGAGGCTCTTATGTTTTATTTCCTGCTGGTACTGAAAATGTTCTGTGACTACATTTTGTGCTAGATAAATAATGCAGTCTCTGAAACCAGGACAAATTCCCACTGCCATGCCCTAGTGGCTCTGGTTAGATTCACCTTGACTTCAGCATTGACTGATGTACAGAGTGTTAGTTTGGCTTTCTGGAAGGCTACACTTGAAAGACACCGTGCTCATTTATGACCTTATCAAAATGCTGCTGTTTCCTGTCAAGGGCAGCTGCTGATGTGTTTGCTCTCTCTGCATCCAGTGTCAGATCCTCCACTTCTCCCTGCAGCTTAAACTTCATCTTCTCCAAGGAGGCACACTTGGAATTCAGCGTGTCTGCTTGTTGCCCTGCTTCCTGGAGACGCTGAGAGAGCTTTTTCCTTAAGGCACATAAATAAAACAAGCACATGATTTAAAAAATAAAAATCATTGCATTATGTATCTCATTTTAATTAAAACTATAGGCAAACCCCACAAAAATTATTATGGTCAGGCTAATAAAGGGGGTCTGTGTCAATACAGATCTGGACAGTTCATCTCATCTGTTCTGTACTTGGCCTCCTCCAGCTCCTCCGTGCGCTGAATCGCGTCCGTCTCGTATTTGGTTCTCCACTGGGCCACTTCACTGTTGGCCTTGGACATGGCTCTCTGCAGCTCCCCCTTGGCCTCCTGCTCCTCCTCATATTGTTCCCGGAGCAAGTCACAGTCGTGGCGAGCCGACTGCAGGGCGTGGGCCAGGGCGTTCTTGGCCTGAAAATCACCCACAATATCAGGTGTTTCTGTTAGCTGTGACCAGCAGGAGACCTCATGACCTTGTATGTCTGAAATAGGATCACTGCAGCGGGGGCAGAAGACAAAGGGCTGGGGCTTTGTGAGTGTTCAGGAAGCTGCCTTTACCTGTCACCAACTCTACCATTAGAAAAGACCAAAAGTGAAGCTTTCACCTTGGCATATGCTGTAACTTCTCTTCCCTGTGGCTACAGAAGCTAAAGAAATCACACAGACCATGGCTTTTAAAATTTAAAACCATGTTAAATCAACTTTCAGCATGCCAGGCTCATCCTTTGCAAAGATCTTACTGCACACAGTGCTCACTGTACACATCCTTCCCCAGACTAATTTTACTGTGTTAGACTATAGGCAATAATTACAAACTCCCAAAAGTGTCTTTCAAATGAACTGAGACCCTGATGCATTTTTAAGCATTATCAGGTGCTCAGTAGTTCACACTACCTTGATCTCTTCCTCCAGCTGCCTCTTGAGCTCTTCAATTTGCTGTGCAAGTGCCTGTTTGCTTCTGGACAGCTGCAGCCTTATGGTTTCTTTCTCTTTGACTTGGCGGCTTAGTTCACCTATGAAAGAGAGGGCAAGTTCTCCAAACTGTCCAGATTAAACATCCTGAAAACACTCATATATAATAACAATAATAATAATAATAAATAACTAAATAAGTGGAATCACACAGCACTGTTTACCCTATCAGTTACTCCCATTATGTACATGTCTACCATTGCACAATATATTTTAATCCTTCAAAATGCTTTTGTTGTTGTTCTTTCTTTATCTAAATTCACCTGATTCCCTAATTCTAATTGCATCCCTTATTACAGTTCTGATCCACTACATGCTATTCTTTTCCTGAAGAAAAATGCTTTTTAAAATTTGCTTAATTGTTTCTTTTAAAGCCCAATGTTCATTTTGAAGCAGTAGGATTTTATATTGTCACACTGGCTGAACTGATAGTAAATGCTGTTGCAGTTTCCCATAATTGGCCTTGTGATGCAAGAGATAAACCCTAAAGTTTCATTTAATAAGATTTGCAATAACTGGAAAACACTTATTCCATACCACCCTCTGTCCTGGGGGCTGAAGTACACCTCTCCCCTTTCTTGGAGAGGTGCACATACCTAATGCCATCATCTCTAGAATTCTCAGTACTTCTTGTAGCCCTCCAATATTGTCTTTTCCAGATTTTTCCTGTGCCATTTTACATTTTTTTCTCAAATTTTCAGTTTCATTCTAAGATTCCCCTTGAGCACTATGCTCAATGACCTGTCGACAAACTGGTCAGAGAATGGTACACATGAGAGAATCTGTCTGAAGGGAAAAAATTATCCTCTCAGCACATCTTTGTAAGGAAACACACTCTTTACCAGAGTCTGTCTGGAGCTGGGCTTTTTGCATCACCATCTCATTCACACTCCTCTGGTGCTCCTCAAGTTTGGCTTTTATCTCACTCATCTCATCTTCCAGCGTGCGGTGCCTTTTTTCCAGAACGGCCTGGAAGAGAATAAAAAAGTGGACTCTGTGTTGGTGTGTTTGTAAAGAAATATTGGTAATTCGAGTATTTAGGTTACAAAGAAACACCTTGGACTTGGTAATGGCCTCTGTACGACCGGCCAAGCCATCAATCTCCATCTTCATCTCGCTCTTCTCCTTCTCCAGCTTCTGCTTCACGCGCTGCAGGTTGTCGATCTGCTCCCCCAGCTCAGCCGTGCTGTCCGCGTGCTTCTTGCGCAGGGCGGCAGCCGTGGCTTCGTGCTGCAGCGTGGCCTCTTCCAGGTCACGCCTCATCTTCTGGAATTCTGCCTCACGCTTCTTGTTCATCTCCACCTGAGCTGCTGTGGCCCCTCCAGCCTCTTCAAGGCTCCCACGGATCTCCTCCAGCTCCCTGGCCAGCTCGGCACAACGCTTCTCTGCTTTCGCCCGCGTCGCTTTCTCGCTCGTGGCCTCCTCTTCCAGCTCTGCAGCACGGGCCTGTGTAAGGAGGGAATGGCACATCAGGAATTAAATAGGGAACTTCCAGGGTTTAGGCTTCTTTTCAGCCTCACTGTTAGCCAGGAACTTAATGCACAAGAGACAAATTTCTTCTTAGACTCAGGTGTTTATTAATTTAATTCTTATCCACATTGCAGTCTCACAAGTGGTGAGTTCTGCACCCCGGCTAACTAAGCACAAAATGGAGAGCCTTCTCTATCTCTACTACATCTCTTCAAGGACAAATCATCCAATTATGAAGTGCCACCTAAATTATTTTTACTTTAAACCAAATAACTAATTACTTGTGGTCCACGTGATACAGGGGTGCCTTCTGTGAGAAGCTGCTGGAAGCTTCCCCTGGGTCTGATGGAGCCAGTGCCAAACTGTGGACAAGCATTGTTCATGGTACTAGAGTTTAAAACAAGCAAACAACAATGAAGTAGGTACATAAAGTCTCTTGCCTGCAATTCTCTCATCTTCCTCTGCAGATGAGTACATGAATTTTGCTGTTCCACAATTTTATTTTGCAGCTGGTTAAAATCAAAGTCTTTCCTGTGAAAGAAAGATGTTCTTTTCATTAAAAGAAACTATGTCCAGGTAAAACCAAATAATAAATTTTTCACCAATTTTTTTTTTCTCATACTTCCTTAATTTTTCATCTAAATGTTGTTTATCCTTCTCCAGATCTGCTATGGTTTCCTGTGCAAGTTTCAGGTCTCCCTCAAGTTTTCTCTTCACTCGTTCAAGGTCCACACGTGCTTTTCTTTCAAGTTCCACAGATCCTTCAACCTGCAACATAAACATGTATGAACATGACTGATGGAACAACTAAACAATCTGCTCCTTCTCCTTGTGTTGAATATGCTCACATGGTTCACTTGCTGCTCCAGCTTCATCCTAGCTTTGGTGAGGGTGTTAACTTTGTCCTCCTCTATTTGCAGGTCATCCAGTGCCTGTTGCTGGGCTTCTTGCAGGGCCTTCTTCTCCTTGACTAACTTTGCAACAGTCTCATCCAAACCTCTCACTGCTTCAGTCAGATTTTTGACCTATTGTAAGGCAACAGACTTAAAGGTCACTAATATTTTTGGCCTTCACACAGGCAATGAACACAGACAATGAACTTGCTGTTAGACCCCCAGAGAGGCTTTGACCATTGTATAGTCACACTCTACAATCTCTCTGCTTATATATCAGCCCTTCAGAAGTCACAAAGCAATGCTGAACTTTAATTTTAATGCATTTTTGCATGCTTATGGGTTGGTTTTCCTGCACCACAGAGGTGCCCAGATTCAATACCAGGCCCATAGATCTCCTTACCCAGCAGCATGTAAGCATTCAAGTTTACTGCACCTTTACAGCCTATACATAGACAGGGCAACTGTTCCTAAACATTCCAGAAATAAAAAGCACCTTGTTTTCAGTGGCATGCTTTTCCTTTTCAGCCTTGACCAATGTTAACTCAAGGTCATCCATATCTTTCTTCAGCTCTGAGCATTCATCATCCAGTTTCCTCTGTCTGGCTGCCAGGTCAGCATTCATCTCCTCATCATCTTTCAGCTTTTCCATCACCTCCTTTATTCTTGCTTCCAGCTGGAATTTTAGTTCGATCAGCTGGTCGCATCTTTCTTCAGCATCAGCCAGATTTTCGTTTTCCTTTTTACAGAGAACAGAAATGTGTTTCATTACCACACATTGGCACTGACATTTGCAGATATCTCCTGCTTATTAAGTGGCTGGTACATGAAAACACAGGATTTCCTTTCATCCCTTTCCTGAACACTCAGACAAAACTGATGTAATCTTTAGAGCCAAAAGTGATTTAAATTACATACAGTTTGTACTTGCAGCTGTAGGTCCCTTTTCTCTTGCACCAGAGCCACCATTTTTTCTTCCAGCTGGATCCTCGTGGCTTCTGATTTAGCCAGTTCTTCTTTTGCTCTCTCAAACTCTTCCTTCATCATGGCCAGATCTTTCTCAGTTCCCACACTTTTTAAGAGGGGTTTTAACTTGAAGTACAGCTTCATCCAGGGCCACTGCTTGACTTTCATGAATGCACGGATGTTGTACTGGATGCAGAGGATGGACTCCCTGAAACCAAAGTGATCCCTCAGTGTGTGAATAAAGCTCAGCTTTGAGCAGCCAGGCTTGGCTGAGGACACACACCTGTGGTCAAACATTTTCTTCAGCTCCAGTCTCCTGAGGTATCCCCTGCACAAAGCCTGGGTCCTTGTGATCAGCTGTCCTAAACAGTCATCCCTCATCTCCTCCAGGACACCCAGCAAACCTGCCTTGAAGAACACCTGCAGACAAAGAACAGACACCACTCCTGGCTGGGTTTACATTTCAGTGAATGTTTTCTATTCATAGGGCAAAATTAAACATTTTACCTTAGTGTGTCCAAATTTGTACTGGGTATGATCTATCTCAATGGAAGACAGCAACTTCTCACACGCCTTCCTGCTGTCAATAAACTTTCCTTCTGGAATGACACTGGTATTCAGAAGGTGGTACCTATTAAAATAAAGGAAAAAACCTTACCCATCAGTACCATTTCAGTGCAGAGGGTGCCACAAGAACAGCTGTCAGTTGGAAGATGCAGAGGAAGGCTGAGTCTGACTCACACCTCCAGCCTCAAACAGCAAAGCAGTAAGAAAAGCAGCAAACAGCAGCAGGTCAGTTCAGTAGGTTCCAAGGATGTGTTACAGTTCTCACTGAGAGTGAAGGCATGGGCAGTCTGGACCTGAGAGACTCTGCTCATCTCTGTCACATCATTATCACTACCCTGGGGGTGCAGCTCATTGGGTTAGCTGTAAATTCAAAAAATGGACGGGTTTTAAGAGTAGGGGAAGCTGTTCTGAACCATATCCTGCTTCTCACATTCCTCCTGAACCATGTAACCCAGAATTAGACTTTGGATCCAGCAACGGACTTCCTAATCCTACACTGAGTGATTATTCCATACCTATTTTCAGCATCTATCCATAAATCTGCCCTCCCACATCAATGGCTGAGCCAGTGCCTTCAGTTAACACCCAAAACACCATTTCAGCCCTTCTCAGTGTGCTGCTCTCCAGCACACCCTGCACAGAGTTGTAAGGGGGGAGTGATTGCTTTGTTCTTAGAGATCTGATCCCACATTTGCCTTTGTTCTAACACAATGATGACCCCAGCTGGGTTGCCCTGAGTTTAGCAACCCTTTATAAATGTCTTATTTGCAGCAGTTCCCATGATAGGATTTCTTGGTTGTGGGGTTTTACCTATAAATGAATCTGCTAATGCTGTAGAAATGTCAGCATGTAGAAATGTTAAAGCAAATAATACCCAAACATTCAGATTAACAGGAATGAATTAAAAATAGGTTTTGGCATACAGTATTGAGGAAGGCATCTGGGTGGGCACTGCCCACACAGACCATGCTATTAGAGATGTCTTTTGCTTTCCATGCATGTTAAATATTAAAATAGTCTTTTCCTGACAACTGTATCACAGACTGGTTTAACAAGACTCTTCTTTCAAGTGAATTGGGCTCACTGCACACACAAGAATGTCATTACTGGCCTTTGTTTGAAGTCCCCATATGGTATCTTGTTAGGAAATCCTTTCCTGCAGATCCTGATGCCTTCCAGAACACCATTGCACCGCAGCTGGTGCAGGACAAGCTTGTGATCCATCAGGCCTGTGACAGAGCAGCATGGGGACACACTGATTGCTCCAGCATTGCTCTCTCTGCCCCTTTCTATCCTGTGCTCTATGGATTACCTGGGGTCTTTGTTTCATTGGGAATGATGCAACGCACAAAGTGAGGATGAGTAGTTCGTAAGTTAGACATCAATTTATTCAGATTTTCCTGTAAAACAGAGATTATTTCTAATCTTTATATTATCTCAGTTCTCAAAGTCATTTGACTCTGCTGAAAAGCACAAATTCAGAACTTTCTCCTTACTCTTCTAGTGAATATTCTACAATCCTGCATAGGCATCAGCAAAGTAAATGGCTGCTACTGAAGAACTTCCCTCCTGTCTTAAAATGTGGCTGAGGAGCCAGGTGTGACAGTCCCTGCCAGAGAACACACTCACCCGAAAGAGAACAGAGACAGTTTGGAAGGAAGAGGCCTTCTTCTTGGCTCCCTTCTTCTTCCCACCACCTTCAGCTGGAAAAGGAGATGACAGTCCAGCTGAGGAACTGCTGCAGATCCCTTTGACAGAGTTCTAACACACAGCACACAAGCACTGACTGAGCCCTGACCCAGCTCAGGTGAGAGGTGCAGTAGGAAATCCCAAACTGGAAACATAACCCTCTGAGTTTACCTTCATCTATGGAAGCAAAGCTGGCATAAAGATGGCACAAAATTTTCATAGATGATTTCTGGTACAGCCCAATGACAGTTTCATTCAGAGGGTCCTTGTTCTTCTCCAGCCAGCCAGTGATGTTGTAGTCCACTGTTCCAGCATAGTGCACCAGGGAGAAGTGGGCCTCAACCTTGCTTTTTCCAGGCTTGGGCTTCTGGAAGCTGCTGGACTTGCCCAGGTGCTGGTCATAGAGCTTGTTCTTGAAAGAGGTGTCAGTGGCCTTGGGGAACATGCACTCCTCTTCCAGGATGGAGAAAATGCCCATGGGCTGAATGGAAAAATGGTGTTTTCAAATAAGATGAATTCAAGCTATAGTAATACAGAGTGGAAGACATGCTAAAATTGAAGTACTGGAGGTATTTTTAGAGAATCAGCCTGGGAGGGACAGATAAGCAAGATTTTTTGTGAACAGCTGGCAAGATACTTAGAAGAACTCATAAGGGTTTTAATATAAAGTTTTGAACTACCCAGACAGTGTGTGGAAAATAAAAGAAGTCAGGCAAGAAGTGTGCAGTGACTTCAGAATACAGTAGTGACTTCTTACTCAGAAGGAACAAAAAGCAACCAGACACGAGGCTTCCCAGGATCTGAATTTAACTGAGAGAAAATCAAGGAAGGAAGGAATAAAATCAGTGTCTTTTTAGAAGACAGGATAGATTCCCAGTCAGAGGATAATTAATTAATCACAAGGGTAATATTTAAAGAAACAGAGGAGCTAAAGAGACTTGAAAGCTTCCTAGAGAGATTGTATTGAAGGCACTCAGTGCAAACACTCTCAAGAATCCTTCACAGATCCAATTTGTGTGATTCCACAAGATGCTTAAGAAACTCACCTTCTCAATGAGCTCAATGCAGGCAGCCAGGTCCATGCCAAAGTCAATGAACTCCCATTCAATGCCCTCCTTCTTGTACTCCTCCTGCTCCAGCACGAACATGTGGTGGTTGAAGAACTGTTGCAGTTTCTCATTGGTGAAGTTGATGCACAGCTGCTCAAAGCTGTTAAACTAACATTTGAGTAAGTGTGTTAATAGTGTTAAACTGCCTCTGATCAATTTTTTTCACACAGATATCATGGCAAGGTCAGCCAGACTGTCCCAAAAGAGTTTTGAATACAGTGTAAAGAATATACCATGGGTGTCCAGGCTTACAGAAAAGTTGTGCAGTGCAGCACAAGGCTGCTGCAGCCTGCACTGGCCATGGTTTGGGTGGCCCTAATGTCCCTAAACACAGATTCTGTGGGGAGAGAGACAGCAGCTTCATGGCTATGCTTCTGCCATGTGTCTTCTCTTACAGAGTGAGTGATGGAGCTACAAAGGCAGATTCAGGCAGATTTGTCCTGTTCCTGAGGGCTGCACTGGGGTGAGCAGGAGGAAAGGTCAGAGCAGACAAAATGAAAAAAGCATTCAGAGACAGGCACAAGTCTGAGAGCACTGCAAACCTCAAAGATCTCAAAGCCAGCAATGTCCAGGACCCCAATGAAGTGCTGCCTTGGCAGCTTCGTGTCCAGCTGCTGGTTGATGCGAACAACCATCCACAGGAAGAGCTTCTCATAGACAGACTTGGCAATGGCATTCACTGCCTGGTGCACCTGCAGGGACATGGCCACACACCTGTGTCAGGTGTCAGGTGCATCCCCAGAACAGCACAGCCCTCACCGTGCCCACAGACAGAGCCTTGATGGCCCCAAACATTCTCAGCTGTGACCTGCACTGTTCCTTTTCCTGAGGGAGGGGACAGTCCCTGCTGCTCCTCAGCACTCACCTGATCCATGGTTTGGCCCTTCAGGACATACTCATTTCCCACTTTCACCCGGGGATAGCACAAAGCCTTCAGCAAGTCTGCTGAGTTCAGGCCCATCAGATAGGCTGCTTTGTCAGCCTCTGGAAAAGAAAATAATAACGTGAAATACTTTCATCTTAGCTCAGATACACACAGGGCATTGGAACCAGCCAGAGCTCACTCTGAAACTTGATTGGCTTTACCCCATGCACAAATCTTGACTAACATTCTCATTTACTTTTCTGAACAGCTTTGTAGGACTGGTCCTCATGACAGAGTGGCTACAGCAGCCCCAACAGATGTGGTGAAACCCATCAGTGCAATGCTGATGGGACAACTCAGAGTTTTTTCCCATCAAGCCACTTCACCACAATGTCACCCCAGGCAGAACAAGTGTGTATGAGTAACCAGAAACTGGAGAACACTACAGCAATGTGCCCCAGGCACAGGGTCCTACACCAGGGTCATCAGGAATAAATTGGATGCAGAAAGTGCCTCTATTTGAGGCAGTAAGTTGAAAATCAAACCTCCTTTTTATGTTTGTCAAGGAACAGCTGCATCTCTCCTGGAAGACTCTCTCCATTTCTAGTGAAAAATGGCATGGAAACACTTGGAAATAGTTCTCTCCCAGCCTTGAAGGTATTACCTTCTGTGCCATCAGGCTCTGCCTGCTCCTCACGTGGTTTCTGCTTGAACTTCATGTTCCCAGAGTGCAGGATGGCCCCCATCAACTTGTAAATCCCCATTCTCTCATCGGGGCTGAAGCCCAGAGTCTCAATGGCTGCCTGCACACCAGACACATCAGCTGCTTTTAGCAGTGGTGGGAGGAAAAGTGGGACTGTCACTCCTTGCTAACTGTACTCACATCTGTGGCAACCAGCTCCTCCTGGTCATCGATGCTGGCCACAGAGATCTGCCCTTGGCTGATGAAGGGATAGTCAAGGGGGTTGGCTGTGACAAGCAGCATCTCTGAAAGGCAAACACAGGACTGAGAGCCACAGCCTGGCTGGGAAGTTTTTTTCCTTCCTTTTGCACCCCAAACTCTTGGTTTTCTATTAAGAGACATGAAAGAGTCAAGCCTTTCATCTGCCTTCCCCTGGCTGAGCAGCCCTTCCAGTTTAATGCTGTGAACTGAGAGCTGAACACTCAGCCCTGGCAGACACAGAACACAGGCCATGCACAGAAACAGCCTTTAAGAAAGAGGCTTTTTATCTAGGCTCATTTGTGCTTATCCTCATACATGACACACACAGAGGGGAAGGATGGAGCAGGAGCTCCACGTGGGGAAATGTTCTGTGGATAGCTGGGAAGGATGGGCAGAGTGCTCTGAGGGTGAGTGCAGCAGCTGGGAGTGTGGCAAAAGGGACAGATGTGGGGCATGGGGAGGGAGAGGCAGTGGGAAGGGTGAAAATGTCAGAGGGGTTGCACTGGAAACAGGAAATAACCTTTGCCCATGTGATGAAAAGCTCAGATCAATGGTTTGTGTCAGGGTACAAATACAGCCTGGGGAACCCGGGCAGGGCTGACACTGCAATGCTGAGGATGTAAATCAGCACATGATCCCTGCTCTGCACAGCCTGAGGCACTGCCAAAGGGACACCTTTGGGGGCACGGGACACAGAGCACCGTGCCCTGCTGCCACTGCACCCTCTGTCACCGAGGGAAATGCTTCCCACACTGACTTTACCCCATGTCACCAGGTGGTGGCTGTCCTTACCAAGCAGTTCAGGCTTCTTGTTGGAGAGGATCTGGTAGAAGATGTGGTAGCTTCTCTCAGCTTTCAGCTGGAAAGTGACTCTTGACTTTTCCAGCAAGTCTGTAATGTGTATGCACATTTTAGACATTTTTCAGGTTCTTTGTGTTCTAGTGAGGCTGTCACCACCCCCTCCCCTCAGTTACTCACAGGTCTCAATGTCACCAGAGGCCAGTTTTCCAGAGGTTCCAAAGTGGATACGAATGAATTTACCCTGGCAAGCAGAAAAAGGTCAGTACAGCAATTTCAGAGTGTTTTTATCTCTTCAGTCTTAGTGACAGCATCACCAAGTCAGTCTGATTAGCTTTGATACATAAAGATGGATCAAGGGGAACACTTTCCTGCAGCAATGTGAGCATGAAACAGCTGCTAATACATCAGCATTTCATAAAAACCAAGTAATTGGTCAGTAAGAACATTTTTCCCAGCTGAGGGGCTGGCAGTCACAGCTAACAAGCAGGCAAAGAGCATTAGAAACACAGGAGGGCAGAGGGACAGACACAGGATGACTCACAAAGCGTGAGGAGTTGTCATTTCTCACAGTCTTGGCATTCCCAAAGGCCTCCAGCAGTGGGTTGGCACTGAGGATCTGATCCTTGAGCGAACCCTGCAGGAATAATTGAATAACTATTGAAAAACACCATGAGCTGTGTGGTGGGAAGAGGTGACTCTGTGGCACGATTACATGTGCAGCCATGTGCACTTCATGTCAGCTTTACAGTGCTGCTGCAGCACCAAGAACCAGCACTGGGGGTAAACAACAAATAACTCCTTTTCCCCTTATTCAGAATTTGTCCTACAGTCAGAGCTCTCAGCCACAGAGACAGATTGATCCATGCCAAGAAACGAGCCCCTGATTATTCCAGGACACCAATCCTGCAGACCTGGTTTCAGCCCAGCTAAAGCTACACCTTGGCAGACTCAGTGGCAGCTCCGGTGGCTCGTATTTGTTGTGGTCCTACTGCACATCAGCCTTTACCTTTCAAAGAGTGGCTGAAGCTAATAAAAGGTATTTTGAGGTGTGTGTCACCATTGCTGTTCACAGCCACGAGGGGATAACACCCTGAACTGCCCTTCACCCTTCCTCCTCACACCTTGATCTGGGACTCCTTCTGTGTGGCCGGGTCCCCGCTGGCGGCGATGGTGGCGTAGTACTGGATGACACGCTTGGTGTTCACTGTCTTCCCAGCACCAGACTCCCCACTGGTGAAAGAAGGCTCAGAGTGAGGAATCACCTGCCCACGTCTCACTGGAGACAAAGTCCAAGGTGGCAGATGCACTTACGTGATGAGGATGGACTGGTTTTCACGATCTGTCAAAGCGAAAAATACCAGCTTGGCTTGTCACGTGCTCCAGTGAGATCAGCAGGGCTTTTTGGTCAGATTGCTGGGAGGGAGGTGAAGCACTCACCAGTGAGCATGAACTGATAGGCATTGTCAGAGATGGAGAAGATGTGTGGAGGGGCCTCCTGGCGCTTCTTGCCTCGGTAGGCCAACACCACCTCGGGGTTGTACACCGGCAGCCACTTGTAGGGGTTGACAGTGACACAGAAGAGACCCGAGTAGGTCTGTGAGGAAAAAAGCAGAGGTGTCACTCAAGTCCAGCTCCTGCAGCTGCATTTTCTCCTTTGCCAGGAGCAGGAGCTTACGTAGATCATCCAGGAGCTGTAGCGGTCCTTGAGGTTGAAGAGGACAGCGGGCTCGTGCAGGTGGGTCAGCATGGCCACATCCTCCACCCTGTCAAACTTAGGGGGGTTCATGGCATACACATCATCAGGTTTGACAGCAACTGTCTGGAATTCAGGAAGAGGGAACCTTGGTTCAGCAACTCTTGACAGTCTTTCCACAACCACAGAGAAGTAATGACATCTCTAAGGCTGCTGTAATTCATATTTTTCTGTTTAACTGTGCTAAGACAGGGCTGTTTCAGGGCAAACACTGCAGCCAGCCAGGAACTCTGCACTACTGGTATAATGACAGGATGCAAATTTACTGGAATTGCTATGACCACACAGACATGATTTGTGCTGGACCAGATTTTTCAGAACAGTATTGCTGCTTCTGAACTTTAGGTCTCTGTTGCTTGTGGCTGTAAGAGCCTGGGGCACATCTGCTGGCAGCCAACCCTCCAGGGTTCCCATGACAGTGCCAGAGAGCCAGGACATGAACAGCACAAGGCTCATCAACAGCAAATCCATCCCTGGGACAGACTTTTTCCACTCCTGCCTGTGGCCATTCCCAATTAAAGAAAGGCTCTGTCTCCACCAAACAGGGCTCACACCATGGGGGGATCATCCTGCCACACAGCCAGAGCCTGTGGATATGTTGTGGGGGCAGCAGATGTTCACAGCTGGCAGAAGCTTAACTCAGCCACTGCTTTCTAAAATCCTTGCAGCACCTACTGCCAAGATATTGGTCATGGTTGTTCTTTGAATTGCTGCAGTTATTCTTACAAAAGGTATCAGGACACGAGCTGCTAAGACATTGCAGCCTTTTGGAAGATTAACACCTTGGGTGCTCCTCTGGGAAACTGCAGCCAGTGACACTGACAACTTCACATGCAAAGGCAACTTGAAAAGGATCTGTCTGCTCAGATAACAGTACCTGAAGGAATTTGTGAGTGGATATGACAGCTGAGAAAGTGTTAAAAACTAAATTAAGACTGGCAATGCTACGATCCCACCTGGTTTAGAGCATTGCCAGAGTTTTAGAGCCCAAATCAAGAATAATTACCCAATGAATACTTTTATCCTGCCATTCAGAGCTTTACTTTCCTGTGGAGGCTGTGCTGGTCCCAGTCAGAGGACAGGGGAGGGAAGGGCAGGTTTCTTGCCTGAGCCAGCCTGGTGCTTTCAGTTCATCCCCAGCTGATGCCCTGGGTGTGTCCCCAAGCAGGGCTGGGAGAAGGGCCTGAAGGAATGCACTTACTCTGCCATTCTCTGTCTCAACAGTTATCTTCCCATCCTGTGCAGCCTTAATCCTCCCCCTGGTGTACTCCACCTCGGGGTCAGCCACAAAGCAGTAGGTCTTGGCATCAAAAGGCTGGTTCTGGGCTTCAATTCTCTCCTTCTCGGATTTGCGCAGGTACGGTGCAGCCTCACCAAAAATCTCCATGCCAGCGTCTCTGCTCATGGCTCTGAAAGACAAACCCTGCTGGGCTGCTCCCCTGTGAGGGGCTCAGGGCAGAGTGGAGCTGAACATTCACCCCCAGCTGGCTGCTCCAAGCTCACCCCTGCCAGCTCTCAGGTGTGTGAGGTGAGATCTGGAGGGAGTTGTTTGCTTTTCCAAGCTGGAAGGTACAAAGGCAGTGAGGAAGAGCCACCACCCTTCAAGGCCCCAAGGGAAGGAGATCCATGTCCAAAGGAGGAGGAGGGCTCCCCAGGAAACCTGTCAGATCTGAAGGATTCATGTAGTCCTTGGAAAAGAGATGCCCTTAAGGTTATTTTTCTTCTGGTTTTTAACTTACGTCTTCCCCTACTCTCTATTAACATGGAACGTGTCCTAATCCTGTGGTGAGCAGCCACAGTGGGCAGGAATGGACATGTGCTGTGGCTTGTTAAAGGAGTTCATGGAGGGGGAAAAACAGGGATCTGCCCACAGTGAGCACAGGGGGAAAGCCAGCTCATGCCAGCCTGGGCAAGCTGTTAGTTTTCATGCCTCAAATCCTCACCTTAACAATCAGTCAACAGAAAGCAGGAAGGAACCGGCTGACATCTCGTATCTCTGAAAGAGAAAGAGTCAAAGGTCAGATTTCAGCTGAGCTTCAGCCTCTCCAAAGGCCCAACACCTCTCACTATCAGTAACTGTGCCTTTTGAGGGCCAGCAAAGTTCACCAGTGACCACTCCCCTGCCCAAGGAATGGCCCATCAGGGAACCTACAGCAGAATTCCCACCACAGTGCTACAGCCTTGTGAGGCTCCAAGCATGGGGAGCAGGACCTGTGGTAGGAGCCCTCTGTCCCTCTGCAGGTCAGTCACAGCATGGCCATGAGCATGGCCAGGACATCAGGAGCCACCAGCAAGGGCTTTCTCCCTGACAGCTTTTATAGGCTCAGCTTAGTTCCCCCTGGTTCAGCCCCTTCCCTATTTTTGGAAGGAAGGGATCGACACCCCCGCCTGCTCACCAATTCATGTTCATTTTTTGCCATATACAGTGTGTAAAGAAAGGACCTGCTCTTCTCTCCCAATTTTAGTAACTCTGGGATCTCTCCATGGTTCGTAGACTTTTCTTTGGTGGAAATTTCCTTCACTGGGAACGTGCTCTCCTGCCAGCTACGACCACAGCCAGCACTCCACTCTCACCAGCACATCAAACAAATGATAGCACAGAAGGGACCTGCCTCACTGCTCCTGCTCACAGATTGCCTGGGCAGAGCTGCACAGTGGTGAAAGAACCCAACCAGCTCTCTATGGGGTGGAGAGCAAGGCCACAGGAGGGAAAAAGAGGATGAGGATTGATGTAGGATCAGTTATGGCAATTCTTGTGGCTTACACCCCTGCATGGGTCAGGCAGGACAGGGTGAGAGGCCAAGACTGAAACACAGTGTGACAAACATGGCAAATTAGAGACTCATCAGAAAGAACAACACCCAAATCTGGCCAGGGGTTCATGGATGTCAAATCATGAATACACTACACAAGTTTAAGCTTCAAGTACAACTTTGGCTGCCCATGATGTTCACTGCCCTTGCTGCCAAAAGGAGCTGCAGAAGCCCCATTACACCATGCTAAGGAGATTCTCAGATGTGTGACTGCAATTACCACATGAAATTGGGATACAGGGAAAGTGGGCTTTAAATGGAGCTCTCCCATTCCCAAACACACTGTTTGCTTGGTACAGAGCAGCCAGGCAAGGGCTGGCAGGGCAGCAGTTGGCAGAACAGTGGGAGCCTTCACTCACAGCTGGAGTGAAGAGAGGAAGGGTCTCTTCCATCCTGAGCCATTCTGGCTGCTCTGGCCATCTATCCCTGTCCAGCAATCCCTGTTTGCTCTCTGCAGGGCATGGACCTCACCCAAGGCTGCAGGACCAGCCCTCCCTCAGCAGAATGAAGCCAACATGACTTTTTGTGAAGCCAGAAGCCCCCTCCATCCTGCCCAAACAGCTCCTGCCCCCTCCCACAGCACCACTCTGAGCTGGAGCACCCTGGGACACCTGCAGCTGCTGCTACAGCACAGGGGATGTCACCCTGCCTTTGGGACAGTGGCTGACCCTGTTTGTGTTGGCCCGATGAGAGCTGAGCCTGTGGGCTTGCAGCAGAGTCACTGTCACTGGTGTTTTGAAAAACATGTTCCATGTTGCCCTTAATTTCATTTAAGGTCACTAAAAATGGACACCACAGCCACATATCTCATGAACCATGAATTCCTAGAATCCCCCTAAGCCCGGAGGATGAGGGAAAAGCTTATTTTAGAACCCTTGTGATCGGCCCTTTGAACTCAGCACAGTGGATGTGCTGGGAGCAAAAAGCTGAGGCACACCAGGCCAATGAGCAGCCTGGGGCTTTGTCCTGACAGCAATTTGCCACTGTAATTCTGAAAGGCCATTTCCTGCTCCCAGGCATGCTCAAGGCAGGATGGGCTGGACCTCACCCACACAACCACTGGGGTTGGAAAAGACCTCCAAGATCAAGTCCACTTTTTGTCTGATGCTCACCTTGTCACTCAGCCCTGAGCACTGAGTTCCACATCCAGTCCTTCCCTGGACACCTCCAGGGATGGGGACTCCAAACCTCCCAGGGCAGTCTGTTCCATTGTTTGAGCACCCTTCCAGTGAAGAATTTCCTCTTGATGTCCACCCTGAGCCTCCCCTGGCCCAGCCTGAGGCTGTTCCCTCTCTTCCTGTCCCTTCCCTGGCAGCAGAGCCTGACCCCTGCCTTCTGTCAGGGATTTGTGCAGAGCCAGAAGTTCCCCCTGAGCCTCCTTTTATCCAGCCTGAGCCCCTTTCCCAGCTCCCTCAGCCCATCCTGGTGCCACAGACTCTTCCCCCGCTCTGTCCCCTTCTCTGGGCACAGTCCAGCCCCTCAATCTCTTTGTCAGGAGGGGCCCAGAACAGGACAGAGCACTCAAGGTGCCTCAGCAGTGCCCAGCACAGGGGGATGGTCACTCTCCTGGTCCTGGTCACACCATGGCTGCTCCAGACCCAGCTGTCACTGGCCTTCTTGGCCACACTGCTGGCAAAGTCCCCACAGCCAGCTGTGGAAGCAGAACAAAGAGAACCCTCAGGCAGTGAGAGCCACTGCCCAGGTTTTCTCTTGCTGGTTCAGGTGCCCAGGTGTGAGCAGAGTGCAGGAACCACTGAGCAGTGCCCCATGGCAGCTGCAGGTACCTCTGTGCTGCCAATATCATTGCAGACACAGAGCTGTCCTGAGGTGAAGGTCACGAGGGTGCTGTCACATTGCCTTGCAAGGCTCTCTCATCCCATCCTGGTGCTGCCAGGGAGCTTTTCTTGCTGCCCTTCATTCAGAAAAGGGCACACTCATAGCTCAATATACCCCCACAAATTAAAGGTGGATTTACTGGTTGGTGTCTATCTATTTTTGCACAAAGAACTTCGGGAGAACAAGGAGGTTTTGTAAGCCACAGCTGAGTAAGTTCCCTGGCACGCTGAAGGAACCTGCTTTATTAAACTGGTAATACACAGCTTAAAACATGGAATGAGCTGGCTCTTGCACAGAGACAGGTGCAACCATTCCTGCCCAGGTCTCCCCAGCACAGATCTTCACACTCCTAGCAACATGTACAGCTGATGTAGAGCTGCTAGAAGTCAGGGGCTAGACACTCCACCACCAGCAGAACTTCCTTTAAAAAACATCAGTTTCCAATTGAACCAAATCAAACTTTAAAATTCCCTTCTAGGAGGCAAGTAGTCAGCTTTGTGCCTTTCCTTTTAGGCCAGCACACCTAAGAGCAGTCCAGTCAGCTCTGTCCTCCCCCTGTCTGTAGCAGTCCCAGGGGTCCCTGCTGCCCTTGGGGAACACAGGTTCACCTTGCACAGCACCAGACTCCAACAAATCTGGTTCCCAAATGAAACCTGTAAATTCAGAGAGGAGACTCTCTTGGGCAGCCTGGCCCTGCTCAGCCCCACAACAGCCCCAAGAGAGGAGCTCTGTCACAAAACCTCCCTGCCAGAGCTGAGCTCCCTCCCTGTGGGCTGGGCACTGCACCTGGGGATACAGGGAATTGGGGTACAATGAATAAAGAGGGAGTTTGCTTCACTTCTAACACTGGACTGGAAAAATACTGAATATCTGCTGACAAATTGTCTCCAAGCACCCCCAGCACATTCCCTGCCTCTCCTTGACCAGCTCTGCCTCCTCCTACTGAGCACTTAGCACAGTTAGCACAGAACCCTTGGGCCTCCTAAACGTGCAGGGAACAAGTCTGTGCTCCCTGCTGTCACTGAACAGGCAGTTGCCTAAACAACATTCTGGGGTTTTAATAAACAAACAGAACTCCAAATAAAGAAAAAAACAAACGCCAAAGAACAACAAAACCCCACAACCAACCACAACAACAAAACTCCTCACTTCCAAACAAAGTCTCCTTCCTGGAAAAGCCAAGAGAAAAGTGATGGGCATGGTCAAACTGGGGGCCTGAAAAAAAGCAGGACATCAGTTGCTCCTGCTGCCATGAGGCAAGGGACATGTCACTCCATCTGAAATTTTTCTGGGCCCTTGCCACACTCCCCCAATCTGCCATAAGCTTCCTGGGTCAGCTGGTTCTGCCTTTCAGGGCACAGAAAAACAAGGTAAAGGGCACAGCACTGCTGCCAAAACATTTGGGAGAAGACAGGAATCCTGTTTTTGTCTCTGTAGTTTGAGTCAGCTGCAAATGAGCTTTAGAGAAATCAGTGTAACAGGTGACTCTTTCCAGGCTGCAGATCATGTCCTGATTTTGCAAAGCCTCAGGACAGAGGCTTTGCCTTGTCCAAATTCTGCTTTAACTTGGCTCAGCTGTAACACCAATTCTTTCTTCAGAGCAGGCACTTCTTGCTAATTTGTTTTATTTTTACTTACCATTGCTTCATACAATCATGATTTTCCAGACTGTCCTCAGTGCAGAAAAGGTATTTGCTGCAATATTTAAGATACAGGCCTGATGTGGCAGCAGAGACCTTGAGAAGGGCAAAGGCTGCTGTGCAGAGCACAGCCACAGGATGGCAAGAGATGGGGCAGAGATGGGCCCTGAGGACTCTGGAACTCACACCAAGAACTGCTCTGGTTTGTCTCCTAAAAGCACATTCAGCTCCTCATGTGCATGATGTATGTATGCAGAAATAAATACTGCTTTCTGAAAAGAAGGAAAGCAGAGCAGAAATATGAAGTTTGACCAGTATACAAAGTGCTGATGACATTCTAGTCAAACCTAAGGAAATAAAAATATGTATACAAATCAACCTTTATTTTCAAATGCTGCACAGCATAAAATGTCTCTGATTGCCAGCCCTGTGCATGGACACAGCCCCCCTCCCCACTCAGCACATCACAAGCAGAGCAACTACACCATCATTTGCACCAGAAGAAAAAACCTATTTGCAACCCAATTCTCTTTTCCTTATAAGTGAACAGTGTTCACCTGGAAAAATCATGAGAAAAATACATTTAATTTCTGCATTCAGATGAAATGATCAGGCTTGCTACAGGGCTGGTCCCATGCATGGAAGCTGCTGGGGCTTTCAGTGCCCTTCATCTTCTTAACCTGGATAAAGAAGCACTGTTGAAGCTCCCCTACTTCTCATAGTGCAACTGCCTCTCCCAGAAGGCAAAACAGCAGAGAAACCAGAGGGCAGAGCTCCTCTGGGAATGCCATGGCCCCATGGCTTTGCATCAGGTAATTCTCCTGCAGTGACTGTTGTCCTTGCTGATGTCTTGCCAGATCAGCAATTTTTTTACCAGCAAACACACACATTCTTCCCAAGTGAAAAGTGCTTTCCATGCTTTGCTCCCAACAATGTTTCAGAGAAGTCCTAAATTTCATTCTGTACCCAAGATCTTGTTGGAAATGATATCCATGGGGAAGGCTCTGTAGAGATTTTTGGTGATGGGAATTTGCAGAAACAGGGATGCCTTTCTTATTAGGAAGAAAGGAGACCCCCTTGACAGGATGTTACACTGGTGTGGTTCTGCTTTAACTCCAGTGTCCAATCACAGCCAAACCCACAGGTGACATCATCTTTGAAGAACTTCTGGTTTAGGATTTGTACTTTCTCATGTGTGCAGCAATGGAAGCTGAAATCTCGGCACTCCTCTTGTTCTGGCCATAGTAGTCCACAAAGTCCCCATCAGGGCCGAGGAGGTACATGATGATTGTGTGATCCACCTGCAGGAGAGCACAGCAGGGCTTGGGGACAGGGAGCACAGAACCACAGAACAGCAGCTCACAGGGGAAATGTGGGATTGGCCAGCTGTGGGATACAGGGAAATGTGGAATTGAGAGTGGGATCAGCAGTGGGATACAGGGAAATGCGGGATTGGGATCGGGAGCAGCAATGGGATACAGGGAAATGAGGGATCGGGATCAGCAGTGGGATACAGAGAAATGCAGGATCGGGATCGGGATCAGCAGCGGGATACAGGGAAATGCAGGACCAGGATCGGGACAAGCAGTGGGATACAGGGAAATGCAGGACCAGGATCAGCAGTGGGATACAGGGAAATGCAGGATCGGGATCGGGATCAGCAGAGGGATACAGGGAAATGCCGGGACAGGGCGCCCCCTGCCGGCGCACTGAAGCAGCCTCACCCATGCACATCCCAGATATTTCAATTTAATTTATATCAAAATTAATTCCACTGCACATTTATTTAAATGACGCTGCAAGTGCTGTCTGCACCTAACCGTGGCAACATCTTTCTCAGCAAAGACACAGAGCTCTGGCCCTGGAAGCCATGATTGCTCAGGACTGAAATACAGCTGTGCTCTGACATCAGCTGCCTCAGAAATGAGAAATCACAGTGACTTTGGAGCACACCGGAAAAGAGCCAATCAAATATGTTACAGATCAGAAAGAAATCTGCCTATTGCCAGGCTTGACAGTTCCTATGCTACTGTCTGCAGTTCTGGGATAGTTTAGAATATACTTTGTGCGTTCTGAGCTTGAAGGAGGGCACTGTGCTTCTGACAGCTTAACATACCACTATGGGACTTCAGTAAAGATCCAGTAGCTGGTTCTGTAATGTGCATGCTGCTCTTAGCCACAATCTTTCAGGGAGCTCCTTTTACTCACAATGTAATCGTTGTCCTCATCCTTGGGCCCCTCGCTGTAGTACACACGGTAGGCTTTGGCCACTTGGTCAATCTGTGCCTTGCTACCAGTCAATCCAACCAGCTTTGGAGAAAACTCTACACAGAAAGAAGACATTTACACATTTTAGTGACAAGAATCCCTTCAAGAGGCTCCTCTGCAGTGCTGTGAGACACGAAGGAAGAAAGCAGGAATACCTTTGACATATCTGGCAATGGCCTCTTGGTTGTCCCTCTCAGGATCGATGGTGATGAAGAGTGGGGTCAGGTTAGGCAAAGATGGAATTCGATCTGTGACATTAATAATTATTATTTATTTTAGAAAAAACAGGTATCATCTCTCATCTTCCTTCAAACAAGCTCACAGCCAGGTAACATCAATCCAAGCCCACCCCAGGTGACTAAAAGAAGACCATTCTATGCAGCTTTATTTATGTAATTTGTGAAAGAAGCAAATGCCATGAGATGCAATGTAATATTTCCTGTACCCTGCCACCATCTCTTTATTCCCAAATCCCCTGCTGTGGAAAGATCAGTGCTGTCATATCAGACCCTAGTGACACTAGGGATTGATCTATGTGCCCCTTAGCAATTAATTCCACTACTGAATAATAGCAGCATTTAAAAAAAAAATATTACCAGTTATCACTATTTGTGGTATTTTACCAGAATAAACCTGACCTACCCAAAAATCCCTGTTTACAGACCCCTACACCAACTGAAATCCCATACCAATTTCATCTACCACTGCAATCATTTTCTCCAGCTCATCAGGACAGATGTCAGGGCAGTGAGTGAAGCCAAAGTAGATCAGCACCCACTGGCCAATGTAGTCCTGGCTGGTCCTGGGCTGTCCCTCGTGGCTGATGAGTGAGAAGGGCCCTCCCAGCAGTGGCTTCCCAATGCCTCGGTTCCGTTCCTTCTCCAGCTCTGCAAAACACAAGTGGGACTCAAACACATCCATGTCACAGTGGTTCCCAGGCAAGCCTTGGGAGCAGCCACTGCTCAGGGTCACAGCAAGATCCACCAACGCCTGGCATGCAGAAATTCAACCTGCACCTGCCCTCTGGAAAATGTTCCTTTTGGACAAAATCAAATATATCCCTAAATTCCTCTGAAATATGACATTATCTGTCACTGTTATCAGACTGCAATTTTGTTTAAAAAAGGAAAAATAAAGACAGATATCTGTCCCCCTGTGAAACAGCAAAACCAGCATCCGTTGGAAATTGAACATACCCTAAAAGCTGCAATAGCTCTNAGCAGCTCACAGGGGAAATGTGGGATTGGCCAGCTGTGGGATACAGGGAAATGTGGAATTGAGAGTGGGATCAGCAGTGGGATACAGGGAAATGAGGGATCGGGATCAGCAATGGGATACAGGGAAATGCAGGATCAGGATCGGGAGCAGCAGTGGGATACAGGGAAATGCAGGATCGGGATCGGGATCAGCAGTGGGATACAGGGAAATGCAGGACTAGGATCAGGAGCAGCAGTGGGATACAGGGAAATGCAGGATCAGGACCAGGATCAGCAGTGGGATACAGGGAAATGAGGGATCGGGATCAGCAATGGGATACAGGGAAATGCCGGGACAGGGCGCCCCCTGGCGGCGCACTGAAGCAGCCTCACCCATGCACATCCCAGATATTTCAATTTAATTTATATCAAAATTAATTCCACTGCACATTTATTTAAATGACGCTGCAAGTGCTGTCTGCACCTAACCGTGGCAACATCTTTCTCAGCAAAGACACCGAGCTCTGGCCCTGGAAGCCATGATTGCTCAGGACTGAAATACAGCTGTGCTCTGACATCAGCTGCCTCAGAAATGAGAAATCACAGCGACTTTGGAGCACACAGGAAAAGAGCCAATCAAATATGTTACAGATCAGAAAGAAATCTGGCTATTGCCAGGCTTGACAGCTCCTGTGCTACTGTCTGCACTTCTGGGATAGTTCAGAATACACTTTGTGTGTTCTGAGCTTGGAGGAGGGCATTGTGCTTCTGACAGCTTAACATACCACTATGGGACTTCAGTAAAGATCCAGTAGCTGGTTCTGTAATGTGCATGCTGCTCTTAGCCACAATCTTTCAGGGAGCTCCTTTTACTCACAATGTAATCGTTGTCCTCATCCTTGGGCCCCTCGCTGTAGTACACACGGTAGGCTTTGGCCACTTGGTCAATCTGTGCCTTGCTACCAGTCAATCCAACCAGCTTTGGAGAAAACTCTACACAGAAAGAAGACATTTACACATTTTAGTGACAAGAATCCCTTCAAGAGGCTCCTCTGCAGTGCTGTGAGACACGAAGGAAGAAAGCAGGAATACCTTTGACATATCTGGCAATGGCCTCTTGGTTGTCCCTCTCAGGATCGATGGTGATGAAGAGTGGGGTCAGGTTAGGCAAAGATGGAATTCGATCTGTGATGTTAATAATTATTATTTATTTTAGAAAAACAAGGTATCACCTCTCATCTTCCTTCAAACAAGCTCACAGCCAGGTAACATCAATCCAAGCCCACCCCAGGTGACTAAAAGAAGACCATTTTGTGCAGCTTTATTGATGTAATTTGTGAAGGAAGCAAATGCCATGAGATGCAATGTAATATTTCCTGTACCCTGCCACCATCTCTTTATTCCCAAATCCCCTGCTGTGGAAAGATCAGTGCTGTCATATCAGACCCTAGTGACACTAGGGATTGATCTATGTGCCCCTTAGCAATTAATTCCACTACTGAATAATAGCAGCATTTAAAAAAAAAATATTACCAGTTATCACTATTTGTGGTATTTTACCAGAATAAACCTGACCTACCCAAAAATCCCCGTTTACAGACCCCCTACACCAACTGAAATCCCATACCAATTTCATCTACCACTGCAATCATTTTCTCCAGCTCATCAGGACAGATGTCAGGGCAGTGAGTGAAGCCAAAGTAGATCAGCACCCACTGGCCAATGTAGTCCTGGCTGGTCCTGGGCTGTCCCTCGTGGCTGATGAGTGAGAAGGGCCCTCCCAGCAGTGGCTTCCCAATGCCTCGGTTCCGTTCCTTCTCCAGCTCTGCAAAACACAAGTGGGACTCAAACACATCCATGTCACAGTGGTTCCCAGGCAAGCCTTGGGAGCAGCCACTGCTCAGGGTCACAGCAAGATCCACCAACGCCTGGCATGCAGAAATTCAACCTGCACCTGCCCTCTGGAAAATGTTCCTTTTGGACAAAATCAAATATATCCCTAAATTCCTCTGAAATATGACATTATCTGTCACTGTTATCAGACTGCAATTTTGTTTAAAAAAGGAAAAATAAAGACAGATATCTGTCCCCCTGTGAAACAGCAAAACCAGCATCTGTTGGAAACTGAACATACCCTAAAAGCTGCAATAGCTCTGTTTTCAACAGTAAATCCATGAAAAGGGAATGCGAGGGCAGTTCCTGCAGGAGAGGGCAAAGCTCAGGGGCTGCACGGCAGGAACCCAACGAGCCCACAAGGCCCAGCTCCGTGTGTGCACAGGCTGGCACAGCGTGCGGCCAAACACAACTATTCCAACTTAGGAGCGTTAAAACGCTGAATTGCTCGTAAATTTCGAAAAATTTCTGCGGCACTTCCGGAAACAACAGGCACGAAGCGGCCCCGCGATACAGCGACGATGCCCAAGCAGCCAAAACACATCTGAATGCAAACCCCACATCGCCTAAACACGAAAATTGCTTCCTCTGAACACGAAACGCGACAGCCCCGGCGCTCCCCCCGCACTCACCGTCCTCCTTGCGCCGCTTCATCAGCTTCATGCCGACCAGCAGCCCCCCGCCCAGCACCACGGTGGCCGCCAGCGACCGCCACGACACGAGCTGCGGGGGACAAGGGGTTGGGTGACCGCTGAGGGCACGGCACGGCTCTGCTCGGCCCGGCCCGGCCCGCGCTCCCTCCCTCACTCACTCACNCGCCATGCTGCCGGTGCCCGGTCCGCCCCTTCCGGCCCGCCCGAGGCCGCCATGCAGGCGGCGCCGCGCCTCGCCTTCGGGGTCATCGCCGACATCCAGTTCGCGGACGCCGAGGACGGGCACGATTTCGGCGGCTGCCGGCGGCGCTACTACCGGAACAGCCTGCGCTTGCTGCGGGAGGCGGTGCGGGAGTGGGCCGGCGAGAGCCCGCCGATAGACTTCGTGCTGCAGCTGGGCGATAGCATCGACGGGCAGAACGCGCGGCGCGGCGAGGCCGAGAGCGCCTTGCGGCAGGTGCTGGAGGTGCTGGGGCAGCTCTCGGTGCCGGTGCACCACGCGTGGGGCAACCACGAGCTCTACAACTTCAGCCGGGCCCGGCTGGTGCACACCGGGCTGTACAGCCGGCCCGCGGAGGGCTCGGCCGGACCCCCGGACCGGGAGTGCCACGCTTATCACTGCAGCCCGGCCCCGCGCCTCCGCCTCGTCGTGCTCGATGCTTACGACGTGAGCACCCTGGGCACGGAGCCCGGCAGCCTCCGCTACCAGGTGTCCCTGCGGGTGCTGCGGGAGAAGAACCCCAACGATGACCTCAACAGCCCCGAAGGTACCTCCGGCTTAGCAAGGGGCGCGGGCGGCCGAGACTTCGCTGTCCGGAGCTGCCGGTGCTGACAGCGGGATGCCGGGGGCTCAAGCGTGTTGCCCCATTGCTCCGCCGCCTCCCTGCCCGTCGGTGCGGCTCCAGGCGGGCACAGGAGATGCTCCCCCGTACAGCCGGGGCTGCCTCGGGGCTGGGGCTGTGCGGTGCTCTGTGCCCCGCAGCATCCGAACACCGCGCGGCTGTTGCAGAGTCACCGAGTTGTGCCCACCCTGTCCCATGCCGGGGGGACACCCAGCAGTGGAAACGCTGTTTGGGTAGTGGGACCAAAACTCCTGAAAACGCTAACAAATAATCATCTTCTTTGTGCAAGGGAGTTGAAGTTTTGATCCAGGAAAAACAACCCCCAAAGGTTCTGAGAGTAAACCAACCATCAGCAGATTTACATAAGGCAAATAGAGAAGCCATGGGAGGTGTATGCATTTGTGCCTAACCACTTTCTTCATTGCAGGGCTCAAAGAACCTCATTTTGTAGCGTTTAATGGAGGATTTAGCCAAGCCCAGCTGGACTGGCTCGACGAAGTCCTCAAGTCCTCTGATGAAAACCAAGAGAAAGTTATAGTTACAGGTAGGTGGATATGGAGGGGGATAAACAGACAATCAGAATGGTTTGTGTTGGAAGGGCCCTTAAAACTAATCTAGTTCCAACCCCTATATTTGATTGGGGGTGTATACTCCTAAGGAAAAGAAGTGG
>VWYE01007605.1:53342-91177 GCA_013398995.1 Alaudala cheleensis
CCCGGCCGGGGCCGCGCTCCGCGGGAGGGGAGCGGAGGGGAATCGAGGGGAGCCCCGGCCTCACCTGCACGGCGGCCGCCAGCCCGAAGAAAGCGGCCATGAGGAGGTTACAGAGCCGCCACAGCCGCGCCGCCATGGCTGGGCCGGGCCGTGAGGCGGGACTGAGGGGCGGGAGGCGGGCGGGCACCGGCCCTCAGATCCCGATCCCAGCCCCGATCCCGGCCCCAATCCTGACCCCGATCCCAGCCCTGATCCCGACCTCGATCCCGATCCCAGCCCCGATCACGATCCCGGCCCCGATCCCGATCCTAATCCCGACCCCGATCCTGATCCGATGCCAGCCCCGATCCCGATCCGATGCCAGCCCCGATCCCGGCCCCGATCCTTATCCTGATCCCAATCCCGATCCTTATTCCGATCCCGATCGGGACGCTCAGCGCGGCGATACTGCGAGGGAGGTGATGCCCTGGCACAGGATGCCCAGAGAAGCTGTGCCTGCCCCTGGATCCCTGGAAGTGCCCAAGGCCAGGTTGGACGGGGCTTGGAGCAGCTTGGGACAGTGGAAGGTGTCCCTGCACACGGCAGGGGGCTAAATGAGATGAGTTTTTAAAGCCCAATCCAAACTATTCTGTGAGTTTTGTAATGGTTCAGAATTAGTTTTGTGTGTAAGAGGTTCAGTCATTTTGTGTAGTCTGGAGAACCAAAAAGGATATTGCTTGGAAGAATAGCATTGTGCTATCGTTCACTGGTCATTTATTATGAAAAGTGATAATAAGTCATGAATTGAAAGTGAATCCTTTAGAAATGTGATATTTACCAAACCTGAGACTCTGTGAGATCATGTCTCCCACCGATTTCAGTATCAGCATCAGAAAGTTCCCTCAGCACCCAACAGAGGTCTCGCTGAATTGTTATGTGGGGAGCATGTAAATGTGTCCACATTTGTGGAAAGGATTAATTCTCAGTTTATTTTTAACTGAGTCTTTCCTTGAGCTGGTTACAAGAGATGAAAATACTGCAAATAAAGCCATAGAGAAGTAACTTGTCTTTGTGACAGTCCCTACCCCTCACATCAAAAGGAGCAGAGCTCTAGTAATCACCTTCATGCCTTGTTCCCAGGTCAAGGATAGGCTCTTGAATGTATTTTCTAACAGGGAAGTAATTTTGGGCTAAGAAATGAAATGTCAAGGATTAAAACGCAACAGTGGTGATAAAAAGTGTAAGAAGAATGTAAGAGACAGCATATCTTTCATTAGCATAATTATTAGCATAATATAATAGGAAAGTAAAAGCAGCCAATCTTTTCAGGCACACTAGTTCTTCTTTGTGTGGAAAACAAAATTATGAGTCATTGCCCGTTTTTTCCAACCACACTAGCTGATCTTCAAAAGGAAAATGAATCTGTGATGAAGTCTTTGGCTCTTTAATTTGTTGGATCACAGCTTATTGTGCAAATTTGCACAGCCCACCTACTTTTTGTCATGGCTGGGCTGCTCCTTGACATCCATTAGGCTGCATGGTCAGGAGGGGAGAGAGAGCAGGTGGGAGAAATGGATAGAGATTGAGAATGAAGCAGAGAAACAGCTAGACAGACAGATCCAGGGCCTTGTGTGGTGAGCAGGATGCTGCTGAGGGGAAGGGAAGGCTGGGCTGGCAGAAAGCAATTTCTGATGGGCACTCGGGAGGCATGGAATGGAAGGTTTGGCAATCCCGTGAGTGACCAAAGTTCAGTGACCCAGGAGCAAGGGAAGGGCAAAGGCCCCTCTCTCTACAATCAGGATGTAACATGCCTTAGAAATAAAAAGGTCTTTCAGTGCTGGGTGTGCTTATTGCAGAGAAAAGGTCGAGGCTGTTCACTTTAAAGCTTTACCAACTCTCCTGAGCACTTCCTCCAACCAGCCGCTGCAGGGACACAGGAGACGTTGTCGGCAGAAGGCAATACTGACTTCTCCCATGAGAGGGAGGCCAAGAACCTTCAGTATCCTTGAATAGAACTTGAGCTACTTGTTCCTCAATATCATCCTCAAACATCTTCCCTCCTTATGACTCTCTGGACCTGCTACTCACCGCAAAGCAGTGCGAGCTTATCTTCTCTGTGGTAACTCCGTCTGTAAAGAACAGAGGCAGCAGGGATGGGTCCGGCAGCCAAGCTGTGATATTGAGGGACATTGCTCAAGGGCCTCTACCGGAGATGTTACTACAACACAGCCACAGTCACCCATCACAGTGACTCGTTTCATAATGGCTTTCATCCTTGTCTCATGAATGGTCATAGATTGGTTTAGATTGGATCAAAAGGGATTAAAAGGCTCTGGGTGGGCAGGCGAAGGGTTCAGGACCTTTGGTGTGTTCCTGGCCACACAATTCCAATAGGGGCACCTTGAGATAAATGCATGGTTGCAGAGCTGATATTACCAAAAGGGCTCTGGGTTTAGTTGCCTTGGCTGGTGGGTCAGGAGCCAGGAGCAGGGAAGGATGGGGCCCACCTTCCTGAGAATGGGAGCAGCCCCGTGCTCCCTGATTGACCAACTTCAGGGGGCACATTCCTGAAGCAAAGGCAAACCCATCCCTGGGACTGCTCAAGGACCTGGGTGCACCAGGTGAGTAATGCAGAGGGACAGGGAAACATGATATGTACCTCAAGGGGAGTTGATTTTTGGGTGAGAAACAGTCTGTAATGTTGAATTTCATATGTAATATTGGTTGTTGAATGACAATGCCACTGTGTGTCACCATGGACAATGAGTATGGACTGCTTCAGATACACCAGTCATGGACTAACGGAACTCAACAGGCATCTTGGTGGGGATGGCCAGTGACTACTGAAATAATAGCTGTGCTCGTGTAGAGTTAATTGAATGTATATGTATATAACATAGTTGAAAAATATAACATCTGGCCATGATATAAATGGTACAGAATAAGGGGTGGATGATGTCCTGGTTGTGGAGAGAAGGGCACATCAGGAAAAAATGCTGACAAACCACTCTCATGTCCTGGTGTGGCACAACACGTTAGGAATAAAGTGGTAAGTAACATGCCACAAATCGGAAGAAGTTCGCAAGGGGCTGCCTGTGTGGCAGAACTCCTAACCCTAGGGTGAAGATGAGAAATGCGATAAAGCTGCTCGGGCCGACTGCCGGCCCCCGAGGGGATGCGAGACAGGACAGCAGATGTCCGGGCGCCGCCGGCTGAAGGGCTGGCGGGGCCGGCCGCGGTGCGGTGTCCCCTGAGAGGCTGCGGGCGATGTCCCCCGGCCCGAGGCAGCAGGAGCGGAGCCTTAGGACCGCCCGGGGATGCCCCGTCCCCCCGCGGGAGGCAGCGCCGCCTCCGCCCCGCCGCAGCGGTGCCGCAGGCGCGGGGCCCCGGCGGGGAGGGGTTTCGCGGCCCCAGCCGGGGGCGGACGGGCNGCGCGGCCCTGGCCCTGCCCGCCGGGGCTGCCGGGGCGCAGGGCCTGCCCGGAGCTCGGCCCCGGCCGCCGGGACAAAGGCCGGGCTGGACTCGGCTCCGGCCTCTCCCGACGGGGCACGGTTGTGCGGCCGCTCCGGGTGAGCGGTGCAGGCCGCGGCTGCAGCAGCATCCCTGGGGCGGCTGGAGCGAAGCGCGCTGGGGGCGGCCCGTGCCCGCAGGAGCCCCGCGGGGCGGCCGGGCCGGGGCTGCGGCACTGACCCGGCCAGCCGGGGTCTCCTCCGCCTCCGCTGTGTGCTTTGCTCAAGGCAAATGTTGAAGTAAAATCAGTTCAGCGCGAAGTTGCGGTTCAGTTTCGTTCCGTTCCGATGGAAATTTACAGTGCTGCAGCGGGTCGTGTTGGTTCCCACCGGCACTTGTTGATGGTTGAGCAGCCTTGCAAAAACGGGGGATATTTGTTTTTCAGGAAGGCCTCAGCAAACCCTTTGAGTTTTTCCTTTAAAGTTAGACCACTGAAAAATACTCTCTGCTTGAAAAAACATTTTAGGCCTTGTTAGGCTGAGGTGGCACAGTGCTGTTCGTTTTTTTTTTGAAAATAAATACAGGGATGGTAATATTAAGGAAGCAGTTTACCTTGTTTTGGGACCAGGAAAAAGGAAAGGTTGCTCTCTCTGTGACAGAAGTGCAGGTACTGTTGTGAAATAATGTTTGTCACAGTTACTTGCGATATTCTGTGTTCTGTTCTCCTGGAATGGGCTGTGCTGAGACTGATGGGGACTTGTTTGGGCAGAGAACTGATGGTTAAACTGAAGAGTTTGGTATATTTGGAGTAAAAAGTTGAATTTTGGCTCCTTGTAGCTTCCCCTGCGTGGAGAATTGGGTATCTTTTGGCCCTTGTTAAGGTAATATCATCCATCTTTCAAAAACCAGAATCCCAGAGACCTTGTGAATTAAATGCATGGGTTAAAAACTTGGTCATGATACGCAAAAGCGGTTGTGATTTAATAAGAGCAAGCCTTGTTCTTGTAGTGCAGTTGCAACCCTCAGCGTTGCCCACTGTATTTCCACCTGACCCATTTTTCATATTTGAGTTGTTCCTCTGAATCCCCTGTATCTCCCAAGGCTGAGAGTTGCTTTTGCACCCTGGCAGCTGTGATGCCCTGTGAGCTTGTGGTGATGTAGCATCTGCACGCTCTGTCCAGTGGAGGAAGGGCAGGTGGTTCTGCTGTAGCTGGTTTAAAGTGGCTGTTAAATATGGATTCAGGACCAGGGGCTGGTGTGATGGTGGTTTTTGCTAAGGTAAGAGGTGAGTGTTGAGGAGTTGTGTGTGAGATCCTGGCTGGGCTCTGGAGCAGCAGGTTGCTGTGACTGTGGTGGTTCCTGGAACCTGCAAGAAACTCTGTCCCAGGAGGGCCTGTGCTGCCACACCACCTGGGTGGGATGGGAAGGGGCTGTACCTGGCTGCAGGAGGTGTGCAGGCTGCTGGGGCAGCTCTGGCTGCTCTCCAGGATGCACAGTGGCCTTGCCCACAACATGTGTGCCTGCTGATGCCAAGGCAAGCTGAGCTGAACAAAGAAAAAACCCCAAAAGTGCTGAGCATTCTGCAGTTGGGATGCCCTGTCCTTGCTTGTGGTGGGGCTGGGCAGGTGCTGGAGCAAGGGAGGTGCAGGAATGCATTGCTGGATGGGCAGAAGAGTAGGTAGAACTGCATCAGCGTTGATTTAATTGGCTTAAAAAGCATGACAAGGTGGAGCAGGGAAGTCATTACGGTGGAAACAAATAATTCTATTTTTAAAAAAAGTTTTGTTCAGGTAATTTTCAGCAAGAAACACTCTGACCTGGCTTGTGCAACTGTTGCTGTGAGGCAGGTGGGAGTGGGAGAGAGTGGAACTCCCATGCCAAAGGACGGTGGCAGTGCTCCCCTGGACAGCAGTCTGTTGCTTTTGGAGACCCTGCTGAGAGGCCATGTGCTTGGGCAGGCTCACCTGAGGTGAGAGTCCCTCACAGGGGGTTTCTGTTTTGGTGTCAAGGCTGGCACTTTTATAAGGAGTGTCATCTGTCAGGGTGTTCATCAGGGCCTGGGGTAGGGAAGAGTTGTGAGGATGCTGGTACAGGGGAGGTGTCTTCAGAGGAATTGAGGTCCATCACATTCGTGTCCAAGGCAAGGGCAGCAGATCCAGAAGGTCTCTGCAGGCCTCTCAGTTTTGGTTTTGATTCTGTATCCTACACCATTTGTGATACACGTAGGCTAAAGTCCTCCAGGTGACAATCCACGTGAAGGGACACTGCCCTCCCTGTCCTTGTGCTGGATTCACTGTGCTTTACATCTTACCTTTATTCACCCTTATTCTCCATGCCCCAGCTTCACCCTCATGTCATCTCTTGGCTACCTGGATCAGCTGCCCAAAGGATCTGGAGCTTCATTTCTTCCCAAAGTCTCCTGGCCAGTGCAGTTCATGGTGCTGTGTTCAAGGCACAGCTTGGAGACAGATGAGAGCTGAAATTCTGAGTATTAAAATAGATCCTATTCCATAATTTTTAAATGTCTGTTACGTGCACACTGAAGTCTGTCCAGATGCTGGTGACTGCTGGTCTGAAGCGTTGTTGTCCTTCTTACTCACGTGTAATGTTAAAGTTCAGGAACAGTCCTGAATATTTAGTGTCCTGGATGTTTTGTGGAGGAAACAGATTCTGTGGGAAGTAGGATACCTCTGACAGTGATTTAAGGAAAAACCAGCGCCCAAACTGTAATTGGAGCAATTTTATGTTTCTCTCATTGCCAAAATTACTATTAGTCATTACTGCTAACATTACTCAGAAAATGATAATTTGAAGAATGGTGGTATGAAATCTAGAAATGTATTTTATTCCAAGGCATAGGGAGGATTTTGATTCTAATTACAACCTGTGGAGTCACTCATCCTAACTACAGTGCCAGAGAGGAACTGGAACCACTTATAACTGATGGTTATGGAATCAGCTCAGCTGCATTGGGCACTCAGGAAGACTGGAGGCAACTGGGGCTCCTCCAAATACTCACTGCCTGCTGTGCTCTTGTGTCTTTAAAAAGCAAAGCAGAGCTACTGTGTGTGTCTTCTCAGCATGTGTTCCATCATGGCTCAGATGTGTTGGGTGGGAATTCCCGACTGGTTCAACCAGGATTTGGGATTCTCAGTTCCCTTCCTGTGTGTGGTCCTGTTTGCTCCCTCATTGATGTCTTTGCCCTCCACCTGACTCCAGCCATTTTAGCAAAAAATCAGAGGAGGTCTGTCTCTGCTGAGGGTCCTTTGTGGGTATGAGGAAAGGAGGCTGGACAGGGAGGTTGTTAAAGGTGTCTGAGTGCATGAGAGGCACTGGAGTCCCTCTCTTACTCTTGGGTGCCATTCATGGCATCAGTGGCTTACTGAAATTGGGTGATCAGTTCCTATTTACAAGGAAACCCTGTCCTGTACCTTTCTGGCAGAAAAGAGCTGCTGGGAGGCTTTCTGAGAGGTCAGGAATTGTTCATGTTTGGTTGGTGAGCACCGAGATGGACTTTGTCAGTCACTGCAGTCAGATGAACGTGGTATGGGTGTGTAATGGACACTGTGTCAGTGGAGTAAGCATGGCTCCTGCACACTGCACTGGCAGGAGCAGAATATTGCTTGAAACCATTTGTGGGCATTGCTGCAACCCAGCTGATCCTCAGGATGGGAATTCAGTAAGAGATGCCATGGTTCCTGTGCCTTCCTCTGTTGCTTGCTGCCCTGGTGAGTGACTGGAGCTGCTCGCATCCCCACTCTCGGTGGAATTATCAACCCTGTGTGTGTTAGCAGACAGCACTGATGCAGGCTGACTCTGGCTGATTGACAGGTGTGTGGCTACTTGGACATTTGTTAGGAATGATAAAAGTTGTGTGATGAGCAAATCAGTGTATTTTAGTTCAGTTGTGCCCCCAGTTTATTCCTGTGTGGGCCTTAGGGCCATGTCAGCTTTGCGTTTGAGTCTTAGTGTAAACTTATGTGTGGAGGGTTGTATTGGTATATGGTTTTGCATTTTGGCTTTCTATTTTGTTTTAGTTTCAATCAACTGATGTTTTTATAAATCTGTTTTCCTGGTAAAGGGGCAGCCCAAAAGTCCTAGTAAGTCTTCTCAGATGCTGGGAGGCCTTTTCAGTTATTTTATGCTGATTTAAGGAAGACAGGAGGTGTGGAAGTCACACTGTTGCCTGTCAAAATGAGAGTTGTCCTGCAAGAGAAAGATGAGTTTTGTGAGGAAGCAGAAGAGGCCAAAATTTGTGCGTGCCCTTTCCAAACTTGTTGACGAGTCCCTGAAATTAAATTTGTGTGTGTGCAGTGAAGCATTGCTCACAGGAATCTTGTGTAAGCACATCAAGCTCTGCATATATCAAACACACATAAACAGCTTTTTACATCCTGCAGCTTTGAAGCTGGATGTCTTCTGTTGGATTTAGGTTTGATAAAATTTTATGTGAAAGAAAATGTGGAGGTCTGCTTCCCAGTGGATTAAGGCAGGAAAATAGTGATGGGAAGAAGCTGTGCAGGGTGTTTGTGTAGTGCTCTGCCCTGTGGGTAGGAGCTGGCAGCAAATATCCATCTCCAGGCTCCACCGAAGTGATGTTTATAAAGAAGGTTTGAAAATTTCTGAATGGATGTGATGCTTCTGGCATCCTCTCAAAGGCTGAAGTGCACTGGTCTGGACCAGTGTTGGAAAGGTGCTGGTGATATTCTCTGCTCTCATGTTCCTCATTTAAAATGGGCTTCATCATATTTAAATTCCTCCTTAGGATGTGCATGTGTGTCTTGTCCTCCTGCTTTGTACTAAGACAGCAGCATCCATCCAGGAAGGTGGGGATTGCTGTTCTGCAGCAGCAGGGTGAGGAAAACCTGCCTGATACTGGCAGTTGAACCTTTTCACTGTGGCTCAAGACATAGCAGCTTGGGATGTGGGATTCTTAATGGATATTCTGGTCAGGGTGGATTATTTTTATTATTGTACAAGTGTTGTCTGCTGCCTTTGGAGAGGTGAACAACTGTTTTGGGCATTTCTTTGTTGATCCTGGTCATTTTTGGTTGCTCGGCTCTGCCATCTCTTCTGCAATGAGAAACTGAGTCCCTCTGATGACACTCGTTCAAAAGAATCTGTCTTCAAGTCTATTTGCCTAGGAGTTACTGCATTTTTAGACTGTTTTTGTATCAGTTTGGTTGTTTTCTGGTTTTTGGTTCTCCCTGTGTCCCTGCAAAGAGCTTTTGTCTGATTTCTGGGTACTCAGGTTTCTTTTCATGTTGTGGATTTGTTTGATTGCAGAAGGGATGTGTGAGCATGAAAAATGACAGTGCAATGCTCGTTGAGCATGGAAAAATGTTTTTCAAAAAGGTGTGTTACTACAGCTAGTTTACTTAATGTGCAGTAGTTATTCATGGTAAATCCCTGGAGAGAGACACTTCACTTGTGCTTCTTCAGTTCAGCTCATAGATAACTTGAACTGTGTCTCTGCTAGGCTGAGAATGGATCAGCTATTGTCTGTTCATTGTCCCTGTGGTTTGGAGGATGTCTGGAACATGAGTGTGAGGCTCACCCCTCGCAGCTGCCACTGACTTGGCTGTCAAAATATTGAAATACTTGATTATCAAAATCAATGAGAAGGAAAGTACTCAGAGTTACCCTGAAGGTGCCAAGGGGTTAAGCCATTGTTCATAAAGTGTGAAATGCAGGGAGAGTGGGTTTTATCTTGTTCTCCTGGGACAGGATTGCAGAAGGGATTTGTGCAGCCTTGGAGCTTTGGTTTTTTACTCGTGGTTATGTTAGTGTCTGAACAAGACAAAATAATTTTTGGTGTGACTCTGCACCCTGTCTTTTGCCCCCACCCACCTCTTTGTACTGCTGCTGAGTTGTTGGACGAGTTATCTCTGTTCCAGGTCTCTTGCTGAGGTTTGCTGGGTGGGTTTATGTAAACTGTATATGAGATGCTTGGAAAGCTGCCACTGCAGGTGACACCTCATGTGGCAGCCTCTCCAAGAGCTGCTCCTGTGCTACCAGCACTGAATGACTGCAAGAGCTGGTATGGATGTACCTTTTACATGCACATACCTTTAAAATACACAGCCCATCTGTTTGTGCACCCTGTAGGCATTTCCCACATTGGAACATATTTGTCCCCTTGCCTCATGAGTGGTCCCAGCTCAGGACCTGTCTTTCCTCTTTGGAACTGTGTCTGAATGAATTGGTCTTTTTCCTGGCACCCTGAAGCTGAAGGGAAGGATCACAGCAGGGAGATTTGCAGTAGGAGAGACTTGAACTAATTCCTGTGGTTTAATATGGTAAACTCAGAGCACCCAGAGGACAGCAGGGATGTGTTTTAAACCTAAGGATGTAAAAGAAGATTGATAAACTTTGGCAGCCAAATGCATTTGGAAATAATGATAAGGAGGGAAGGGAGAGTTGAAAACTTGCTCCGTCTCAGCAGTTGAGCAGCCACAACCTCAGCAGTGAAACTTTGTCAGCCTGAACATTGGCATTTTGAAGCTGGTGTTTTGGACAAGCTGTGGTGCTGATGTGGTTCTAAACTTCTCATTCCACTTTTATTTTATGTTGCATTAGTCTGGTTCTTATGGTCAACTGAAATCTTACTGGGCTTGCTTTTGTCTGAGGGGAAGCTTTGGGTCTTGAAGCTCCCCATGATGTGCATTTCCTGGTCTGCTTAGGGGGGTTGTTTCTTCCAGATGAGTCCTGCAGTTCATGCAGGTGTAACATGTCTGTATCTACTCGTGGAAAGGGGCAAATGTGATTTTTATCAGATGCCATAGGTTTAAGCACAGTCCCAGTGGAGCTCTCTGCAGCCCTGTTGGGTGCCTGCTCCATGCCTGCACAGATCCTTTGTGGGGCATGTGAGGTATCACTGGCCTGGATTTGCATCAGGAGTATCATGTGATGCTGCAGAGCATCTTCCAAAATGTGTGACCTTGACACCTCAGGCTGTACCCTCGGTGCTGAGATCTCTGCTGTTGCTGTTAGTGAGGAAATACAACACGGTGCTGCCAAGTGCCACTGCCCATCTCCCTCGTGTTTCTCCTCTCAGGTGAGCTGAACTCGGTGCACATGGGTGCTACAGTGACAGTGTTTAGTCGGTATGGCCCATTCACTTCCCTGTGAGCATCAGGGGAGATGGGAGTATGTGTATTGCACAAATTGTGTATTTATTAGCTGTAAATTGATTTCCTCTTCTGCAAATCAAAGCCTTGGTGTTTGCCCTTTACTGGAGGCAGGGCGAGCCCTTAGGAAGCAGACAGCTCTGCTGGTCCTGGAGCAAACAAAGAGTCCAAGCACCAGGAATTAGTCTGTGTTTTGAATAATTTATCTGATCTTTCTGAGGTGCTTCAGGAGATGCCCTGTGGCGTAAGGAGGACAGCTGTTGGGAGCAGACAGCTGAGCTGAATGGGAGTTTATCCTTTATCTGTTTTTGTCTAGGCTTATTTTTTTTACTGTGGACCAAAAGGGTTATGTGGTTTTCTTTGGATCTCGTTCTCTGGAGTGGTTCTCTGAAGTGAATTAGCTATCTCTTTGCTTTTGGACCAGAAAGCAAAGTGTTTGTACTTTGAAGAGGTTTGTGGACAGAGATAAAACAGTTTCCTTTAAAAACATATGGCTGTGCTGTTTGACCTGGGCGGGGTTGTGGACTAAGATGAAAGCATTGCAATTGGAAATCTCTTCTGGGGAGCAGTGGGACCATGTCTGAGTTTTCCTGTAAAGCCCAGTTCCCCTCCTGAGCACTGTCAATTCAGGGCTTGGTCTCATGCCAAACTCTGGAATCCCCATCCTACCTTTGACAGCCTCTTGTTTCCTCTTGTCCCGCTCAGAAACCTGCATGGGCAGAAAGTAGCAAGGGAGTGGATGGTCAGAACAGCTTTGTACAATGCTGGCCCAGGGCTGAGATGTTCTTCAAGGTCCTTTTTACCTTGGGGTAGCTGCAACATTCAGTGTGTGGAAAGTGGGGTATTGGCATGTCAGCTTTTAGAGCTGGTTTGCTTTGTGATTTTGGGAAGAGGTCAGCTTTCTGATCTGATTCAGGCCAGCTGTTGCCACTAGAAAGCGTGACACTAAGGTGTAAGTTAGGATGCAAGTTTACACAGAGGAGTTGTGAATGAGCTCAGACTTGTATTGGAAGAAGAAAGGGTTGGATGCAAAGGCTTAGATAATGTGCTGCTATAGCCAGCAGCTTGGCAGTTGAGTTCTTTCTGCACTGAAGCCACATGTTGTGGAATATCTGAACAAGCCTGCCAGCATTCTCCTGGAAATACAAAATCTATTTGAAGATCAATTTTTAATTCACTTATTTCTTTTTGAGAAGAATTGGAGTAATAGCCAGGAGCTTTTCTGCCCAGCTGGTTATTCCCAGCTGGGGACAAGGGCAAGGGAAGAAGATAGCTGGATCTGAGTTGGGGCTACTGGCTGATATTTTTGCAGCAGTCTTCTGTTACCCAGCGTGAGAGCACGGGGATTAACTGGGCAGACTCTCAGGCTCCTTCCGGGCTGAGGGCCCGCCTGCCCTCTGCACACCAGCAGAGCTCTTTTACACACACTTTCAAAATCCTGCACACTTGGGGAATTTTTATTGAGAGCTTTTATGGCGCTTATTTCTTCAGCGGCGAAGTTTTGTGTTTGCCCCTAGTTATTTACCCTAGTAAAAGGGTAAACAGCAAGGTTGCTGCTTCCTGAGGGTGCAATGGTGCTAAATTCCTCATGCACATTGCTGTAGTGCCTGCATCCCAGAGCCTGCTGCATCACACCTGCCTCTTCCAAGTGTTGTCACTGCTCAAAGAGTGGGAGCTTTGCCATGACCTGCCCCTTATAACCAACAATGGATCTGTACCCAGGTCTGTAGTGTGGTTGCCTGGTGATTTCTGTGTGATTTGGAAGAAATTCTTTGCTTGGGAAGAAATTATTCCCTGTGAGGCCCTGGCATAGGATGCCCAGAGCAGCTGTGGCTGCCCCTGGATTTCTGGAAGTGTCCAAGGCCAGGTCAGATAACCTGGGATAGTTTTTACTGGAGAGAGATGTTTTGCAGATCCTCTGCGTGTTGTAAATGAAAGGAATGTAACACAGGTGTCTGAATTCCTTATGTAAGCCTTTGAGAAGTGGCAGGATTTGATTCCCAGTGCTCTACAGCCTTTTCATGGGAAAACAGCAGCAAGTCTCAGTTCAGGATGGCAGCTTTGCCTTAGTGAATAATTCAGCAGAACTGTGTTCTGTCAGGTGAGGCAGGAGATGCGTGGATGTTCTGCTAACCTAGATTTGGGAGACCTGACAGTAAGCAGTCAGGGTATTAATAAATGGTGAAAGGAGGGGGGAATATGCAATGGAACTGACTTCCTGCTGGCCTAAAGGGAGCAGCTTTTAGCTTGCAGCTTGTGCTGAGCCCTGGGATGCAGCTCTGAGGAGCAGCAGGATGCAGTGCTGAGGTCCCTGTCCCTTGGCATTCCTTGCTCAGGTAACAGCCCAGGCCATTCTCTGTTTCCATGTGTTGGGCTCCTGCCTGTGCCCAGCTCTGCCTTGTCTGTGGGAGGGCTCTTCCCAGGGGTAGTTTCTTCCCATTTATGTGTTGCTGACAAGTATAAAGAAACCGAAAGGGTCAGGGACTCTTCCCTTTTTTCCCTGTTTCTACCAGGGTTGCAAACCTCAAAACTGTTTGAAATTTATTTCCCAGACTTTGATGTGAAGATCCCTTCCCAGTGTTACTTCATTACAGCAAAACCCTGGTCCTCTGGTCAGGGCCTGTTAATAGTGCTGCAAGATAAATACAGAGTATTAAAAAGCACTCTTTTTTCCTGGTTATAAAAACTGGAGCAATAAAAAGGCAGCAGGAGTTCCTGTGCTGTGGAAATGAAGGGTTTGTGTGTCCTTTGGGGGGACCTTTGAGCTCAGTGGTGGAAGGAGACCAGAGCTCTCCACAGAAGTCTCACCTCCTGACTGTGATCCATGTGCTGGAGCCAAGCTCTGCAGAGGCTTGGATTTGTCCTGGCTGGGAGCACTGGGGTTTTACTCATCTGGAACCACACAGAAAAGGAAAACCACAAAACCCTCAGCTTCCTGCTCTGCAGGTAACGTGATTGCAGCTCCTCTTCCCTCTACTTTCACTTTCTGCAGTGTTTGCTTGCATTAGGCATGGATGTATTAAGGTCCTTATTTAAAATATTGTTTTCTTAGATCTGTTATCTCTTCACTGATAGGATGCAGGATCTTTGTCTGGAGTTGCATCAGCTGATGTTCCAAAGCCAGTCTGTTCATTGCTGTGGAAGTGTCTTGCTGCAGATCCCTTGGCTGTTGGTTTGGAGTCAGAGTTGTTGTGTCCATCAGTGCAGTTCTTCCTTCAGGAAGAAGAAGTTGAATTGTTGTCACACTTTGGTGTTACCTTTGCTCACAAGAAAGTGAAGCTTTCTGCCACATCAGTAAATATCCACAACACTTTTGGAGGCAGCTCCTGAAGGCAGCAGCCCATGCCCAAATAAATCCCTGCTTGACTCCAGCTCCACTGCAGCCCATGCCCAAATAACTCCCTGCTTCTGCAGTGGAGCTGAAGGGGTTTGGTACCTGCTGCTTTCACTCCTTGAAGAGCAGCAGCTCATTCCTGGCATTCCATGTGTTTTGTCACTTGAATGACAGTGTTGGGCAAGAGTGCCACCACCCTGTGTCTTTCTGGAGAGGGTTTGATGCTGCCAAGCTTCAAGCCTTCATTCTCAGGTTTTGCTTCTGGGAGTTTCCAGTCTGAGGGAACTAATCTTAATCCTATTGCAATTTCTTGCCCTCTAAGCTTAACCTACTTTACCAGGTGTTGTGGTGGAGGTATTTATAGATGCTGGATGTAGCCTGTAGCCTGCATTGCCAGGCACAGAGGTGGGTGTCTGCTGGTGCAGCTGTGAGCATCTCCCAGCCCCAAATCATGCAGATGTCTCATTAAAATATTGTCTAGTTTGATTGTTTTGCCATGGTGTGTGTTCATGGAGGCAGTGGCCAGTTTTTTTTGCAGACCCCTGGCTGCTCTAGGCTTGGATGTTTGTACTCCCTAGCTGGTAGCACACTTGGGGCTGTGGGTGAGTTATGGCTAAATCCTCTTTCTAATGAGGTGACTCCTAAAAATGAGCATACTTAGCTTAATCCTGCAGTGCAAAATGATCATTTCAGAGTTGAATGCTGACTCTCAGATTCTACCAAATTGAAGGTTTCATTGAAGGACTACGTCAGTAGCAGACAGATGCACTGAAAATATTTGTACCTTTTAAAGTGAATTTCTGTAGTTGCAGCTCTTAAAACTGAGTCAAATCCCAGGCATCTTCTTTCATCCAGACTCCTCAAATAGAACTGCAGGATATGCAGAAGTTCTTCAGGTTTTGTTTCAAAATTTGACTAGTTTTTTCTTGAAAAATAGTTTATCTTGAGTGGAAGACTGGAAACCTACTTTAGTCTCGAATTAGTTGTGCTGATGTTGGAGTAGATCCATGAGCAAGACTGGAAAGGAAGGAAATAGAAGTGCAGGATGGTAGTTTGGAAGGGTCTGTGGGCAGGCAGAGCTGTGCTGGCAGCAGCAGGAATAACCAGCTGGAAATCCTGGAGCATTCAGGATGTCAGCAACTGCAGGGCTGCTGCTCTGAACACAGGTAAAAGTTCTTTGCTGTCTCTACATCAAAGCAGCATTTTGTTAGCAGACAAGATACAGCAGTTTGGTTATTTAAAGCTGTTGGAAGAGCACAGATCTGTGTTGGGTTTGGTTTTTGTTTTGTTTGGGGTTTTTTTGCTTGTTTGTTTTTGGTTTTTTTTTTTCTGTCTCACATTGGAGTTTGCACTAGCTTTGCTTGGAGGAAATCAGAACTGGTGGTCTAGCTTTCTATTAAGAAAATGACTTCAAGCATTCAGCTCTGTTTCCAAATGAAAGTAAATAATCCATTCTTCCCCATTTCCTCTGTCTTAAGTAAGCTTTTTTAGATTTTTTGCCTAATTTCTGAAAATGTTGTCTGTTGCAGAGTTAGTTTTGGTTTCTTCTAAATCATTTTCTCTCACATAATCTTTACTTTAAAAGTTCTCAGAGAAGTAGATGTTATAACAGTTAATTATTGGAATTATGTGTTAAGTTAGCAGAACCTTTAAAAGACAATTTAGGGTGGGTATTTCTGCAGCACATTTTTGGGCAGTTTTGGTCACGCAGCCTTGGTGGTGATGGGCATTTGTGAATTCCATAACCCCCAATATTTTTGTTGCAGTGAGGCAGGGTGATCTGTAATGAACTTGTGCCTGGCAAAATCACAGCAATACTGCATTTCAAGGGGCTCTTCTGCCTCCTGTTAGAATGATGTGTCTGCAAGGAATAGAAACATGGAATCAAAACTCTTGTTTAGGGTGAAACTCAAGGTTTGGAGTCCACAGCTGAAGCTGTGCAAGGCTGCTGGGGAGCACAGTTTGCTTTGGCTCTCCTCAGACTTTGCTTCATTTGAGCCTGTTGTTTCACTTACAGTCCATTTCCATGTGATCTGTGCTGGATGGAAATTCCTGGCATTTCTCAGGATGTTCATTTTTCTGAACATTCCTTGTTCATCAGCTGAGCAGGAACAAACCATCCTGTTTGCTTCCCAGGGGCAGCCTAAGCTTCTGTATTTGTTGGATTTGTAGAAAATCCAGCTTCAAATGGTGGATTGACATAATTGAAACTATCCTTAGAAACCTACTGAGGTAAAAGTCAATAGACCAATATTTAACTGTGTTACAAAGTGTTCTGTGCCTGAGTAAAAACAGGAAGAAACTTGGTGTATAAAGTTTACATATAGTAAGAATAGGAGCAGGCTGTGGGGAGATTTTCTGATGAGGGTTTGTGATTAATTGTGTCAATTTTAGTTTTGGGCCACTTTCAGTCCCATGTTCTCCTGAGCTGTATGAACATTGCTGTGAGAAAAGGAAAACTTTACAACACAATATAACCTCCCTTGGCAGAGGGCTGGGGTTTAGGTGTGTGAATCAGGCAGACTCAAAGGATAACAGAAGAAATCCCTGGATCCCATCTGAGGGCAGATTTGTGCTGCTGTGATGGCACCTGTGAGTGAGGGGCCATTCTCCACAGGTTCCTGCCCAGCACCACCCCCTGTGCCTGTGCAGACCTGGGGGGAAGCTTTAATCAACATCACATCCTCCAGCCCCCTTGCAGTTGTGAATTCAGTCTGGTTTTGCTGTGTGAGGGGGAGATGCCCTCAGAGAAGCAGTCAGAAAAGGTGTGGGAGGTCAGTCAGGCCATGGCTGGTGTTGTGACAGGTTGGGCACTCACAGAAGGTCCTCTCTGGTTCCTTGTTGCTGCAGAGCTGCCTCAGCCTGGTTATCTCCATTGGGGCCAGGACCCCCAAAAGCCATCCTGTGCTTGGAGTGTCACATAAAAGACATCCCAAGGTGCCCTGTCCCTCTTCAGTGCCATTTCCCCAGGTCTGTGTGTGGCAGATCAGCCTCTGTGTCCCATGGCTGCACTTGGGGGATGCTCAGCCCTGGGTTTGGAGGTGCTGTGCTTGCTGGAGCCCTGGCAGCAGATCCAGCTGCTCCAGCTGTCACAGGAAGTGCTGTGGATGCCTTGCCTTGCAATGAGCTGGGGAAGACCTTGGTATGAGAGCTGCCTCTGTGTCACCATCCCTGTGTCCTAACACAAGCTGTGATTTGCTAATATTGTAACGTGTAAAATCCTTTTCTTACAATATGTCATTTTTTTTTCTGTTTATTTCCAGATGCTCTCAATATTTTTGTGCTGACAAAAAGTTTACTTTATGTTCGTTGTCTCCCAGGTAAACGCAAAGCGCTGAAGTTAAATTTTGCAAATCCACCTTTCAAGTCCACAGCAAGATTTACTCTAAATACTTCTGGAGTTCCTTTCCAAAATCCACACATGTGAGTATAAAGCCAATGGCACAACTAGTGGAACAACTTTGAAATGAGTTAGCCAACATCCAGTATTAGTTAAATGCAATTTGATTAGTCCAGTTATTTGTAGGTTGTTTAAATCTCTGCTTGAGTCACTGTAAAAGATTTTTTCTAGAATTAAAAAAAAGATTAAATTGGGATCTTCTTGGTTTACACTGGAGCTAATGCCTTCCAGAATTGATTGAGTATTGTAGCTGATAATTATAGATACACCTGTAATTAATGTCTAGACTGAGTCACTGTTGTTTCCTATCTCTTTATTCAGCTTATTACTTTTTGTTAGAATTTCTTTTTTCTGTGTTACTTGTGAAAGCCATAACTGTGATAGAATTGTGTTCAGCACTAAAACAGACAAAGGTTGAGGATTATAATTTTAGCAACAGGGAGATGTTGGGGGAGTTATACAGAGATTATGTCTCAGTGAGTTTTCTAGTCAGGTTAGCCCCAGGATATCCCTGTCCAAAGTCTGAGAGCAAGTGTGGCACAGAGCTGTTCCTGACTCTAGTAAATACTGGGATAGATCAGCACCAAAAAGATCAGCTTTGTATCCTCAGATCCACCAATCTAGCTGGACAGAGCTGCTCTGCAGCATCTGTGGCAGATGCAAAAGATGTCCCTCATTTTTCTTCTCTGGGATCTCAGGAGTTTTCTCAGTGTCAAGTCTCAGAAACTGCTCCTGCAGCCTCCTGGGCTCTCTGGAGTGTCCCTGTCATAGGCTGCTCCTGCTTGGCTCTGCATGTCACTGCCTCTCTCCTGGAGCTCAGTGCCTTCTGCTTCTGCAGGACAAACCTGCTGGGCTCTGTTCCTGGGAGCTTCTTCATGCTGGGGATTTTCAAACAGGCTGTTAGGAACATGTTTCTGATGAGTTACTGGTGGTAATTGCAATATAGAGAAATTTTATAGAGTCCTTATGATGATTCTTAGAATCTTGAGTGACCTGTTCAGCAAGTCTTCCTCTTTCCTTCTCTCTCCTTTCTGAATTAGTGTATTATTACTGGTTGTAGAGCTCACATTTAGATACTCACTTTTTGTGTCTCATCACATCATCAAACTCTTGTAAAGATTTTCTGCAGAACCCCTTCTGGGGCTCTTTCATTTCTCTGACCTTGTTAATCCATTAAATAAAGGACTTAGTCTCAGCTAGTGAGTCCCCACCATCAGCCATCTACAGGGATTTGACTTTTCTGTGTTTATCTGTCTGGATTTCTGTCTGGGATTCACTGGAAGTCACAGTGGCTCCTGTCTAGCACAGAAGAGCTTTTGTTGTTAGTCTGTGACATCTTAAATTTCATGTTTGTGCAAGTGATTGTCAACACTGTCCAAGACAGGTGCTGCTCTTTCTCTGGGGGAGCTGCAGTTGTTGGCAGGGCTCCTGGGCTGGTTGATGGTGTCACTAGGTCTGAGGGCTTGCAGGTGTTTTGGGTTGGATATGATAGGTGTTCAAATGCCAGAATTGATGATGTGTCTGTGCTAAAGCTTTCTTGGGAGGCTGCAATGGCCATTTCTCTTTGAAAGAGGTGGATGTTGTCAGCTTGGTTGCTCTCTCTGTGGTGAGGCTGGCTGAGCTTGGATGCAGCAAATTGTCCTCATGTCCTTTGTGTGTCTGTAGCAGATGCTGCTCCTCAAAAGCAGTGCTGACATCTGATTGCAGGCTTTGTCAAGTGTTTGTCTCACAGCTGATGTATCTCCTGCCTTCTTCCCTGAGATGCTGGAATGACTTTTTCCTCAGTAGGCTGGAAACCTTTTCTAGACTTTGGATTTGAACTGGGTATTTCAGAGCTCCTTGCCCAGACATGTTTCTGATGCAGAGTGTGTTTGTGTTCATCAAGCCACTTCTCAGCCTGGTGGAGCTGAGGAGCCCTGGGTGTTCTCCTGAACTGCTGGGGAATGTCCTGGACAGGCCCTTTTGGTACAGATGGGTGGATCTGAAGATACAGAGAAGTTAATTTCTCACATGAAACTTGGGGTTCTGTGGTTTGGATCCATCGATCCAGGGGTGTCCTGTTGCTTGTGCCTGAGATGGTGTGTTGAGCAGCAGGAAGCAAGGCAGGGGTTTGGAAGGAAGGTCCATTCTGCTTCTGTGGCTGCATGTGATGGAGGAGGTGTGTCTTGTTTGGTTCAGCTGGAACTGCTGCCACCAAATCTTTTCAGAAGAGATTTTCATCTAGGCATGATGTGTTTCCTGTCTGTGTACAGGTCATCCAGCACAGCTGTAAATACAATTTTACATGTGACCTGTACAGGGTAAGTTAGAATAGAGCCTGAATTACAGACAGTAGTTGAGGGATATAATTCATACTTGAAAGGAGGCAGCCTAGAGAAGAGGCAAGAGTTTTTCTGGTGGCTGGTGCCTGGTCAGTCAGTGAGGCTGTGTGATCACCACACTGTGCAGGCTGGGGAGCAGTTGAGCCTGTGGAGACCTGCCAGGTTAGCCCACGTCTCTTGTGAGTTCAGGCTGACTTTGTCACTTAGGCCAGATTAACAGCTGCTAACTTTGTTTTCCCTGCAGCAGACACTGCAGAGGCTGGAGGACACAAGCCATGGTTAGGGTGAGCTCTTCAAATTCTAATCCATTATACCAACTGGAAAGCATCCCACCTTTTACCTCATCTGTCCTGTGTCCAAGTAGGATTTAGGTCACAAACAAAATTAGATTACTCCGTTATCTATGTGGAAGCTTTACAGGGCTGCTTGCAGCTGGTTGCCTTTGCTAAAAAGAGATTCAGATCACACTCACAGGAGTGATGTGCTGAGGTGTGACTGTGGCTGTGCATGGCAGGATTCCTGGCTGGGCTGTGCTGCCCATTGCTCTTGAAACCAAGGTGGAAACCATTTGGCTGTAGATGAGATTTTTGGTTTCCTGGAAAGCTTTGGATTCTTGTGCAGGGATAGCTGGGTGTTGATTTAGAGGATTTAGATTGACCTGCTAGGGCAAGCACAGAGAATGTTGTGTGGCACCTGGTTGACAGGATGCTGCTTCTTGAGTGTTCTGTCTGCTGCCTGGGAAGTCTCTTGACTCTCAGAGTTGCCACCTCTTGAGAACTTCATTACCACTGCAGTTTCACCTGGAAAGGTGCCAAAATGAACTAATATCTCTTAGTGTATAAACCTGATGTTTGAAGTGTCTGGTGTCCAGTTGAGCCCCAGAGTCTCCCTAAAGCTTGTGAGTGTCTTCATGGATTTTTTGGGCCTTCAGCTTTCCAGAGCTGCCCTGTGTGGAGCTGCTTCTTGTGACACCTGGGAGAGTCACACACTTTCCAGAGAGCTGCCCCACGAGTGTGTTGGGTGTTCTACTGAACTGTCAGGGCTGGATTCTTCAAAAGCCTGTGGAGGTCCAGTTGTACATCAGACTCTGCTGCTTCCTTTTTTTTTTTTCCTGTATAGTTCAGGGACTATTATTCCTGGAAAGTTTCCTTTTTTTTTTTCCTGGCTGTTCCAAAGCCTCTCTGAGGTTTCTGTTGTTCTTTTAATCTCCTCTTAGGCTTTCCAATACCCTTCTGGCATGTGGGATCAAGCTCTGTGGCTGCATAGCCTGCAGCTGGTGGAGTTCTTTAGGAAGTAACCTGAGAGAGTTCCTATCATTAAAAAAAAACCAAAACCAAACCCAAAACCTAAACCCCAAAGGGGGATTTTCTAAACTGCTGGGGAGCTTACTACTGGTGTGAATTTTCCTGTAAATATTTCTCTCTCTTCCTCATTTCTGTAATTGTCATTTCATATCTTTATTTTTACTGATTTCTGTTGCCTTTCTGCTGTGTGATGCCTTCCTGTGGCAGGGAGTGCTGCCTGGAAGCCTTGGAGGCAGAATTCAGGGTCACAGGTGTTTTTAATAGTGTTGTCCTCACTTTTCTGGGGACACTAAGGTGGTGTCTGGGGTAAGTCACTCAAGGGCACTGGTTTTGAGCTTACCACCAAATTTTTGTACTGAGTTGAATGGTGTGGAGCTGGGGAGCTATGGAAAAGTGAGTCAATTCTTCTGCTTTGTGGGTTCAAACTGAAGGAATCAGTCTGCTTTTTATCTTCTGTACACATTGAGGAATGGAGAATAAAGAGAGGAGAGTCTTCAGACACTGCATCGACCCCTTGGGTCTTTGTTGACAGCTTCTGTCCTCATTCTTTGCACAAGTGAGGGACTTCCAGTGTGTGCCATGAAGGGCATTGGGTCTGGATGGACAGGATGCACCCAGGAGAGCCAGCTGGTGAACAGAGTGGTCATGGAAAGTATCTTGTGGTGGACAGGATGGATGTGATGGATGTGATGGAGGTATGATTTGGCCTGTGGGACTGATCTGGTTTTGCTGTTCTGCCTGTTTGGGGAACAGGCTTCTGAAAGGGACTGAAATGATTTGGGTTTGCTGTGTACTGTGTGTGTGAAAACTGCAGACATCCTTGATATGATGTTCTTGCCTCATACCTCAAACACCTTTCCATTTTGGGAAATTGAGCAAAGAGAGAGCAAATCATAAAATCATAAACTGAGTTGCAAAGGACCCACAAAGATCACTGAGTCTCCTGGCTCTGTACCCTGCAAAAATCCTGCTCTTTGCTTGGGAGTGTTGTCCAAATATTCCTTGAGCTCTTGGAACTATGACCATTCCCTGGGAGCCTGATCAGTGCCTCTGGGAGAAGAACTTTGTCCTGATATCCATAAATCTAAATGGCCAGGCCAGTCTCCAGTGGATTATGGCAGTGCTGAACACTCTTCTTTGTTGAGCCTGTTTTAATTCCTTCCTTCCTCAGATCAGCTTGGAATAAATCCAGGTGAGCAAATGGTCCCTCATGCCTGGCATAAGTGGTGCCTGGGCAGAGACAAGTGTGGATCAGTTGGAAGTGGTTGTTTCTGCTATCTCTTGCTCTCATCACACTTCTGGAGCCATCTTCACCTGCTCTGCACAAATCTTTTGTCTTAGAGAAGAGATATTTTAGATAAAAGTCAAATTTGCAAGTCAAAATAGCTCTACTTGGTCTTTTGGTCACCACACTGAAGTAGCTGCATCTCTGAGTAAGCACTCTGTCTGGCAGTCAGGTGCTTTCTGTGTCTCCCATCTGTCCTTGTCTGCCACAGAAAGAAATACTGTGAATGACCAGGTGCATTCTTGGCAGTGAATGTAGTTGTAGATGTGGTTGTTCAGTTCATTCAGACTTATTTGGGAGAGGGGATCTGATGAATGGCAAGACCACCAGTCCTAGATTGGTGGATTCAGGATGGAAGCTCAATTTTGAATTTTTTTAAGGGAAAACAAGTTGTTAGTAAGATCTGCCTTAGCACAAGAAAAGCAGAGCAGGGATGGTCAGTGTGCCTCGAGGGAAATAGCAGGTCACTAACATCCAGGTATTTGGCTAATAAGTTAATAATGCATGTTTCTAATTGTAGTAGTAATAGAGTTGGAAATAAGAATTCTCATTCCTGTAAGAACACAAATTGCTTATGACTTAATATGTTCAAATGAGTTGAAATCATCGGGTGCTGCTTTGCCCCCAAGGAGGGGAGGTTGCTTAGGTGGAAATGGGAAGAGAAAAGGCCTGGCTGTGATTTGTGGCACTGAGTGGGCAGTGTGACAAGCTGAGTATTGTGTTGTACGTTTTTGTGTCAATGTGATAACAGCACCATGTTTTCCTGTCATTTCCACAACCTTTCCTGGCTGAAGTGACACACAAGCAACCCTGGGTAGTAATCACATTGTCCCGTTCAGTTTCAAAAGGAGAGAAGTGGACCTCATCCAGAAACTTTCCAGCAGGCTACAGTAAGCTTTCCTGTCTGTGAGCCATTGTCAAATCTTCTCCATCCCCAAAAATGGCATCTCCTAGAGTCATGGAATTGTGTCAGAAATAGTGTCATTCCACGGGTGATTGCTGTGTAATAATGATTTTGCAAAGTATTTATGGTCTGTATTGAGGTTATTTTGTTGATCCTTATGGCTCTGCTCATGTCTCTGCTGTTCTCTCTCAGGGAGCTGCCCATGACTCAGGAGAGGAAATAAAAAGAATTAGCATTCTCAGAAGGGTTGTTTAAATTAATTAGCTCAGAGTTTTGCAGTATTAGCCTGAAGTTCTTGAATCCAGTTTAAGCTTTGAAATCCCAGCAATGGTGCATTCAGTGAATGCAGTCTGGCTCATGGCCAAATCAAAATGAGTTTGAGATCAATGTGCTCAGTTAAATTCAGCTCAGTCTTCACCAGGGTGGGTGGAGAGGTTTCCTCCATGTCAGGGTAGGGTTAATTAAAATCCATTGTAACTCAGTATTTTACCAGGGGAGTTTAATACAAAATATTGACATTTTAAAAGCCTCAGCCAAACCCTACTGAAGCCAGGGAGACTCTTAGCAGCTGGGCTGAGACATGTGGGCTGTGGAAGGGCTGGGCCATCTTCCACTTATCTTTATTTTAACGTTTTGGAGGAGAATAAAAAGCAGTGCCAGGGAGAATTTTCATTGGTCACAATGAAAGGGAGCAAATATGCTTTGCTTTAGTCTGGGTAGGTCACAGGTGCAAAACTATCTCCTTCCTTTGCCATTTCTGTATCTCTTCTTCATGTCTAGGAATCTGTTCCTAAATATAATGAAGCCTTAGAACAGCTTACATGGATCAGAGCAAACCCAAATTAGTTCTGCCCCTCTTGCAAGGATGCTGTTTGCTTGTGAAAAGCAAAAATCTCTTCTTTTGAGAATCCAAAAACTTTGTGACAGCACCAACATTTCCATCCCTCTAGGAAAAAGAAAATGGAACATTTCTTCTGGAGACTTTTTCTGGTGGAATTCAGACTAGGGTTGAGATGGTATCAGCACTGCCCTGCAGGGTCTGAAAATAGTTTTAGAAATGACACAAACTTTGAGATAGAAGAAACAAAGCTCTCTAAAACCTCTCCAGGCTGTCTGAGAGTCTTGGTAGGAACGTGTCAGGCACAGTCCTGAGCAGTGTTTGTACTCTGAAATTGCACAGTACCCTGCAGTTTGCCTGGAAGCTTTTTTGGTAGGATTTACATTTTAGCTTTGGCTGATGGATCACAAATCAGCTCTTAAAACGTCAGCCTTTTTACCAAACCTGTGGAGAAGTAGAATCTGTTCTCATTAGCCCCAGTGAAAATAGGAGCTGTAATGAGAGACTTGTGAGCAGAATCCAGCAGCAGGCAGGCTTGGGAAGCACAGCTGGTTCACTTGGATCTTTTTGCTTCTGCAGATTTTATTCATGTCAGCTCTACCCTCGAATGTGTCAACTTTGGGGCTTCTTAGAGTCCTGCAGAGCTCTCAGCAAAGTGAAACAGAGGAGATAGGCAGCTTCCTGCAGCATCTTTTTGGCCTTGTTCATGTCTGTAGACTTTCAATTTTGCTTAAAAACCCACCAACTTTTCCCTGCTTCTTTCAACAATCCTTCTTTTTCACACCAAAAAATGCTTGTTTTTAAAACCTGCATCCTCCCTGCAATCACTTGTTACCAGCAGGGCTCAGGGAACTTTCACAGCCTGTCTGGGAGCTTCCCAAGGGTCTCTGTAGGAGATTTTTGGGGTCCCCTGGCCATCCCAGACCTGTCCATGTGTGTCCAGCTGTGCAGCTGGTGGCCAGCAGCCCCGTGGCCGTGGCGGTGCCTGGCGCCAGCGCCCGCCCGCCTCCTGCCAAGCTGGACACAGCCCTGACAAAGGACAACTGTTCAGAGGAGTTGTTGTCCTGCTTGGTGCTCCTAATCCCTGCAATAACTGCTGTGACAAGCACAGTCACCATCTGCAGTGAGAGCGACACATTGGTGCCTTTCCAGTGCAAGGATCACTGCCACCTCCTCAGCTCCTTTTTTCCCTTTGCTTTTCAAAAATGTTCAAAAGCAGGATGGACACTTGGAAGCTGAAGTTGCCAGGAGCTGTAGTTACTCTAAGGTGCTTTTGGAAATGCTACTTTTAACTGTTTGAAGAGTTTCTAGCCCACTTCAGCTATTTAGATTGTATTTTTAAATCATATATGAGGCCCCAGAAGTCTGTTTCACACATCCTGGGCACTTGGAGTATATATGTCCAATTTTGCCCAACATTCCCAGCTTTAGAGAAGGTTGGGTTGCACAGCTTAAAAACAAAATGGTAAGAGAAGAAACATGTCTGCTGGCTTTTGTGCAAACTGTGATGTGCATTAATCCCAGGGATTTGGCACTAACTACTTTCTACCTTCACCAGACCCTGGGCTGTGTGGTTGTCCTGCTATTCTCTGAAGCAGCCTGCTGTAGTATCCAGAGCACCAGGATGCAGTGCAGGGTTTAGGCAGGTTTTTTTGCATTTGGAGGGATGTCCACACCATGGATTTATGTCCTCATACATCTGCACTAATACAAACAGTGAGATAGATGTCCTGCACTGGTGATTTAATTTTTATTGCCTCACTCAGACTTACATAAAAAAAATCCCAATTTAGATCAATGCTGAGTGTCTGTGTTCTTGATTTGCATTTTTTGAGCTGCTTTCGTGGCACGGGAATCCCTTGGAATTGTGATTTACACTGAAAAATTCCTGATACAAAGCATAGTTTTTTTGACATTAAAAGCAATTATTGCATTGCAGTTATGACTCTTGAGGTGGGCCATGCTGCTTAAAGGAAAACTGCCCTGCTTGCATGTGGCAAATCAGCTAAATGAGCAAAACCTCTATTCAAGTATCTGTCCCTCTGTCAAACTGTTAATTTGGTTATTTGACCATTTCCCTGGGTATTTGAGAAGAGCTGTGGTTGTGAGACAGGGCAGATGGCATCATAAATACATAATGGAAATGAAGCCAAGCTCCAGGACAGGAGGGTTTGGGGGTGGATGGTAATGGTCTGTCTCAAACCAAAGCCCTGAGAGCTGCAGAGCCCTGGGGAGGAGGGGATATTCCCCAGCTCCAAACTTCCCCCCTGCAGCTCGAGGCACCATCCTGCAGCTGGGAACAATGGCCCAGATCTGCTTTCACACCACAGCTGGGACACACAGGCTGCTTGTGACAGGGGAATAATGAATTCCACTCTGCTTTCTCTGCTGGTGCAGGGTCAGGAAAGCAAAGTTGCCTAGTCTGAAAAACAGAGGGAAGAGAGGGGAAGGCTTTAATTGCTTATATTTTATTGCTTTGAATAAATTACCTCAATGTTTAAATTGTTTAACTCCATGAGAACTTTGATATGAAAGTTCAAATGAGAGCTGAAAAAGGAGCTCAGTCAGTGAAAACTCAACATTTTACCTCTCTGCCCTTTTTCCTCTGCCTTTTTGAAGAGGATTTAGCTCTCAAAGGTCATGCTCCTTCATGCCCACCAGCTGGCAGGAGGTGAGGCAGGAAATGCCCATTTGTCTGTGCTTCCTTGGCATGGTGCTTCTCACCTCCCTTCCTCCCTCCAAACAAGAACTATTTTTATGGCACTGACAAAACAGGATGGTGGAGCAGTTAGACAGAAACCAGTTCCCAACAGAAGCTGTCTGTGAGACACTTGGCACATGTGGAGGTCGTGTTTCTTTTCACTTTTTTTTTTTCCATTTCTTTTTTCCTCTGTTCTTTTCCTTTTTGTCATTTTGCTGCCTTTTTTTTTTTTCCATTCCTTGCTTTTTAGTAAGCAATTTCCATGGAGAACCCCAGTGAATGCAGGGTTTGTTATGCACAGAAGCTCTGCCATGGCATCCATCCCACCTGCTCTGTGTTTTAGCACTGTCAGGTGCTTTCCCAGATCATCCCTAAGTGCAGTGTAGGGGCACTGTAGGGAACAGCAGATCAAAATCTTGAGCTGGGCAGGGTAGAGAGCAGGAAACACCATGGCAGACACAGCAGTGGGGACAGGAGCTGCTCCCAAATGCTTTCATCAAACCCTTGACTTTTCATTTCAAGGGTTCAGGACATGCAGCTGCTCCAAATGCAGCAGCACCACCCCAAAGTGCAGCAGAGGAAGCCATTTGAACTGTAGCTGCTCCAGTCAATTGGCCTTTTGCCCTCTCAAAACCTGGGATCCCAATAAAACCCCAGAATGGCTGGGTCCCCAGCTGGGGGGTGTTTGCAGCTGCTGGTGACCAAGATGGGATTTATCAGCGTGGAATCAGCTGTGACCTGTTTATTCCTTGGCTGATAAACTCAGTAAATTCCATGTGTTTGGTGGAATCCTCTGTGTGTGTTCTGCTCCTTGGGCCAAACCCTGGACAGGCAAGTGGGGGCTGGATCAAACCTCCACTGAGTTTGGTAGATCTGTCCTGTACACAGGGTGGTCACAAGTGTGCTTTAAAATCCATGTGAGATCAGTGGGAACTGTCTGCATTGCTCTTAATGCATCTTGAAAGTGGAAAATGGGGGCTTTTTGGCTTACTTTATGACTCAAGAAGTGTGAATCAGCTAATTAACTAATGAAAAACTGAATTTCTGCATGGTATTTGAAGATGAAAAGTGTTGCAAATACTTGTGCATTTCCTGCTAATTCAATGGTGGCATTGCTGCATGTGAATGAGCCATTGGGGGCACCTTTGAACTCTTCTGTTCACAAATTTTGGACATTCATCTGTTCCTTACCTGGGCAAATCCTGGTGGCTTCAGCAGGGGCAGGGTTTGCCTGAGAAAGTTAATTTAGGTGCTTGGTGAAGACACACCTGAACAGGCAGATTTTGTTTTCCTATGTCACAAAGAACTTGTCTTGGTTTTTACAAATTACTGTCTCTTTATTTGGTTTTGGATAAATTAAATTATTACCTAAATGTATTGGATTTGGGGTTTTTTTGGGTTATTTTCTTTTTTAACTGCAGTTTTCCATTAAGGGCAAACTTTTCCTAAAGTCTCACTGGTTCAGCCAGAAGAGCTTTGCCTGGATTGATAGAATCCCAGCTGGAAGGGAAGGCAGGTGCTGGGATGTGGTGGTGTAGAGCAGCAGGAGCTTTGGGGAGATGGGGCTGGGAGTGCTCTTCAGCCTCTTGGTGCTGCATGTTACCAGATCCTGCTCACAGCCTGATGGATTTTGTGCAAACTAGAAAGAACTGGGTAAATGAGCTCCTAGAATGACTCTGTGAGACATATTGAATTTTATGCTGCAGCTGGAGGAACTTAGCCTTGATTGAAGCTGTGGGCAAGTGTATGTCATTTTTGATTTAACATTTTCCCTCACCCCTCCACCCCCAACCCCAACCAAAATCCTTCGTGGAGTCAGATTGTTGCTGTAGCTTTGTGAACCCCTCTCTTCTAATGTTTAATCAAGTGCTGAAAAAGAGACATTTAAAGACTATTTAAAATGTGGAAAAATTGCTTCCCAATATTTTTGACAGAGAGAGACTGAGAACACACAGCATTGAATCATCAGGAAAATTGAAGATTTCCCCTGAGCAACATTGGGATTTTACAGCAGAGGACTTGAAAGACCTTGGAGAAATTGGACGAGGCGCTTATGGTTCTGTCAACAAAATGGTCCACAAACCAAGTGGGCAAATTATGGCAGTTAAAGTAGGTGATGCCCATCCTTCCATTTGTACTTCAGTCCATTGGATGCAGTGTGATGGAGAATTAAGGTTCTTCCATCTAGCACCCATTTACTGCTCTGTTCTATTTATTTCTGGTGTAAAGGCTGCTGTTTGCTGAAAATACAGTGTATAATGGGCATGTTTGCAGGTGGTTTGGGAAGTTCTCATAATTGCTGTGCCCTTTTCAAAATGTCTGTCAGGAGCCTGCTGTTCTGAGGGGATCACACATCTCTGGAGACTGATGATGGGGCCTTTCACCTCTGGGTCACTGGTTCAGGTACAGCCTAGGCTGGTGGTAGGCACAACTTGACATCTCACAGCTTCTTGGTGTCTTGTGTGAAATAAGGTAATGGCTTCAAATGAGCTGTTCATGTCAGCATGTGCCATGGTGTGGCCTCTCCAGGAGGAGCTGGAATGGAGTGGGTGTCTCCTAGGGAATGTTGTGCTCTTGCTGATGTGTGATGGAGTGTCTGCTTTGTGCTTCCCATGTCACACTGTCCTGGAGGTGGAAAGTGTAGCAGGTTTCTTGGCTGTCCATTTTCTACTTAATGCTACCCAAAACCTCACCTTAGAACCAGGAACAGCCTCCTTTCCCAGCTGGGCCATAATTACCTGTCTTGCCACAGCAATGCTGCTCACTGGGCATCTTGGAGGAGCTGCTTGTCCATGGAGGTGGGCAGCAGCTGTTCTCTGTCTCTCTGGTCCTTTCCTTTGCTCACTGCAGGTTGCTAATGCCATCTGTCTTTTAATTCTGTCCATGATATCAACTCTAAGTGCTCTCATGGCTCCCAGGAAAAAGCAGAAGTGAGCTATGCAGGAGTCTGTGTTGCTGTCTTTTCTAACTCTCTGTCTTCTTTGGAATATTCCCTGATCCAATCTGGAAACATTTGCCCCTGCTGGTCTCACATGCCAGGCAGACATATCTCAGCCCCAGCTCCAGCTGCTCTGAGTGATTCCTACCTCTCTCTGTGTGTCAGGTTACTGGAATAACCTCCATCCTTTGATCTTCTCCAGTAAATACTGATTTCCTCACAGTGGTGGGAGCACTGGTTAGGTCTCTTGAGTGTTTTTGAAAGATGGACACCACTGAAACATGCAGTGCTGGTTGAATCCCTGAAAGTCACCAGTAGAGCTGGAGGTTGCCTTTGGTAGAACTCAGTGGTTTAGTTTGAACAGTGCTGGTGTAGTGAAATGATTCCTGGACAGCTCCATGTTCTCAGACTCAGGGAGTGTGACCTGGGTAGCTGTAGCTGTGCTAAGGGTGTGAAGGGGGCACACCCCAGAGCTGAGTGGCTGTTCCCTGGAGCTCTGCAGTGGCTACAGCTGTGCAGAGAAGGGCACTTGGTTGGATTAGCTCATGGAGAAGATGTGTCTGCTGGCACAGGGGTTCTCTTGTCCCACACTGTGTGCACAAGGGCTTTTCAGCACCCTGGGTGAGGTTTATCACTGTTGAGGGCCCATGTGGGAGGCAGAAGGCACCAGTGCTGTGTCCTTGAAGCAGATGGCTGGTGCAGCATGCTGAGCAACCTTTCCCAAGGGATGAGGTGTGTTCTGGGCTTGGGAGCTCACTTTTAAACAAGTCAATCCAATTTGTTTACAGTGACTAAACTGTGAAATGTTTAAGTTGTGGGCTGGGCTGGTGCCACCTTCTTTTCTCTGACCCTGTTTCTTCTGGGTGGACATGGCTGGGCCTGCTGGGGAAGAAAGGTTGGAGGGTTTGGGCAACTGCATCATTTCTAAAACACCAGTGGTGACTGTTCTGTTTGTCCCAGTAGGGAGAAAACAGAAAATTGAGGAGAGGAAGACCTATGGGTGGAACAGTCAGTGAGGCTTCCAAGGCAGCAGCAGCATTCCCCAGACTGGATGGTGCAGTTCTTTGAGATGAGGTTTCAGGATGGGGCTAAGCTTGGGCTAGTGTCTAATTCATCCCACACTCCTCAGATTTTCCCTTCTCAGCCTCCTGATGCTTTTGGGGCAGCCATGGTTGTGCATTAATCTTCTGCTCCTCCTCTGTCTTAATCTGTCCTGTTCCCTTCCTGCTCTCTCTTTCTCTCAAGCTTTGTGGTCTCTTCACCATGGAACTGTTGTGTTCTCCTTCAGCATAAAGCTCTTCTGTAAGAGAAGTTTGAGAAGGGAAATGGTGTTCTGTGAAAATGTGTCAGTTCAGTGAGGTCTTGGCTGTGATGTCCATGGCACCTGCAGCTCTGTGGTGTGGCACTGTGCTGGGGGCAGGTGACAGGATCCCCTCACAGCTGGGTTGTGGAGCCAGTGTCTGGTTATTTGGGTGCAGCAGGCCAAGCATCCTTGCAAGGACATTCAGCACAAGGAAATGGCTTTATGGAAGCTGCAAGCCAAAAGTTGGCTGTTCTGTACTTCTCACTGTGTGCAGAGAAAATTGGTACAGGGGCCTGTCCCAGCTGCTCCTCTTGTTGCTGCCACCTGCAATTGTTTGTGCATCCCTTCTGCTTTGTGCCATAGAGAGCTGCTTCCTAGAACTATCAGAAGGAGGAGGAGAGGATGAAGGAAAGAGGGATCCAATTCAAGAGGATTTGTGTTCAAGCCTTTCTCATTTTTGCCCCTAGAAAATGTTGCATTATGTTCTCCTAATCTTCCAAATTTTTATTTCCAAACACAAACCCATCCTTTCATTCTTCAGATCTTCCTAGAGATGCACCTTTCTACTCTGGGTCAGCTGCCATCACATCCTGTCACTGAAAATACCCTTTTCATTTTCTTAAGGATTTTTTGGCATATAGGGTCAAGACTTTTCCAGGTGGGAAAGAAAACAGCCCAGCTTTGTGCAGTGCCAGATCTGGCTATACAAACCATTCAGTTTGTATGCTGAATCCTCACCTTGTCAGGTTTCTCTTCTGGCTGATTTTCCTGAGAGAAATCTCATTTCCTGGCTGGTGTGTGTCTGCTGCACCAGCTCTTTGTGATCTTGCCTGATTGGGCTTCCAGTTCTACCCTTACTATCCTTTGATTTTCTTCTGGTTTCTGGTTCTTGTGTTAGTCTGGCTTTTCCCAGTCTGTGGCAGTCCATCAGTGTCTTGTGACCATTGTCCTGGGCTTCCCACTGCGCAGAGAGCCCTGGTTCTTCCTCAGGATCTGCTCCAGTGCTGTCCTGGTTTTGTCTGAGAGGCTCCACAGTATCTGCAATGCTCCAGCCCTTTTTGTATTTGCCCTCCAGCATCACCCCATGGTGCTGTCCCAGCTGCTCCAGGGTCTGTGCCTCTTGTCCTGTGAGGGTACCACAAATGAGAGGCACACAGAGAAGCCCCATTTATTTGGATGAAATGTTTTCTTGGGAAACTTGCCCAGCTGCTGGGAGGGTGTAATTTCTGTCCTGAGGTTTCCTTCTGGCCCTGGTGATAGTTCACACAAAAAGGATGTTTTAAAAGATCCCTGGAATATGAATAAAAACAAATAGCCCAAACTGGAATGAAAGCTGGGGAGCATTCTTCCAGTTAGAGCAGGATGCTCTGCTTTGCACTGAAATACTCTACATGGTGTGGGTTTTATTAGCCAAGGTGCTTCACAGTGCCTCTGGAAGGCTGGGAAAGCTGCTTGGTTGAAAAGTTCATAAAATAAATAAGAACATATTTAAAATAGTCAACCTTTGATGTGTTGGGTGGCTCCTGTGCTGGTCAGGAGCCTGAACACAGCAGTGGTGTCCTGAGCATCTGGTGTTCCTGGCAGTGATGTGTGAGCCCCAGGCTCAGGCAGGAGATCTTCACCTGCTCCTCACCTCCTCTGCCCTGCAGCAGGGAGCACCTTGAACATCTGGGGTTCACCATCAGCAGCTTCTGCCAGTTTTGTTTCAGCCAGTTCAGCTGGCTGAGAAATACATCACCAAGAGATGGGTGGAGTGGTTTGGTTGACCTTCAAGCTCCTTATCACAGCCCCACGGAAGCATCTTGCACTTCTTTTTAACTGAATTATTTTTCTGTCAGGAATGGTTGCAGTTGGGAGAGTGACCCAGCTGGGGGAGAGGGTGGTTTTGTCCACAGTTTTCCCCCCACCTCAAAAGAAATTGATTTTCAGCTGTAGGCCAGAATTTTCTGTGTCTTCCCATATCCTCAGCCTGGCTGATTTATTCTCACTGCAGTATTGCCTAGTCCAGCCTCCAGTTACAGTGTCCTCAGCCATTGTGCTGGTTTCCTGTTTTCTCTTTAACAATATTTTTGATGTGCTCTACTTGTTCTCTGAACTTGTCCTAAGGAAATCAGAAGCATTTTCAAGATCAGTTGGGTAATCAGAGGTGTCAAACCCATGGGCCCATAAGAGATTCCTGTTCTTCCTGGGAAGCCAGTAAGTCATGGAGCTGTTTCTTGTTCTGAGCAGTGTCTTTTGTACATCATTTTGGTGGTCAGTGCTTGTTCTCTCACCCACAGCTTCAAACCAGAAGTTCCTGTCAGACTTTCTCAGGTTTCTCCATGGCAGTCTCACAGCTGAAGGAGGTTGCTAAGTTTCAGATGCCCCTGAGAGCAGAAATTTAACATTTATTTATACCTCCATGATCTCTCCATCCTTTCCTGGATGCCTGATAGCCCATGAAGGCCCATCAGAATGACACATTAGTATATTTACCTCCATCCAGGGGCAAATTTCTTTGTCCTTCCCATGTCCATATGACTTCTGAAGAGAAGTCTTGAGGTTTTACTGCCAAACCATCATTGTAATTCTTCACACAGCTGAGTGACACCTTCAGAATTTTCTGTTTCAGTCACTTGTTTAGGTCTGCTGGCTGAGAGTTGGGGAAACCAGTGTTCCCAGTCTGGCTGGTAGGGTAACTGGGGAGGGAGTGGATGAGTAAGAGCTGAAAAGGAACATGAGAGAGAGTTAGAGCCTCATCACAGGAGGTGGGAAACCAGTTGTGATCTACTTCAGTCAGCAGTAAATGTGTTTCAGATGGGGAGATAAGTGTTCCCATCCCCAGCAGTGACTGGGCAAACCCTCTTTTTGCTACTGTTGTCCCAAATCCCTCCCATCCCATGGAGGGGCTGCTTCTCCCATGGCACTGCCAGGCACTGCTGTGCTGAGCTTTCTGCTGAGGCCACAGGTGAGCCCAGGACACTTCTGGATTGTCTCACAGCTCAAGGAGTTGAGTTTCAGTTTGGTGTTTACAGCTTTTTTTTTCTTTTCCTTTTTCTTTTTTTTTAAGATTTTTTTTTTCAACCAGTCATTCACACTGCACCTGAATCTTTCTGTGTGCATATTGGGCTGGTTGATGTCTCTTCTGTTTTGGGTCAAGTTTCTGGAATCTGCCTTGTTTTAGTTATCAGGGTGGCACAATCCACAGCACAGACTGTGCTTTTGCTGCTGATGCTGCTCAGAGCATGGCTTCAGAGCTTTTCTTCCTGCTGTTGGAAGGCTTTGTCTTAACCTGTGTTTGTGTAAAAAGGGCTGGAGAATTTCCTTCTAGAGGATTTGATAGTTTAAAGTGGAGGCCAACAAGGAATTGTTAAAAAGGAGACTCCATAAAGCTTCTACTACAAAATCCCCATTTTTCCATCTGTGGGGTCACTTATCAGTGACTTTCCAGTGGCTGCCTGCAGGAAGGTGACTGGGCTGAGACCTGTAAAGGCCTGAAGTGAAATCAGCCCCAGTCCATCCCTGTCTGAAATGCTGCCTCACCTCGTGTCTTCCTTCCCTGCCATGTCCCATGTTCCTGGGGAGTGTCTGTGGGAGCTGCTGCAGTGCTTTGCACCGTGCCTTGGCTTCAGGCAGCAGGTTTTATCATGGCTCCTGTGCTGTTGGCTTTGCTCACCTTCCCTGGCAGTGCTGGGCTGCAGCAGCTCCCTGGTACACTGCAGGTAACAGAGCCACCTTGGCCAGGCTGGGCTGAGCCTGTGTGCTGTGCTGCATGCTGCTCCCTTCCTCCTGCCTTTGCCAGCCTCCAGCACTGTTGTATGAGCCCTCCCAATCTTGTAGCCTGGCATTCCTTCCACCCCTGAAAGCAGCATTTGTTGTAGTGTCCATGTAGACTTCTCAAGCTGTCCTCTGCCCTGCAGCTGAGCCACTGTCTGTGCTCTGGGTCCTCTGCCAGCCCTTTCTTGCTGGGGAGCTCATGTTTGAGGAGTGTTTGGGTTCAGGGTTGTTCTGGAGTGCCATTAAGATCACCTCCAGCATACAGCATCTGTTTCACATGGTTTTGGAGAAGGAAGAGCAGAGGGGGAATGTCAGAGCTGGGAGGAGAAGCTGTGGACTTTGAGGATGCTGTGGGGTTGGCTGGGACAGGATTGTGCAAGGGGAATGCAGAGCAGGGCTGGGACAACTCTCAGATGAGCAGGAAAGAGGCTTTTTGGAGACAGACATGGAGTGGGCACAGGAGTAGACAGGTTACAGTGTGGAGACAAGCTCCTTTTGGTTCCTCACCTCTTCAGTGTGGGTCATGTCTCAGTGAGAGGCTGAACTGTTGGTCAGAGGTCTCACCATGGTGGCTTTGGCCTCCATCACCTTCCATGGAGGTCAGAGCAGTGGCATTTCCACTTCACACAGTGAGTGCTGCTGCTGTGTCACCTGGAGAGAGATCCACTCTGCTCATCTTCAGCCTCTCAGGGGGACTGCAGAGCTTCGTGTGGGGAGGGCACAAGAGCAGGAAATAGCCAGAGGCTGTCTGAACTTGTGTGGCACAGACCTGAACCAGTGACCTGGAGGTGTTTTAGTTCTGTTTCCTGGCCCCTTGAGCTGCTTCTTGCTCTGTTGGTGACACAGACCCCCACCTGATATTGGATATTATTATATTGTATGATATACACACACCCACATCATGGATATTACAGACTGTGGGTACTGGAAAAGTCTCCTGACAGGTTCCCTAGAATTCACAGGGTGGGAAAAGGGCAATACAAACATATTAATTACTGGTTTAGGCCAAACCAAAGCTACTAGAACATTAAGAACAAGTGGTTAAATACCAAAATACCAGGATATACTACAGGTAAGGAAAACTCCAGTGTTGATACTGTCCTTGTTTTGTATGAGTCATCACAAAATAAGTCCTAAAGCACATAATGGTGCACTATTTCACATGCAGTGCTGCTTTCAAGGCCAGCCTTGAAAGCACCTTCATTCACCTGGCCTCTGCTGGCTGATGTGTGTGCTCCTGATGCCACCAGCAGTTGCCCACAGAGCCATGGTATTGGTGAAATGGGTGCAGATTTTTTTTCCACAAGCTTGAATAATTTTTCTTTCTTGAATACCCATGTGGGTTCTGTCCCTGAGGACAGTCCTGGCTACCTCTGTTGCTTTGGACTTCTTCCCAGATATTTTTTCTTGGTTTTTTTTTTTTTAAATGGTTTTTCAACATGAGTCACAGCTTCAGGATCACGATTTCCTCACTTGTGATTCAGAGAATGTATTAATTAGTGCAAGATGTTAAATATATCTGTAAAATCACATGAAAAACTGGATGGTCATCTCCATCCTTCATTTAACCAGTTTCATGTCTGAAAAATGTAGTTTTCTGTTTTCAAATATGCAATGTTCTTTCAAGCCCAGATGAAACTTCATAATATATTGTGTATCTATATAGTGTATATATAAACTATAGTGTGTGCACACATATATATCTCTGTGTACACATGGGATTTATATCTGTGTAAAGTGTCTTTTTTACAGTGTTGATGTTTCCAGTGCTAGGTAAAGGATTGTTAGTTTTATGAGGAGAGCTCACAGGACTGCTGCCCATCATTAACATTACCAGAGAAATGTNCCCTGAGGACAGTCCTGGCTACCTCTGTTGCTTTGGACTTCTTCCCAGATATTTTTTCTTGGTTTTTTTTTTTTTAAATGGTTTTTCAACATGAGTCACAGCTTCAGGATCACGATTTCCTCACTTGTGATTCAGAGAATGTATTAATTAGTGCAAGATGTTAAATATATCTGTAAAATCACATGAAAAACTGGATGGTCATCTCCATCCTTCATTTAACCAGTTTCATGTCTGAAAAATGTAGTTTTCTGTTTTCAAATATGCAATGTTCTTTCAAGCCCAGATGAAACTTCATAATATATTGTGTATCTATATAGTGTATATATAAACTATAGTGTGTGCACACATATATATCTCTGTGTACACATGGGATTTATATCTGTGTAAAGTGTCTTTTTTACAGTGTTGATGTTTCCAGTGCTAGGTAAAGGATTGTTAGTTTTATGAGGAGAGCTCACAGGACTGCTGCCCATCATTAACATTACCAGAGAAATGTGTTCCCTGGGTTTTGTGGCAGTCCCTTCTCCCCAGCCATGGTGGAGGCTGTGGAAGGAACCTTTTTGGCTTCTGTGCTTAGAAATTTTAAACATAATGTTCCTCAGTTAAATTTCAAACCAGTTTTCAAGCCCCATCCAACATGGCTATGAACTGTGTGGGAATTTGTTTTGAAAGGAAAGCCTGGATATGGTGAAATTTCAGTGAAATTTCAACTCTTTAATTTCTTCCTGACATTTCATCTGAAAATGTTGATGCTTATGTGAGGACTGAGGGTTTTACAGTCTGATTAAACAGCTTTAGTTACATTTCTTACTTGAGAGCACTGCTTGATTCTGTAGAGTATTTTTGAGCTTGCCTGGGGGACTGCCAGCTCTGCTTTAGGGTCCTGGTCCCTTGTCTCCATCAGCAGGGCTGAGGATACAGTAACAGCTTGGAAGTGATGAAGTCTCTGCCACTCTCCTCTTTCAGAGAATTCGGTCGACAGTGGATGAGAAGGAGCAGAAGCAGCTTCTGATGGACCTGGATGTGGTGATGAGAAGCAGTGACTGCCCCTACATTGTTCAGTTCTATGGCGCACTCTTCAGAGAGGTGGGCACCCACACTTCCTTCCCTTGGAGCAGGGCTTGGCTTTTACCTTGCTCTTTCAGAAGCAGTTTTTGAATGATCCTGTGGCCAGTAGAACCAGTCCATGAGAGAGAGGCTGCTCTCACTGCAGACAGCTCATAAAGCTCTGGTGGCCTTCCAGTCTCACTTGATTTATGCACATCACTGGCTCTGGAGCCACGTTGCTGCCCCTCTCCATCATATGGAAGTGCTTCATCTGCACTTTGTTGCTAGTGTGGAAAAAA
>VWYE01007606.1:8736-36288 GCA_013398995.1 Alaudala cheleensis
CCCCTGCCTGTCACCCACAGCCACTCCCAAACTTCCAGAGAGTTCTGCTCAGGACTAAGGGTGATTGGCTGTCAGGACCGGGCTCCCCCCCATTGCTCTCTGTGATTGCTTTTTAGCTGATGTCTGTCAATATTTTCTGTCCCGTGATTGGATGCCTGCTTTGATTATAACCCTGTGCTCAGAGCCCCTCGGTGCTCTCGAGGGCAGGTTCCTGGATAATAAAGAATCCTTGTTACCCCCCTCGAGAGTCTCTCCCTTTACTAAAGACGATCCATCATGGATAGCTGCCTCAGAGGCTTGGTGGTCTCTCAGAGACCCCACCCGGCTCGAAGGCACTGCAGTAGTGCTACCGTCTATGCCGGCCGGGCTGAATCCCAAGGTCTAGGCAGAGGAACTACCGCAAATGTAGTGTTACTATTCCAAGTACGAGTCTAATCACAACAGGTCAATAAAGTGTTTGGAGTAGTTATTGATAACAAATGTGATGCCATACAAACACAGTAACTGAAGATTACTGCAAACAAACAATTCTACTTAAGGGAAGTTTTCAAATTAGTCCTATGCTTGTTCTTGACTTCACATTGAATAGCAGAAAGCACAAGGAAGAAAACAGATACTTTCCTCAATTAAAGAAGTCCCCCGAAAGCCACACCTTTTATACATAATCAACAGCTATCAAAGGCTATAAGGCTATGTGAAAAACATATTAAGCTTTAAACAAATCAGCAAATCCAAAACAGACTCCCAGATTTGAGGGCTTATGTGGCTTAAGCTTAGGAAAGCTAACAGACATTTTACATTTGTCTTGGTTTGCAAGACAGGTATCTGCTAGGGAAAGCTGGTGCTCTCCCCATGCAATGGAGACTGCAAACCCCCTCCTTCCAAATTATTATAAATTTGAAATTATGGGGCTTTCAGGCAAAAAGACGTGGGAATGGGAATAACGGGTTTTTTTCTAATATGTGTGTATATATATATATATATCTAACAAAACAAGCAAACAAACAAACAGCTACAGCATTAATAATAAGACAGAACCAAGAACCTTGAGGGACCACAAATCCCAGGGCAGTCTGATCCCCAGTGGCTCTGAGGCACCAAGCTGTAACAGTGGAAGATCCCGGGCTGGTGATGAGGTAGATGGGCAGTTCCGCAGTGGTGGCTGGAGCAGCAGAGATGTCCCGGCAGGGCAGGGGTGTGAGGTCAGCGTAGGCAAAAGCCTCAAAGCAACGGCGGGACAGGGTCGGGCCCACTCTAGCNTCAATTGAGTGCTCTCACTGGGACTCTCCAAGCCAAGCTGCCACTTGCTCCCTCTCCCTCCCCTGCAGGTGGCTGAAGAGGAGAACTGGAGGCACAAAATGTAAAGAACACAGGTTGAGATAAGAACAATTTACTGGAAACACCAATGAGATTAAAAAAATGAACAGTAACTGTAACAATATTAACAAAAGTATACAAAAGAGACAGAGTGATTCACATGCTAAATGCTTACCACAGAACCCAACCTGACCTGACTGCAGCCACACCACCAGGACCAGAAGACACTCCCTTCCCCCAACCCTCGGCAATGATATGAGATGGTATGGAATAACCTCAGGGTCCTAGTCATGCCCCTCCTGGCTACTGCAAAAATTGATCCTGCCCTGGCTGGAACCAAGACACAAGTGCAACCTACCTTACCAATATCAGGCTCCACCTATGAGTACAAACATCTAGATTTCAAAATTGTTCAGTTATTTACAAGTTATGATCAGGAGTACTGATTAACCTGATGACAATTCTATAAATTACAATATCTTCTGCTCATGTTTGGAAACATATGTACCTCTGTCAAAGTATGGCATCTCAGTGTAGAGAGCATACATTTTTCTGCCATATGGCCCATCCACAACTACATCATTTAGTACTTAATTTCATGAATAGTAGCTCAAACAATTTGTACACTGAGCAGCAGAGTTAAGACTCTATTTAGGATAAAGACAGAGATGCATGCTGCAGCTAAGAGGAAAAAAGGTAATTTAAGTTACAAAAAACAAGTAATCTATAATTTACATGCATATCAGCAATCACCACTGTTTCCATTTTGGTTGTTTTTCCTTGACAACTCCCCCTCCCTATACGTATTGTATGAAATTCTGTACACGCAAGTTTTATGCCTGGCTAACTTTTCTTCATTACTAGTTTTTATCAGTTTCTTCCTGATAGCAACAGTAATAGCTGGGGTCACAAAAAGTCCAGTACCATCCTACTTAAAAATAAATAATGTTAGGAAAAATTTCCCAAATTATTGCACCAATCAGTCTTTATAGGATGAAATTGTATGAACTTTCTTAAGATATATATATTAGTTTCCATTGTATACTGCACAGTCACAGTTAAGTAAGCACAACTAAAAGGCCTCAGCTCATTGCAAGGAGGAGAACAGCCCCCACTGTCAAGAATAAAGGGTAGCCCCTGGACTACCTAGATCGTGACAGCAATCCCAGCCCTTCCGACACCTCTATGAAATCCTCCCCTTATCTGGCATCAGAGATAAGTAATTGTACTAGACCAACTCCAGGGACTTCAAGATCAAGAAAGAAGCAGGTGGATGATGATGCCATTTAATTAGGGTTGCTTAGCAAAACAGTAGCATGTTAGATAGTGATTGGTCAAATTGTAATGGTAACGTACCTAAACACTTGAAAGGTATAAGAACTCTGTGTAAAACTGTCGGAGTTATCTCTTCTGAGATTAACCCCGGCAGTGTAAATCTTTCTTCTCACCTGCCCATGCTTGAAAGAAGGAATCGGAGAACGTCTGGGTTGCGGACTTCAGATGTTTATTTTACAAATCTTATCTCTCAGTTCTTTCTGTCCAGCATCAAGTTCACAAGCAGCTGGAAAAATGGTTTCCTCCCCCCGCCCACGACAGTGGCTGGGCTTTTATAATCTATATTGCGTTTACATTGTTTTTCTCTAAACACCAATAACTAAAACCCATGTCATGCAGTGAAATTTTACCTTTACCAATCCTAAAAACCCATCACCCTTTGCAAAAAATGAAGAGGAAGAGAAAGACAGAAACATGTGCTCTTATCACACTGATCTGCCTCCATATTTGCCCAATATTAAGAATACAGAGAAATCTAAAATTAATATCTACACACCCAGTGATATAATAAAAAACACACAAATCAAACCCTTGTGACCTCCAAATCCTCAGACAACCCTGACAGTGCTTTTCCCATGGGCTGAGACCAAAAACCATCACTGTTTCAGGCACAGGCCAGGGAGGACTTACCCCCCTGTCCAGGCTCCTGCCCATCAGGAGAACCAGAGAGATACTCTGGTCTGCCACATAAAACCACATTCAGGGTGCCCCAACCTGAATGGGACACCTCATGCACATGAATAATTACTCTTGTAATTCTATACGTTCCATGCTAGCCTCTCTCCTCAGTCTGCACAAGCCAGTTGTGAAATTTTCTTAACAATAAATGCAGTAAATAGCAGAGATGAGACCTTCCACTCTCATTCAGAAGCAGTTACCATCCACTGCTATGACACACACACACAGAAGTCACATGCAGATCCTTCTAGAAGTTGGACCTTAGAGAAAGATGAATCTCTTTTATAATTTATAATATCAGGTTATATACAACAGACATGCACATCAGTTTGAAAGACAATTCTGGATATCATTTCAGGAGAAAAAAGCCATCTATTGAGGATTATCTCATCATTACTCAACAGAAAACTGTATAACTGTGTGAAAATGCAAAATGTAAGCAGTTCCTTCCCCATATAGGTTCCATATAATTACTTTGAAGTTCATTAGCAATTTTCTCCTTTTTCCCTCAAGCTAAAAAAACTCTCTTCAGAAGCTAGTGTTCCTACTGACGTTTCCCCTTTTACATTGCTATGAGAGAGCTCTCCTGTAAATATAGTAGAGACATCTCCTGACAGCAAATCATAAGAGGAAACTATTTCAAATACAAGTAAACACTTCACTTGAATAAACCTACAATGAGGCATTACTGACAAACATAGCATACAAAATAAATTGTCACAGAAAAAGGGGGCAGACAGTCCTTCCATTTTCCTTCATTGAAAACTAGCTGCAATAATCATCTCATAGAAATGAAAGTAACACTGTCAGCAACTGTGAAGTCACAGTCCAGCATTTCCACGACTTCTATATAACAGGAAACAGATTACAGAAACTCTGTTTTACAAAACTACTTAAAAGATTCTGGAAAACTTTAAGAATATGTTAGTGCTGCATATAAAAGCTGATTCTGAATTTAAGACTTATATTTGGTGAAAATTATTCCCCCCAGCAGCCCCCCAAAACTCCCAGGCCAGCTCAGATCTCAAGGGGCTTAGGAGGGAATATTTTAGAGGTAGGACAAAGGATTACCAAAAGAGGCTCTCCCCTGATGTATTAATACACATGGCCAGAGTGTATTAAGCCACGTGGTTATACATCAAGATTCTCTGAGGGTGCCTGCACCTCCAGAGATGGCTTAATAAGAGCGAGACCACTTCTTCAGGCATGCCGTGGTAACAGAAAAGAGTTTAACAAAATGAGAAAATAATAAACAGTACAATGCAAATAAAAATAAGCCGTACACAGGTGCAGTGGCATTGCACCCTGTATAAGCACCCCGAAAAAGCCAAGAGAGGCTTTGTGCAGTCGTTTAAATATCTAATGGTTGAGGCAGTGCCTTGGCAAACTGCCCAATAAAGAACAGTTACATTGCTGACAGACAGGTACAAAGACCTATCCATGTCTCTGTCCTGGCACTGAGCCAATGGTAGCTTGGAGTGTAGAGAACTTTCTGGGGCTATTTCCTTTTAAGTCTTATGGTAAAACTAAACATATTTTCCCTATAAGGAAAATATCTGCCTGGTCTAAAACTACATTCCTACACTCCCCCAAAGTTGTCTGAGATGTTTATTCTTTGATGGTCCGAGGGGGGGGAAGAGAGAGAACAAAGGAGAACAGGGCCTTATGTAAGTTTGTCCAGAGGAGGGGATAGCTGGACATAAGCCAAAAGGGTCGGGGAAGAAGTGAAGGGTCAAGACATATGTTCACAAATTCCAGGGGTCTCTGAAAGGGGGAGAAGCCATCTCCCAGAGAAATGCAACAATTTGGTAAAATAGCCAGAAATTTCTGGGCTATCTGTAGCAGTATTTATTCCCCGTGTTTCTAATTTATTGTGTAAGTGGAAGCTCAGTGTACTTGAGACCAAAACTATTCAACATTAACATCTTTTAGTGTAAAAAGCTAATATTCTCTATTATGGCACCCACCCACTTTTTACCCAATGTAAACAAGTGTTTCTCAACTTTTAAGGTGATTCTATAAGTCCCATGAGTGGTTAGATATATACTACTTATTGAGTTAGTGTGAGAAGCAAGAAGAGGATAGCTGCAAATACTGATTGCACAGAAAAAAAACAGTGTAGATGAAACAATAAAAGGAATGTGCAGTTCTCAAACACATTTTTATTTTCATGAAATCACAGAATGGTTTGGGTTGAAAGGGACCTCGAAGATCATCTAGTTCCAACTCCTTGCCATGGGCAGGGACACCTTCGATTAGATCAGGTTGCTCAGAGCCCCATCCAACCTGGCTTTGAACACTTCCAGGGATGGGGCATCCACAGCTTCTCTGGGCAACCTGTGCCAGGGCCTCACCACATTCACAGTAAAGTATTTCTTCCTAATAGTTAATCTAACCCTGCCCCTCTGTTAGTGTGAAGCTATTCCCCCTTGTTCTGTCACTACAGGCCTTTGTGAAAAGTCCCTCTCTAGCTCCCTTGGAGCCCTTTAGGCACTGAAAGGGGCTCTAAGGTCTCCCCAGAGCCATCTCTTCTCCAGGCTGAACAGCCCCAACTCTCAGCCTGTGTCCATAACAGAGGTGCTCCAGCTCTGTGATCAGGTTTGTGGCCCTTGGTCTTTGGCCGAACTGCAAAAGCTTGATGAGAGAAGTTCAGACAGTCCAGCAAGTAAAGAAACATTTGACAATAATTGATTTACCATAATTTCGACCTATGCTTTTATAATGTGCATTAGCAGTGGTTAAACATTCACAATCATCTTTATTCAGCTCTTTAAACATGACCATATAAGCACATTACACTGAATAAATCAAACAAACTGAGAAAAATCTATACTTCTGATTATAAATAATTGAAGTAATAACCTGCTTAATCCTCTTTTTAAAATAGCCAACCAATCCCACAACTTATTCTCCAGGAAACAGGCAGACAAGTGTTCCAACTGCAACATTTGGAAGTGGCAATCAACCATAAAAAGTTTAGGTCCCTAATTTACTTCAAATTGTCATAAAATGAAAACTGGATCATCTCCTAATTAAGTTTCCAAACCCTAGTTAAATCCTATAACTGCCGACAGCAAACATGATGTATCAATGAAATATGACCAAAAAACCCATCCCCTCTTGTTAGATAAACTCTAAATAGGAAAAGCCTAGAAAAGAATGAATGTAGGAAAGTTACTTGCTTCAGTTTCTGGGGTGAGAACTGAAAAATTTGTATCCTTTGACTCTTGTTTTGGTCAGCTCCAGAGAAGCTGTCCTACAGCTAGATTTACACTTAAAAGTACTACCCATACTATTCTGTCAGATAGCAGAATGAAAATAATAATAATAAAAAAAAAACCAACACCCACACACCCTTGGCCAACAGATCATGCATGCAAGAATACTAATACAGATAAGTGATAATGGCATAGAAGTCCTTTTGGCAGAAAAAGTTTGTCCATATCAAGAAAATTCTAGAGTTGTTCCAGAGTTGCACCAATATGCACAACTCCCTCATATAGGTGAAATAAAGTATTTGTTGTAACTAGGTATAACTTCTTACAACTACAAGATTTGATTTATTCTGCGTAAAAGATACCCTATTTAATAATTATTTACAAATTTTAGTGCAACAGATCAATAGAAACTGGGTGCACATTCCTGTGATTCTAAAATGAAAGTTTCAAATATCAACAAAAACCAATCTTCTCTTTACCCACAAACATAGAAATACATATACTAGTCATTATTGTTTGTTCATTTGTATTGTCAACTTCTTTTCATTCATGTGACTCCAGGTCAATTTAAACTCATTTTAGATGCTCTGATAAATATCACTGTCATTTTGTTTAAAACTGTAGCTGCTTGCTGCAGTTTCAAATAAGTAACACGTGTTTCATACATTCCACCTAGACAATTACTTGATTGACCCTGCATACATGAAAATATTCCTCTGATTAATATTATGGTGTTATATTTTTGAAAGCTAGCTAACAGTAATTTTCAATGACCAAGTGTCTGAAAGAGCTACATAAAATTGAGAGCATCAAATTTTTTTAAAAAATAGTAACCTGATGTTTATACTGGCAACATATCTTTAGTTCTTAAAGTTTTGAGGAGTTTGAACACAAAAGCTACCTGGCAATTTTAATTTTCTTCTTCCAGCTTCAGTAATTTAAATAAAAATCATCTCTAGAGAAATTCCATGCATATGAAGAACAGATATTTTATCTATATCTAGATAATTAAAAATATTTATTTTGAACAAAAAGATGAAAAGTTGCCAACTCATGCTAAACACACACAAAGGGAAGAGACTGAGCAAATATTGCACAACAGCTCTCTTGAAACAGAGCATCCAACTGTATGCCAAGAAGAAGAGCAGTACTGTGTAAACATGTGAATGGAACTCCAGGTGGAAACATGACAAGTTTAATTATCACTCATATCACATAAGTGCATATGAGTATGTGTCATGAGAGTGAGCGTCTTCACAATAATTAACCCTGGACACAGCCACATGTTACAGAAGAACTTGAAAATAAAGGAATGTTCCTCACAACCATTTCTCAAAAATCTGCAGGTAACACCAGCAATTAAAAAGATAAAATAAAAATAATTAATCAAAAACATTTTAAACACATTTTTATATCCCAGAATTTTCAGACTTACCATGTACAGCATTAGAAAGAGACCAATTTCAGCTATATATAGAACTTACAGAAACTAAAACAATTATACTGACTGGCTTAGAAGTGGTTTATTTTGGTCGACCTGAAGCATTTTAATAGACTCACAATTAACAAGTGTGCCTACACCAGTCAGTTTAAAAAAATTAAAAATCAAATTTATGTCAAAGCTTATGCAATACTTCCCAAGTAAGTGCTAAGAAAACAGTAAGTCAAAGATAATGAATACTGTACCAGCATGAGTATACTCAAAATGACAAAACCTAGCTATGTATAATGGAAATTACTTACAAGACAACTTACTTTATTGTTTCAAACCAGCTACAGCCACAACGAAAACAAGTTTCATTTCATGCAAGGGTCAATAGCCCAAATCCAGATTTTAAGTTTTTCCTCCATGTATAACTATCCAATTTAAAATATAAATATTTGCACAGAAATTACTGACAAATTATGTTTCTAAAACAGACTAGAAAGTGTAGTTTCTCTAGTTGACTGCTGTTCAGACTGTACCTTCTGTCATGCAGATAGAACTGAGTTGTCGGTACAGAAGTATAAACTTCTGAGACGCAGTTTTGCTTTGACATGAAAGAACTGTGTAAGTTGTTACGGTTAATGCCGTTCCCCCAAACAACTGCATTGTATGGGAGACAACGAAGACATCAGACTGCAGTAAAAGCCCCATCTACGCACCAGTGGCTGCAAGTTTTAAAACCCCCTAGAGAATGCTGTCCTGCTCGTATCTGCACATCCCTTGGACCAGCAAACCCTCTCCCCCATCGTTTCTCCCTAATGGGCCCCTGAGCACTGCGCGGGGCAGGGCGCTTCCCCCACGGCCCAGCCTGGCCGAGGAGAGGCTAGGCGAGTCAGGCGAAGGAGGCAGAGAGGGCCGCGGAGCAACCCCCATCCCTCCACCGTACTCCCTGCGCCAAGGCCCAAGCCCAGTCCCCAAGGTGACGTAAGAGTCGAGGTTGCTCCTGCGAAAAGTACGCCGGCTGCTCTGCACTGCGCTCCACCGCAGCGTGCCCTCCCTGTCCGATACGCGACACGGAGGAACCGGCCCGCGGCACTTCCCTACCCAGAAGCTCTCCACGAAGTACGCCATCACGCCGCCGCCATGGCCCTGAGCGAGCCCAGCCTCAGCTGCCGAGACGCAATAAAGAAACAAGCGCCACCACGGCGCACCACCCTCCCCGTTACGATGGAACCGCCTCCTTCCACATAGCTTTGCGACCCCCAGTCCCGCGCATGTGCTCAGCTGCCGTCAGGCGCCGTGGCCCTTGCGCAGGCGTGTCACATTACCCCGGGTGGAGGAACGGCTACCGCATACTAAGAGCATTGGCCCCACTGCAGTTTAGAAGTGGTATGTCAGAAGTGAAGAAACTGATCTTTATAGAAGTATGAATATACTTGCATAAGGCACACAGAAATCTTGGGTAAAATCCCTCTAAAATGTTCAGTTACCACTTAGGAGTGACTATACTGAAGGCTAGAATGCACATGAATTATTTGACACCCAGGAGAATAGATTCATGCTGTTTGAAGTGGCTTCATAACAAAGTATCTTTCCATCGACATATTGTTGGGAAAATCTTGAAATGTAACAAATAGTGTTTAAGTCTTGTGAATTCCTTTAGCTTTAACTGACAGTGCTTAGTCCTGTATTAATATGTGCAAGTGGTTATCTTAGCCCTAAAGACTGTGGGCCTGAGCAATGCTGATAAGAAGGTAAATCTTGGCTAGACCACATTGCTGGGATGCATTCAATGAGAAGAAACATTTTTGTAGGCCTGTGACTGAAAAAGGATAATTTGAGGAATGGGATGTTCCCCAAATGACCAACAGAGACCTTCAAAAGTCTCCCTGCTCTAATGTAAATAAGCTCTGAGAAGTGATTTAAATATGCAAATGAATTTGTGACAATGTTTAGAATATATGTATGAGTTTCAGAAAATGTAATGAATATGCATTAGTTACATAGATATAAACTAGTCTGTTAGCTGTGGTATGTGTGATAGGAGGAGATATCCCCTGCATGTCTGGTGCCAAAATAAAGTAATGCTGCTTTCTAATACTGAAATTAGTGTTAGAGAGCTTTATTCCCGACTTTCAGTCACAATATGACCTTTCCCAAGGCATTTGATGACTATTAGGCACTTAATTAACAAAATGTAGCTTACCCTCTCCGGTACCTACTCTTACAGTATTTTACAGTTTCAGTGACAGGCTCCTAAAAACTATACACTTCATCTAAAGTCAAAGAGTCTGAAGAAACTGTTTACTTCAAACCTTTATCTGCTTTAATGATAGTTCAGTTTTCCAGACTCTTCTTTTGCTTCATGTAGATTATTATCCATTTTGGATCAGATTGATTGCTGGAATACAGACCCACTGAATTGCTGTCTGCAGCCAGTCTGTATCTGAACTGCCACTTTCCAATAAGAATATCTCTAGATATTCTTCATAAGAGAGTCAGCACTACTGGTCTCTTTCTGGGATCACAGAGTTCCTTATTCTACCTTAAGAAGATAGTTCATTGTTCAAGACAGCAGTAGTTTTTCATTATTGATTAAAAATAAAGGTCCAGATCTAAGCAATGATGTAAGGGGCTGCAGGTCACAGTCCTAGGCACACCAGTGGTTAAGTGCTTTATCAACATTTTATTTATGATTTTGTCAGCACAAAGCTTTATCCAAGATTAAAAAAAAAAAAAAAGTAAGAAGCTCATATTCTATCTTGGGTTCCCCCTCAAGGGAAATTCTACCAGTTCTGGTTTGAGAATCTCCCCTACCTCCCATCTTAACACTGGTGTCCTTTGCCCTTTGTGCTGCAAGATATTAGGTAAGGCATATAGCAGAACATTAAAGTCATCCCGAAGAATCTGATGAATCCACAACTTATGTCAAATTTATGTTACTTAAAAACTTTCATGAAAGTCAAATGGTTAGGAAAAATGGAGTTCAAAAGTTTACAGAACTATACAAGTTCATCAGGCAAAAACATATGAGGGTAAACTTAAGACAGCCAAATCAGTATTACTGATACAAGTCACCATGACTCATTCTACATTATGAAATTTCAACTATCTTTACCAAAGATACATTCATGAAAGATGAACAATATCATTCTTAATTGGTATAACAATCACTGGTAACTGGCTATACCTATAGTACACCACTTCCTGTAGCTCCATGGTAACTTTAGGAGTTCCTTTCTTTCTAGGAACATTCTCCCAAAGTTTCAGTAAATGCAAAGTTTGCTAAGTTGCCAATGCCAAAACAGAAAAAACTTCTGGACTCCTCTCATAGTTAAAATTTCTTTAAAAGTCTCAAGACTGTTAGATCTGGATCTCTCTCTTTTGATAACAGGAGAAAGCATTTGTATTTTAAACAATAACAACATACTATAGGACTACATTTGAAAAAAGTACATTGCATATCTGTTTGCTTGACATAAGTAAGCAGCCTGCATTATAATTATCTTAGCCTTATGGAAGACATGACTATAGTACTTTTTGCAGTCTGTGTTGCAATCTGTAAAGATATACACCAGGGCAAACAATGAGACAAAAGCTGCATGATCAGAGCTGAAGCTTTGGGATTGTTTTCACAAATACCTTTTACATGGACAAATACTATGCTATGAAGGAAGGAGAGTCAGATTCACTTCTACATTTCAGAGAGAAGTCCATATCTTCCACATTTTCAAAGGTATATAGCAATCATTTATCTACTGCTACAGCAAGATGTGCAGCAACTACTCCAGTGCTGCAACAATCTACCATCACACAAGTATCAAAACTATTCTTGGGTTTTCAACAACAGTTTTCCACAAAACTCAGAATGAAATGCAAAATCTTAGACTTGAACTTTAAGGCATCCTGCAGCATATATACAATTACCTTGAAAACTACTTTGATAAAGGATGAAGATCAGGATCAGTAGTTATATTCTTAAATCACACTGGAATCACCCTCAAAAAATTAATTTCTTCAGGAGCAAACTTTCTCTTGAACTCCATATACAATCATAGAACAATAGAATATCCTGAGTTGGAAGAGACCCATCAGGATCATCGAGTCCAACTCCTGGCCCTGCACAGGACACCCCAAGAATCACACCATGTGCCTGAGAATATTGTCCAAACACTTCTTGAACTCTGGCAGGCTTGGTGCTGTGACCACTTTCCTGGGGAGCCCAACCACCCTCTGGGTGAAGAACCTTTTCCAAATATCCAACCTAAACCTCCTGTGACAGCTTCATGCCATTCCCTCGGGTCCTGTCACTGGTCACTAGAGAGAAGAGATCAGTGCCTGCCCCTCCTCTTCCCCTCATGAGGAAGCTGTAGACTGCAATGAGGTCTACCCTCAGTCTCCTCCAGCCTGAACAAGCCAAGTGACCTCAGCTGCTCCTCGTATGGCTTCTCCTCTAGACCCTTTACCATCTTTGTTGCCATCCTTTGGACTGTCTCTAATAGCTTTATATCCTGCTTATATTGTGGTGCCCAAAACTGCATACAGGACTAGAGGTGAGGCTGCACCAGTGCAGAGCAGAGCGGAACAATCCCCTCCCTTGCCTGGCTGGTGATGCTGTGCCTGATGCACCTCAGGACACAGTTGGCCCTCCTGGCTGCCAGGGCACTACTGACACATCCAACTTTCTATCAACCAGGACCCCCAGGTCCCCTTCTATGGTTCTGCTTTCCAGCATCTCATTCCCCAGTCTGTACATCCAGGGTTGGCCCATCCCAGGTGCAGAATCTGGCACTTTGATGAACTTCATACAGTTGGTGATTGCCCAGTCCTCTGATTAAATGAGTTTTACCAGCAACAAAGGGCTGCTCCTAAATTTTCCCTTCCTATATTCTGTATGCTGATCCTGTCATCTGTCTCTAAAGTAGCACATGCTGAAAAATCCTTAGTAAGGACAATCCACTTAGGCACACTATTCCTTTTGAGACTGGGCTGGTTGAGAAAGTCCTAGATTACTGATTACCTTACTATAAGTTGTTAGAAAAAAGGGTCGCCTTCCTCTTCCTCCTGCTGTAGTCCCGGCTAGGTGGTGTGCGCTGCTCTGCTGCGTGCATGCATGTGTGCAGGAGAGAGAGGATGGGATTTTTCTAACATAAGTAGGGTTTCTCAGGGGAAAGGATAAAGGGACACGGCTCCCAGAGATAAGCAGTTTATTAGCTGCAAACTCCAAAAGCCTCGAGTTCAGTTGGCAAGGGGTTTTTACAAAGTCGCCCTTGGGCGTGGCATCCCAGGACAGTCCAATTGGATACAAAGGAATTGAGGAGTGACAGCACGGCTATAGCCAATCGCTTCTGGGCATCCTTGCATATTCATGCCCTCATTAAAAGTTTCCCGCTCTCAGGTAGACAAAGAGCCCATGCTGCCACCCCGGGCAGCCACAACAAGTGCTGCTGGATATAAAAAGAGTGATGTGATATGATATAAGTATATATAATATAAAAAGAGAGAGAGCAACTTTTTACATAGACAGATAGTGAAAAGACAAGGGAGGATGGTTTTAAAATAAAAGATGAGAGAGATTAGGCATTAAGAAGAATTTAATTAGAGGGTAGTGTGCTGTAACAGAATTTCTTAGAGAACATGGACATGAGGTTTTTTGGGATGAAATTTTAGCTATCCCAAACTGGGCCCCAAGTTTGGGCCTGTGTGGAAGTGGATAAGCCTGTGGTGCAGTTAAAATTTAGATTAAGGTGTGTTTATGTATTAGATAGGATAGTTATAGTGAGATTATAGTAGCTACCTTAAATTGAGATTGTTTGCATTCCTTTTTATGCTGAATACCAATTAGAAAACACCTGTAACTGTAAACTGTTTGAAACTGTATTTAACCAGCCATTTCGGACAATAAAGGGGAGAATGTATGATGTAGCCATATTGGTTGTGCTCTGCATTGCTCAGTCCAGCTTCCTTGTAATTAATAAGGACCCTGTTTTTGGTGTGCCACTGGAACAGTTTGTCTGAAGATGTGGATGCCCCATCCCTGGAAGGGCTCAAGGCCAGTCTGGACAGAGCTTGGAGCAACCTGGGATAGTGGAGAGTGTCCCTGACCATGATGGGGGGGGTTGGAACTAGATGACCTTTGAGGTCCCTTCTGACACAAGTCATTCTGATTCTATGATAACATTCTTTTCATTTAAGATGCTAGTACTTACTCTACTCATCTTGTTTGTTTATAGAAGTAGTAATTAACCTCAGACTCAGGCCTGACTCGATAGTCAGATGTTTTGTTCAAGTTCCCCCTTGACAGCAACATGCTCTAAAACAAATACCCCATGACAGAATGGGTGTGGGGAGGGCTATTTGAATGAAGACAAAACCAAAACTACACCCTGCCTTCCCAGTCACTGGTTTACTCATGTCTTGTAGCCAAAAGGAACTGATCTCTTTTCTAATCAACTCAGTCTCTACACACCTACTGTGCTGTCAAGTTATTCCATGGTCTTCTCTTTCTGGAGGCAGAAATCAAAGTCCTTATTTAAGCAGACTTTCAGCCAAATATGCAGCAATTAATTTCTATTATACATTTTGCTATGAATTTATTTAGTAGTTATATAATGATAATGTATTTTATTGAATTTGTTACAATACAGAAGGTCCCTGTGCTAGATGTAGTTGTCTAGATTATTTGTTATTGACCAACTGTAAATATTGGAAGCAAACATAAAACAATCAAATTGACATGAGTAAATTTTGTACAGGGAGCTACTACTGTTAGTTTCATATTTTTATTTTAGAGACTCCTGTATCAGCAAGTTAAATAAGTTTAAGAACAGACCTTTAAACAGTTTGCATTATCACCCCATAAAAGCTAGATAAAATTAGACTAAGACCATTGCAAGATTTGGTTCAAGGTCTTGAATAATTTTCATTTAGTTTTAGCTTATTCAAATTTTTACTTAATTATTGACAAACACAAATAATGAGAATGACACCACCAGGCCCCCTTGAGAAGTGAGAGCAATATAACACCATACATCTACTAAGTGAGCAGCAGAGGAGGATGGCACCATACATTTACCAAACAAGGAGATAATGCAGGAACAAACTATTGATAGCAGGAACAAACTATTGATAAGATCAAACAAGTCTTTGGCTTAAACTTTAGTGCTAACTTTAGTCAGATAACCAGCATAGCAAAATTCAGATCTATAGAAGCCCCTTACTCACATAAGCTCCTTCCCTATAGAGCATCTGTGATAAAATAAATGGGTACTGTGTCTTTAAGTGAAAGTGAAAAAGTATTTAGCCAATGAATGCAGTTTTAGATTGCTGCATATACTGGAAGTTATGATCTTTCAATGTTTCAAGTTTATGGAAGCGGGTAACTAGCATACTGAAGGTGTGCCAGCTTTGTGGATTCATCACCCAGAACCCATCTCTGTGCAGACATGACTTAAACAAATACCTTGACTCTGTGTGTGGACTGGCTTCTTACACACAGGGTAGAATCTATATTTGGGACAACATCCTCATTTGGTCTGATTTAGCTAGCTAGCCTCAGCTGTCTCAGACAAAAATACAGGCCATGTAACATTTCTCAGTAGTAGAGCAGTTACCAGTATCACCCCATGAACATTAATTTAAGTTCAGGTAAATCTCCTATGTCTACATTTATCAGCCCCCAAGCAGCATAAAACATCTAAACTGACCTTAACTTATCCAAAGATCATTTTCATTCACAAAAAAATTAAAATCCTCCTTATTCAAGAGACTCCAGAACTTACATGTGTGAACCAGAAGAGTATCCTACTGAGTCAGACAAAACACAAGCTGACCATGAAATTTTCATCTTTCATTAAAAATTGGAATGCAACATATATATTTTAACAACTTTATTAACATAGTCAAGCAGTGATTGGCATCCACATCTATTATGTCACATCATACAAATGTAGATACAAAACTACTACAGTACAATATATATTCTCTGCATGATTCAAAATACTTGGTGGCCCCCAAAACTCTAAAATTCAGCAGCTTATCAAAAATTAAAACCATATTCTATTTAAAATGAAGTTCTGTTAGCAAATAGGCAGACTTCAAGAAATAGCACTCAATTTAGAACAGTTTGGAAGGTTGCAGGAGGATATGTTTGAAGGATACATTCCAACATTTTGGCAGACACAGAAACATCAGTTTTAAAGCTTTCAAGCAAAACTCATACAACCTAAGTTGCCAGCAGAAAGATCAGTCATCTTTAATTTTAAATTATTTTCTATACTGCATCCAATTGAAAATTTTAGAAGTGCTCACTATTAGTAAGTCAGCCATACATAGCTACCTCTACCTATTTCTTCCCATGAAAAAAGAAAATATTACACTCAAGATTTCAACAGCCTAAGAAACCTGCTTCTACCCATCTTTTTTTTCTAATCGCTTTCCCACAAAGACCACCTAGGTCTTCTCAGTTTTGTTGTTCACCCAAAGTAAGGAATTAGATACCTTAGGTGAAAGTAGCATAATAGAACCAGCTTATAGAAAAGTGATATAAGCACTGAATTCTTTGAGATGCAGACTTGACTTACTTAAAAAGTATAGTGTAACACCAGACAGGGATCCATGTTTTACAGAGACATTTTAACTGCCCTCACAAATACATTCAAGTAAGTATCCTTATTATTTTAGGAGAATATACTCTACAAGGCAAGCAACAAGAGTACTCACCTCAGAGTTTTCCATTTAAACTAATTATCAAAAACTGGCTTGCTCTAACCATTACATACAAAGAGAAAGCATCAGTATCAGACAAAAAAAAGTAGACTGATGGTGCAAATCATTCTGGTGAATGCATAGGTGAGTGAAATACACAGCTACTGATCAAGCTTTACTCAAGATGAGGTTACTGGAAATACGTAATATATCACAAATATGTATGCAAACCACATCAGCATCTAGCTGAAGTAACTGCAGGATGTTTTGCAATTTACAACAGTCATTTCACTGTAGAGCTTAACCTTTATCTAAGATAAAAAGTTACTCTTTAGACCCTGTGTGGAAGCTTTATGCATTTATGCTCGTAAAAGAGAGAGCATCAAAGCAATTCGTGTTAATTTGCAACTTCTTTCCTTGACTTAATCTGAAAGAAAAGATTTCTAACACAATGTTACATTAAAAGCATTTTTCAAGACATATTTCAGTTGTTTGAATATGGATGCATTCTCCTTAAGGGAAGAATGTTTTTGCACCTTATCTGTTAATACATTCAATATGAATAATATAGGTGAAGCAAAAGTCATTATTGTCCCACAGTAGAAGGTTAATTTAGAGTAAGTTTAAGACAGAGGAGCTCTGTAATATGAAATACATAAACTGATATAATAAAGACACATTTTTATAAACATGTGTTCTGAACAAAAAGGGTACAAGAGTATTCACCTGAGATAAAGCTAGTATTTAGCAATGAGTTTCACTTGAGTAAAACTACTTGAAGCTTTAAAATATGCATTTTATTATTATACAATATATGAAGTATAAGTAATTAAGATTGATGTTTACATAAAAGTCCTAAAAAAACCCCCACCAAATCCACAGTGTATCATTAATTCTAGTTACAAAACCTATGCTGCTTCATAACTTTTAAAAATTATAATTATTATAAATTTTAAACTCATTCTTCCAAAACTGATCTTTTGAGTACAAGCTTTAAGGAGCAATAAACAAAAGCATAAGAATTAGCTCATTACAATTTAAATATATACATATTCACCAATTTAAAAAATAATCAAGCTTTGGAAAAAAATTATAAAATTGATTATATTTTCTTGCCCTGCTTAGAATAATGAACTCTTCTAATCAGTTTTTCCCATATGAAAAGTGTTGTTTCCTGAATGTATATAGAAAAAAAAATTTAGCATTGAACGTATAATTTCACAGCAATTTAGAACTGCCAAAAAGATGCATTTTATAAGGATTTTAAACACCCTTTCTGTTATCAACTTAGGTTGATCAGCAGCTTTTCTTTACTTTGAATCCTTCAAAAAGGTAAACTTAAAACAGGAAAAAGACATGTATAAAAACAGTAAACACTGACCTCCTGAGGTTCCTACAACAAAATTATTCAAGTAGAAAATCTACACCATTACTTAGCAGCGGCTATTTTTGTAGCTTAGCAGACTAACAGCACTTTATTCAGTGTATAAGGAGCAAATGAAGCTGTACTTTTAGCATGCCAAGAGGCAGAAACACTGGAATGTAACAAACTCACAATTCTAGCAATATAAACATTCAGTCAACATTCAAGAACTGTCAAGCCTACACTACAAGAATTGAAATTCTTTTTATTTATCCCATGATGCAATAATTGAATTATAACTGTTAATGCTGGTTCAGAACTTTTCTTGCCTCAGATTAGACCCTAAATGGTTTCTGCAAATCTCTGCACTATATTATGCATTAGGAATATAGTTTATTTGCTTTTAAATATACCACAAGGGAACTTACAGATACAACAGATTATTTTGTCAGTACTGTTTATTTCTGCCTTAATTATTTTCTTTGCTGTTGTACCAGATCAGTTCATATCTGTACAAACACCTATTAAAAGCAGTATCCTAAGATAATGTGAGGTAAAGTGGGTTTATGTGGTTAAAGGGGCTTTCTGAAATTTAAACAGCTTAGTTAAACCCAGATTCTAGCTGTAACACTACAGTATTATTTAGGTAGATTTTCCATTCTACAATTTGTTTTAATGTCATTTCTCTGAAACTCTTCCCTAATGTTCAAATGCACTCAAAACTATAGCAAATTTGTGTCTAAAATAATATCCTACTGCTTTTTTTTTCTTCTTCCAAAATTGATTTCAAAGTGTTTTTAGTGACTAAAACTCTTACGAATTTTCTTCAGTGCTATTAGTTAAGAAAGAATTTTGTATTTGCTATCAAAGCAATGTAATCGGAAAGGAAGTTATCACATGCAAATTAGACCAAATTGAATAAATAATATGTACCAGCATTAGTGAATGTACTTCATACAGTACATGTTAAAACTATTCTTCAGGCATAATCAATTCATATTTGCAAATTCACAAAAACCAAAAAAGGATGGGGTGGAGAGTGGTACACATTTAAAATGTGCATGTAAACACCCCCCCTCCAAACTCTTAAAACAGCATAACAGCATTTATAAGTCCACAGTCATACAGCTCAAACTTCAAAGCAATGGCTAAATCATTTAACACCCAAAGAACAGAACCATGCAAAGAGCAGCAAGTTCTTAAAAAATACCACACAACAACTGCAAACAAACAAACCAAAAAACCCCACACAAACAAACCACAAAACACCAAAAAGAAACCAAAACCCAAACTGTTATCCAATATCCAATTTTGCAATGCAAAAGTGAGAAAAGAAATCTATAAAAAGGCTGTTATGGCTTAGTTTTGTTTTGCAGGTTAATTATGTAGCACTTGAAAAATGGAAAGGTGCGGTTTCACCTCTGACCAGCACAGTTAAGTCTCTTCATTTTCCTTTAACATCATGGGATACTCTTTAGGCAATCTAAATAGAGACTTGTCATTTTCAGATAAACACAAGATCAAGTTTACCAGTTAGGATTTCACATTCACAGTACATAAGAAAATACACATTGAAAGAAAAGTAAAGGATTACCTTAACAAAGATTTATTCACAAGAATACATGTAAGCAGAGAATAAAAGAAAAAAATCAACAGAAAAGCTAAAGAAATGAAATGAAGAGGATCCAAATCAACTTTCACTCTTTAGCTTTAAACTTGCACCCCTGTGCATTTAATTATATCACAAAGGGCCGCCAACCTGTGCCCATACATTATAGATACCCTGTATTACATCTACAAACTTAAACATCTCTACAATCATGCTGTGAGCAAAAATTAGGCATAAAAGGTAATACACTGAGTGGGAATAAACACAAATATAGCAATTGTCATCAACTTCTACAATTGTCTTTATGTGCGAATTAACATTTATGCAGCCTTTAACAGGTCTTACCATGTAACTCATTTTCAGAGATTCTGCTAAAAATCACTAGCATATAACCATGCAGAAAGCACATCACACTGACAGCACAGAGGCAAATATTTTGCACAGCTATATCAGCTTTCCACATTGTGCAGGTTACACACAATACAATATCAATCTTATTCTTAACAGATCCTAAAAAGGTATTTCAAGGCCTAATTGTTAACTACAGTACTTTATAACTATATTCTTAATAAAAATAAGATCCACAGAATCTCAGAAAAAGAATTTTAACTGCAGGGCTATACTGAATTGGTAAACTGCAAAATAAGACTGATGCCACATAGGTAAATGTATACCAATTTCACTCTATGCGATGCAAGCATGCTACTTTCCCACTAATTTAAATTACCTCTGATCACTATGAGTCAGAATGCATGCCTGAACCTTAAACTGCATGTTAAGAATAATGCCTTACTCTGGAAATTAAAGCTAATTAATTACAATAACCAAATGATGCTACTTCAATTTTTTTAAATGCAAAATTTAAAATGTGAATTTTTCCTTTGATTTGTCCCTCCCCTTACCCCAAAAATGAAAGGAGTGACTAATTTTCAGCTTGGAGGTTACTTAATTTTGTCCGGCTTAACCTCTATTAATTTTCAATGGGGTTTCTATATTGTACACTGCAAGCGCCTGCTCCTAATACTGACACAAGCTGCATTTTAACTGTACTAATTTAATTTGAGTTATTCATTAACATGCAAATTATCTAGTAGTCCCATTAAGCAGGATGAAATAATGTAGAAAATCCTTACTTTAAAAAAAACAAAAGAAAAAAATATAGCCTTTTACTGTCTGTGACCTCCATTTGTAGGTTTTCTTTATTGTGCGTAAAATAGTTTTCCTCTCTATGTATCCCTATGGTTCAATTATATGGTTCTTTTTTTGGTACAATTCCCCACAATAATCCAGAATGTGCTGTTTTGTTAATAGACTTTTTTTCTTCTTCACATCCAGTGCAGAGTTGTAATAGGAGACTATTTCCACCAACAAAGGCTCCAGATGTTAAAACATTTCCCAACATCGACTTAATACAGTGACGGCAACACCTCCCTCCCGCCCCTCCCAGTAGGGTTGGGATTGTACTGTATTCCCTACTGGTTTACCCTTCCCCCCAGTAAAGGGTAACATTTTCCCTGGGTGCAGAGGCTCCCTCATAGTCTCCCAGACTGAAGGACCTGCAAAAGGAAAAGACAGAGGTATAGTTAAATCTTATCTTGAACCTTAACTGACAGATCAGTGCATAAACAAAGAGCTTTTTAAGTGGTAGGTGCCAACCTTTAATGTAAGAACAATTTTAAGCCTAGATTTTCCCTTTTAAGAAAAGAGCCCATTTGTACCAAATAAATTCATGAAACAACACCATATACTTTAAAGCTATTTTCCATTATTGTGGCTTAGATTTAAGATAAAAGCAGTCCTATATATTCCAACAAGCTTGTGCCTTTTTAGTACAAGATTATGAGGTAGTTTGAGAAAGAATATTAAACATACCTTCTACTAACAATTTCACTTTTAGGTGGATTAAACAAGATGGTTTGTACTGAGGAGACACTATGACTGAGACTAATTGCCAATTTTACCACTTTGGAATCCTCTCCATTAGGATGAAAAACCCCACTTATTTCAGAAATAAAATTCCCTAATTTATGAATATGTAAATGCTTGAAAATGGTATATTTTTAAATCCATTCTTCAGATAAAAATGTAATTCCATTTCTTATGTCACTGACTGACAAATCTTAGGCTGACTTTTAAATAGTTGTCCATTCAAAAATAAAACAGAATTGCATGATTTACATACATAATTTCAGCACAAAAATTCTAGAGCAAGTATCAAATTTATACAAAGACTGAATAAAAAAACTTAATTTCCCCTCTTTTTCTGGGTAGTATCATAGTCTCTTCACAGTATCACACTACATGTGGAAAGCTTGATTTATACATTGTGAACAAACAGCATACAAAGCAAAGTAGTATAGGAATAAAAGTATTCTAGAGTGCACAGTCACTGTTCTTTTCTGAAGCTGAATCATTCTCCAGACAGAACTATAACAATTGTGAATTGGTGCATAAAGTGGAACATGGAAATATTAAACACATCAGCATGCAAAAAACATCAATGTCTACAGTCAGGAAAGTTACAGATTACATACAAAACCAGGCCTGCTGACACCAGACAGGATGCATTTTTCTTGGAGGAGAAAAAGGGTTTTTGCACTGGAGTTAGTGGGGCTCATTCATAGAGCTTTAACTAGACTGAAATGGGGAGAGGGACAAAACCAGACTTGCCAGAGATGATCAGTGGGATGGCACACCCAAATCTGAGGGACTGAGTGCCAGTGAGATTCTTCAATCTGCCACACAAGGTATCAGCTACAACAAACCACACTTGAAATGTTTCTGCACCAATGCGCACAGCATGAGGAACAAGCAAGAGGAGCTCAAAGCCTTGGCCCAGTCCCTGAGGTACAGCATCGTGTCCTAGTTTTGGCCAGGACAGGGTTAATTTTTTTACAGTAGCCGGCAGGGGGGCATGGTCAGACCCTAATGTTATTTGATACCATCTCACCTCACTTATGAGGGAAGTAGGGACTCACTCTCTCTTTTCCAGTGGCAGGTGAAACGGTCCAGTATTGTTTGACTTTTTATATAAATAAATCTTTGTCTTATACATTTTGTTTTTAATAGTTGGTATTACTGTTTCCTTATCTCATTGCTGTTTCCAGTAAATTGTTTTTATCTCAACCTGTGATTTTCACCTTTTTGTGCCTCCAGTTCTCAACTCCATCCCTGGAGTGGGAAGGGGAAGGTGAAAGGGCGGGGGGAGTGAGTAAGTGGTATCTACCTTAGAATAGTCTTGGTGGAGGCACTGAATTGAGGAGTACTATTCTTAAACCACAACACAGTGGCATAAGTGAAACCTGATGGGATGAGTCCTGGAGTGCCATGTTGGATGGTTACAGGCTCTTCAGGAGGCATAGGTAGGGCAGGCAAGGTGGGGGGTGGCACTGTATGCAATGGACAGGCAAATGTAGGGAGCTTGCAGTTGGCAATGGCACAGTTGAGAACCTCTGGGTAAGGATTAATGGACAAACAAGTAATGTGGATGTCATCAAGGGAGTCTATTATAGACCACACAGCCAGGACAATGACACCAATAATAAAATCATAGAATCATAGAATGTTAAGAGGTTGGAATGGACATTAAAAATCATTTAGTCTCAAACCCTTTGCCATGGGCAGGGACACCTCCCCCTAGACCAGGTTGCTCAAGGCCTTATCCAGCCTGGCTTTGAGCACTGCCAGGGTTGGGGCATCCACAACCTCCCTGAGCAACCTGTTCCAGTGTCTCACCACCCTCACAGTAAAAAATTTCTTTTTAATACTGAATCTAAATTTCCTCTTTCAATTTGTACCCATTGCTCTTTGTCCAATGATTACAGTTCCTGATGAAGAATCCCTCTTTGGCTTCCCTGTAGGACCCCTTCAGATACTGGAAGGTTGCTATGAGGTCTCCACAAAACCTTCTCCAGGTTTAACAGCCCCAACTTTTTCAGCCTGTCTCCATAGGCAAGGTGCTTGAGTCCTCTTATCAACTTAGTGGCCTCCTCTGGACTCGCTCCAACAGTTTTGTGTCCTTATGTTGGGGACAACAGAACTGTATGCAAGGAGGAGGGTCTCACAAAAGCAGAGTAGAAGGGGAGAGTCACCTTCAACCTGGTGGTCATGCTCATTTGAATGCAGCCCAGGATTCCATTGGTTTTCTGGGCTGTGAGCACACATTGCCAGCTCATTTTGAGTTTTTTATCAACCATCACCCCCAAAATCCTCTGCAGGGCTGCTCTCAGTCACTTTGCCCAACATTTAAATGTGTCTGGAATTGCCACAATCCAGGTGTAAGACCTTGAACTTGGCCTTGTTGAACTTCATGAGGTTTGCACAGACCCACCTCTCAAGCCTGTACAGGTCCCTCTGGATGCCATCCCTTCCCTCCAGCGTGTCAACCACACCACGTGGCTTTGTGTCATCAGCAAATTTGCTGAGGGTAGCCTCAGTCCCACTGTCCATGTCACCAACAAAGATGTTGAACAGTATCAGCCCCAGTACAGACTCCTGAGGGACACTTCTCATCACTGGTCTCCATGTGGACAATGAGCTGTTGACCACAACTCTACATGTAGCCATCCAGCCAGTTCTTTATCCACTGAGTGGTCCGTCCATCAAATCCATGTCTCTCCAATTTGGAGACAAAGATGTCATACAGGACAGTGTCAAATGGTTTGCATAAGTCCAGGTAGATGATGTCATTTGCTCTGCCCCATTCACCAGTGCTGAAGTGTTACTCTGGGAGTTAATGAAAAACACCTCAAGGACAACAGTCATGAGTCACAGCCAGAATGGCTTCATGAGGGAAAAGTCCTGCTTGTCAAGCTTAATTTCCTCTTACGACAACATAATCCACCTAGTTGACGAAGAGAAGTCTGTTCAGGATTTCAGTAAAGCTTTCAATATTCTCTCAGAGTATCTTTCTGGACAAAATGTCCAGCACACAGCTGGATAAACACATCATGCAATGGGTGAGCAACTGGCTCATGGGTTGGGCACAAAGAGTTATAGCGAATGGGGTAACATCAGGCTACCGACCAGTGACTAATGGGTTTCCACAGGGCTTCATCTTAGGCTCATTTCTCTTCAATATCTTGATACATGACTTGGATGCAGGACTTGAAGGGATACTAAGTAAGATTGCTGATGACACTAAACTGGGAGGACCTACTGACTCCCTGGAGGCAGAGGCACCCTGCAGAGAGACAAATGAGAGGGCCGGGCAATCACCAACCATTTGGAGCTTAACAAAGAAAAGTGCCGGATTCTGCACCTGGGACTGGGCAACCCTGGATGTACAAACAGGAGAACAATAGGCTGGAGAGTGTAGTAATGCAGCTTTAAACCAAATAGATATTTTCCATAGAAGGATAAAGAGTTTCAGTTTTACCTTAAGTCTTAAAAGGAAAAAGCCCTAGAAACTTCTTTGCTCTCCTGGCAGCCATTGGCTTAATGCCAAGACAGAAACACTGATAGGTCTATTTACCTGTCCCTCAGAAATGTAGCCATTCTCTATTGGGCAGTTTGCCAAAAAACCCACCTAGATAATTCAGTATATAAGGGAGAGCACAGAGATTCTCGGTGCTTCTTGGAATGTCGTTGCCAGGTACAATGCTTGCACGTAGCTGTGCTTGGGTTCTATTTTGATCTTTATTGTTTATTATTTTATAAGTTTATTAAAACTTTTGCTTTACAAAACATACCCAAGGAGTCGTCTCGCAAATTATTTTTAATCCATTTCTGTGAGGTGCAGGACACCAGCAGACTTGATAGATGTTCACGTAGCTCATTACACTCTGGCCACGTGCAAGACTGTATCAGGAGAGCAGCACTACAGAAAGGGACCTGGGAGTTCTGGTCGATGGCAAGTTGAATGTGAGTCAGCAGTGCCCTGGCAGCCAGGAGGGCCAACTGTGTCCTGAGGTGCATCAGGCACAGCATCACCAGCCAGGCAAGGGAGGGGATTGTTCCGCTCTGCTCTGCACTGGTGCAGCCTCACCTCTAGTCCTGTATGCAGTTTTGGGCACCACAATATAAGCAGGATATAAAGCTATTAGAGACAGTCCAAAGGATGGCAACAAAGATGGTAAAGGGTCTAGAGGAGAAGCCATACGAGGAGCAGCTGAGGTCACTTGGCTTGTTCAGGCTGGAGGAGACTGAGGGTAGACCTCATTGCAGTCTACAGCTTCCTCATGAGGGGAAGAGGAGGGGCAGGCACTGATCTCTTCTCTCTAGTGACCAGTGACAGGACCCGAGGGAATGGCATGAAGCTGTGTCACAGGAGGTTTAGGTTGGATATTTGGAAAAGGTTCTTCACCCAGAGGGTGGTTGGGCTCCCCAGGAAAGTGGTCACAGCACCAAGCCTGCCAGAGTTCAAGAAGTGTTTGGACAATACTCTCAGTCACATGGTATGATTCTTGGGGTGTCCTGTGCAGGGCCGGGAGTTGGACTTGATGAGTATCCTTGAATATCCTGTTGGTTCTCTTCCAACTCAGGATATTCTATTGTTCTATGATTAACATAACATTCTTTATTCAATGCCGAGGTAATATAGTATGTGGTTATGACTGTATTTAACTTCTCATTGCTAAAGTGTCTTAACAAACTTGCTTTCCTATTCTAGGGAAATATCCCTGCCTTAGACCACATCAATCATCTACTAATTCATAAGTCATAAGGGAGCCTGTTACTTTAGTATGGCGGCTTGAGGATTATAATAATAATTTTGCTTATTGAACCTAAACAGACACATTGTTACACCTACATTTCCAACCTTATCTTGATACAGTACTGTGTGTATGGAAAGGTAGCTGTTCCAACATTTCTGAAAAATTTTAGTCTAGTGAATTAATTATGTTTCATATAATGTAAACAGGGAGAAAGACTTGTTATGCAGCTCTGTTTAGCAAGGAAGATTTGTGTGCTTACCTCTAATTATGGGACTGCAGCCACAGTGTATAAGGTTAAACTCCATAGTAAGCTGCAAGGCGCTCTTTTAAGGGAAGAGGAAACTGGTCAGAGAAACGCCTCCAATTCTCATCCCCAACTTGATTTTTAAATCCATGAAGAATCTACAAATGAGAGGAGGGAGGGAAATCAAGATAATCATTAAACAGCAGATACACAATCATTATTTACTAGCAGCATATGCAGTAAGCCATAAACTGCTGGATTCTGCATCTGTCCATTTGAATTTCTCAGTTTAATATTTACATGTTACTAAGAGAAAAAGGAAGTCCAGGAAACTTCCTGGCCTCATTCGGCCTTTGGACTACTATTCACTGCTTATCCTCCGTGTAAGTGGCAATGAAGTCACAAAGCATAGTTCAAGGGTGATCAAAAGAGGCTTTAAGCTCTTGGGATGGTTGGCGAGGGAAGCAGGAGCACAGGTTATTTTTTCCTCTGTTCTTCTAGGTGCAGGCAGTAACACTGAAAAAAACAGAGGGACCCAGTCTACTAATGCATGGCTCCATGACTGGTGTTACTGCTAAAATTTTGGTTTCTTTGATAATGGGATGGCCTACATGGCACCTGGCTTGCTGGATTCAGATGAGATTCATCTTTCTCAAAGGAGGAAGAGGGTCTTGGGTCAAGAGCTAGTGGGGCTTATTGATAGGTCTTTAAACTAGATATGATGGGGGAGGGGGACATCATCAGGTTTAACAGTGATAAGGTGTGGGATGGCATGCCATTTTACTCATAGCAGATAGATGCTGGAGCCAGCAAGAGATGCCCAGAGCCTGAAGAAGAATCAAAGGTCAGCAGGAGAGAACCTGAAGGGCATCACAAAGGAATTCCAGCCACTCCAGACAAAAAGTCAGCTTCATCCAGGGCCCAACATAAATGCCTCTATGCCAATGCATGCAGCATGGGGAGCAAACAGGAGGAGAAAGACTATAATCTTATTGGCATC
>VWYE01007610.1:0-104450 GCA_013398995.1 Alaudala cheleensis
CCTGTGCAAAGACCCCAGTAGTTCATAATTTTTCTGCAGGCAGGGCCAGTATGGTTCAGCAGCAGATTAAAACATGCAGTAATTAATGAATAGCTTCACAGCTTTATGGATAGGTTTTAACTCTTTCCCTTGTTTAGAGCTGTTGGAAAAGACTGAGGCAGATGCAAAGCACAACAACAGGAATTAACTGGTATCAACATGGAAGGAGAAAATAATATTTTCACTGAAGTGAGCAAATTTGCTATTAGCAATGGACTTCAGAGGGGACCCAGATTTAATTTGGAGAGTAAGGACATTTCCCCTCCCACCACAGTCTGCCAGGTCTGTGTAGGCTACCAGCAATGATTACCAGCCTGTCTTAGTTCCTTCATGGCAAGGGATGGGAATAACCGTGCTCCCAGGAGTGGCAATCTGCCAAGTGATGACTAACCCTTAGGGAAAAGGAGTCAATACAGCTTTCAGAGGAGAAGGCAGAAGAATAACCCACCATTCCCCTTCACTGTGCTGGTTGGGACTGCTTAATAGTGTTTTAAACGTGTAACAGCCATGAAGGAGACAAGAGCCATGAGAGGGGGAAGTTTCCACACAGGAGCAGTCCATGAGCACATCAACAGGTCCACAAGGGAGATCTGCTGTGAGTGCTTGTGTCATAAAGAAAGGAGCACTGCCATGCCCAGACCCAAGGCAAGGAGCAGAGCAAGAGGCAGCAGTGGAGGGGGAAAATGGAGAATGATGAGATTGGGGCTCATCTGCTCAAAAGGTTTCATGTCCCTCATGTTCACCCTTATCATGGTGTGAAGGCTCAGGATGAACCACTGGAACAGGATGTGGAGGCACTCCCAAGGTAGATCAGAAAGAACAATCCATCTTGCCTGACTTGTCTAATTTACTTATTGTGAGCAGATGGGTTATGAGGTCTGCCATCAGTGATGAATTATATTCATGATAAGTCATTCCCAGCTAATGAGGATCCATTATCATTATCTGCTAAGGAAGAGTAACGGCTTGCCAAGACAGAGTGGGGGTTGCACAGTTTCCAGGGAGAATATTCTGGGCTGGTAGCCACCTGGCTATTGAATTTTCAGGAAACTGAAAACTTTCCAAGATGGATACCTTCTGCTTGTTTCCAGTCTTGGCTTTTAATTTCTTTGGGCAAATTCAGGAGAGGGAATGTAAAAGGAGGTGGAGGTGGAGGAGGAGGAAGTGAGGGAAAATAGTAGTAACTGTGTCTGATAAGACTGTGATTAAATCAAGGTCTCACTCTAATTACACTGCATTTAAATAAATTTTGCCTAGTAAGTAATTGTAATTAAACTGCAATTAAACATGTATTTATATCACCATTTCCTCCCCTGCACAGCTGTCTGTTTCCACCTCCTGTTGTTGCTGTCTACCTGCCAAAACCTGAGTTATCACAAGGGATTTTACATTTCCTTGGACTTCCTGGAGGAGATGCTGTGGGGGGCAAGGTCTGAGGCTCCCCCACAAGAAGCTGAAAGGAACTTCTGTTTCCAAGCTGTGTTGGAACAATGATGCTGTGATAAACTAGACCTGAGGAAAAGGTTGTGAGGGGCAAAGGTATGAATGAAAGGAAGTAAATGTTTCTTTTCCTCTCAGAGGAACTTGAAAGGAGACACATTTTCACCTCTTTGAAGCTTCTTCACATTTGGGCTAGAAATGAAGATATCCTCCTTGCCTTCTTCTGAGCACCTTTGTGATGAGTTTCTTTCCTAAAGCCCCAAATCTCTGTTCACAGCATCAAGTTTGTGCATTCTTTTACATGATCAGGAGGAAAAGAGCTCACTAACCTACACAGTAGCACCTGCAGCTGAGAGTCCAGACCTCAGAATCCAACTCTTGAGCTGTGTTTCCAGCTTTTTAGGTGTATTCACTAACTCTAACTGTGTCTCAGTTTCTTTTATTTGCTGCTCTGACTCCCTGTACATAACAACCCTACAGATGGTCTTTAAAGTTTACTGCAGTTCTCAACAATTGGGTTGGGAAAGTCTGTTATGGAAAACCAGGAGGTTCTAGCTATTTAAAATGAAAGCCAGTTCCTGTTAGGAACCTGAAGGCAGTAAGGAAAGGAGAAACAAAAGAAGAAATAAACAGCTAAAGGGAGAGTGATAAAAATGAGGAGGTGAACACATATCACAGCAGGAAGAATGCCCAGGGCTAGCAAAAGCAAACTGGTTTCTCTGCCTTACCTCCCTCCTCATCAGAGATGATGGAAAACATCTCCATTTGTGCCTGTGCTCTCACAAAGCTCTAATTAAGGGACTGGAGAAATACCACCGTCACCCTCATCTGTTTGTGCTCGGCTGCTGAAAGGACACCATGCATCTCCCTGACAGGTAGTCATTACAGCTTGGTATGGGCACCCCTCCTCCCAGCAGAGCAGGAGCCCTCACTTAAACACCTCACACGAGATCCTCCATGTGCTCCTGCTGCTCCAGGGGAGTGAGCCACGGAGCCCTTATCATGGAAATCACTGCTGGCACAGGGGAAGGGCAGCTGATGGAGCAGAGACTGCATCCTCTGGACGTGTTGTTTCAAAAGACACACAGCAAATGGGAGAATCCCTGTGCATGAATGTGTGGCATCCAGGAGTGCATATGGGTGCAATGTATACAGTAAAAAAAATCATTATCCTGAATTAGTTAAACAAATCTCTTTAGTTACTGAGAATTTCCACTTCTACAAGCTGTGTTCACTCCCTCTCTTCCTTCAGACATTTCTGTTTTCTCTCTGATTAACTGGTCTCATGAAGGTCCCTATGGCAGTGTTTGGTGAAAAAAAAACCAGAACAAGCATCTCAAGCCTGATTTTCTGATGTGACCAATAGTCAGCCTGATCTGGAGTAATCTGTCATGTCAAAGAATATAGATCCCAACTCTGTGACTCTCAATTTCTTTTCAAACCTTTCTTTAACCTATCAAGCTCAGTTCTACTCTCATAAATAAGAGACAAAAGCAATACTACTGGAGTGACATTTATCAGAGGAATGATTGGACATTACTTTCCCTGCAGACTCGCTCTGGAATCATTGTTTATTTATTGGCTTGTCAACAACATCTTTCACTCATAAACAGCCTGATCTAACTGGTATCCTTCCCAGTTTCTAAACAAGAATGGGAGGAAACCCCCAAGGCTGTCATCACCCACAGTTTCCCCACATAACATCCTTTTTAATCAGGAGCCAGGGTAAGGTATGGCACCAGTTTAGGGTACATGAACTGCTGCCCCTTCCCTTTGGCAAAGTGCTGTGCACAGGCACAAACCATCGAGTACACGACTACTTTCAGTTTGATTTAGCTCAACTTAGAGGCGCAGTCAAAGGAGGAAAATGATTGTCACAGGTCAAAGCCCAAACCTTCCTTTCTCTTTAATGGCTCTGTGACTGCCTCAGGCTTTTTGTTTTCGCTTACAGTGACCTCCATTCTGCCAGCAATTTTGTTCTGCTATTAGACAGATGGAATAATGTGAACAATTATCACCTCAGTGTGCATTCTCCGTCTTTCTCTTCTGATGTAAATACATCTATTTGCAATCATTCATGGCCTTCAGCCCCTTTACAAGAGATCTAAGACAGATCTTTTAGAAACGAGGCTTTAGACAAGAGTCCCCTGAACATTTGGGACTCAGTGGAGATATTCAAGAGCCATCTGGGTGCAATCCTTTGCAATGTGCTCTACCAGGACGCTGCTTGAGCAGGGAGGTGGACCAGATTACCCACTGGGGACTTTTCCAATCTCACCCATCCTGTGTCCAGCAGCACGGACAGAGAGAGAAAACCTTCCCATTTCTGCCTGTGCCTGTCTGTCACATCCATCAGCCACTGAACCAGGCTGTGCTGCCCATGCTGTGAGCACAACTGCAGACTCTTCCACAACTGAGCATTCACCATGAATCCTCACTTTGGCTGATTTACTGGAATCAAAACAGGCCATGGGCAGATTAGAAATGAGATCAGTGTCCCTGCCCTTGTGGGTTAGTTGCTCTGGAGGGGTAGACAGCACTAACAAAAATGTTTCAATGCAGGGGCTCTTTTCTTCTCCATGGCCCACGAGACTGGTCATTTTTACACACTAGAGCATGATGGACATTCCTAGTCCTAGGAAAAAATGTTTTGCTGATTTGGCCATGGTAAGAAGAAGGATCTAGTGTTGAGCAAAATCCAGATATTCAATCTGAAATCTCAGAGAGGAAAGCTATGAAAGGAGGGAGGAAAGCACAAGAGAAATCCTCAGAAGGTAGAGGCAGAATGCTGTGAGACATTGTCCTTTATTCAGCATGCAGATGAGCTTGCCAGGCAGGATGCAAACTGGAGAAAAGGTGTCTGAGGCATCACATGCCATCTCCACTGTCACTCACACACTTTAATTACCCCTAAATCAAGTGCAATAGCTTCCCCAGCCCTGAAATGCATGCTGCCTGTCTCCTTATACACATAATAAGGCCTGCAGGGATTTCAGAGACTTTAGCCTAGCACGTCTCATTGCTCTGATCCTGAGGTTTCTTTTAGCATAAAATCAGCAGAAAAGCATTGAGAGGCACAATCTTATTTTAACAAATCCCCATCCTGCTTGCCAAACCTATCTGAGTCCATGAATGCCCAGGACTGTGATTTGGATTCTCTTGCACAGGGTATATTTGTGTACTGCTGTTTCCATATGTCATCCTGTACTTGTTATGCTGCTTGTAACTCCACTGGTACTTAAACAAGGAAGGAGCCCCAGCAGAAAAGCTGCAATATTTCTAATTTATATGAGATTTCTAGGAATGGGCAAGACCTTTTGGAAGGAAAAAAAAAAAAGAATCTCCAAACACCTGTCCCCCTTCCCAGATACAAACCAAAATTAGTTCCTCCTAGGGAAATTAGGGTCATGAAAATTTAGCTGAGCTCTTCTTTTTTTTTTTTCCTATTTCTATCTCTGGTTTTTGGCCTTCAATTTGTTAATTACTGCGGGTGACATCCAAGGAGACATGCACAAAATGAAGTATTAAACCACTCTAAGAGGGGAATTAGTCTCAGGTAATTCAGCCACTAAGTGCCATCTGGTCTAAACTGAATTTTGTGGCTGCCCCTCAAATTTATGAAGGGAGACAAAAGATACATTGCAACCACAGATAAATAAAATTAGTAATTTTATCATCTTTCAGCAGCCACTTCCTTTCTTCCTCAACTACAGAGGAAGGTAGGTAACCAGCTCTATTTAGACATCCAAATTTTACAGCCAAGAGCTGTATTTTGCAAAGGTTTGTGCTGCTGAGAAAACATGCCCCAAGGAGAAGTTTGAGCAGAGATAGATGAAGGATATTAAAATGGTCAATGAAGAAGGAGATGAGCCTAAACTATTAAATCCATATATTCCTGCAAAGTTCAGCACCAGGGCTGTCTGAATATCCTGTGTCCTGAATTTTGGATATATATCACTGAAATAGGGAAGGTCTAGGACAGGCAAAAGATAAGCAGAAAAATCCTGTGTTTGGCTTGGGTATTTATTGGCTTTTCTCTGCAAAAACAATGACTGCATCACACACAATGCAGAGTGACAGCAATCCTTCCCCCAAAAACTTGCACAGGAGTGGGCTGGGATATAAAAGCACTATGATAATATATTAAGTGGCAAAATAGTGTTATCCTGACAATTTCACACTGTTAGCAAATTATGGTCTTGCTAAGAACCATGATGTGTGGTTTGCTGGCTCAGCCTTGCAGGATGTTTGTTGTCCCATATGAATATAAGGAGATGAGCCAGAGTCCAGGCTGAGCAGTCCTTGAGGAGCACACCTGGGATAAACATAGTTCCAGTGGAAGGTGTGGGCTGGAGTTTGGAGTTTGTTTTGTGAATAAATGAAACCAGAAAGCTGCCACCTGCTTGGGATGCATTTGAAAGTAGGGAGGAAGATAAACATTGCAGGAGCTTATGGATATGCTAAAAACCTTATTCTGTAACTTGATTCCCCTCTTGGAGACACCCACAGGAAACTCATCTACAGGAGCCTTCTGAGAAAGGAAAGGGCAAGGAATTAGGGAATCTTTACTACAACCACTAGAAAAGAAAGTGCATTAGAATGTGTGTATGGGGGGATGTTAGAGGTTTTGAAAGCTGCTTTTTAAAAGATTAAGATTGTAGCAGTTCTATTGGTACCTGCTTTTTCCCTGTTAACAACACTCCAGCCCCTTCCCATTCTAAACCTAGTTTAAAACTCTCCAGCCAGCTTCTTGAGCAAGACCCTCCTGGTGATTTTGTGCCCATGCCTGGAACCTGAAGAGGAAGAGGTGTGCTGGGGGAGGATGGCACTTCTCTCACAGAGTGTGGACAGAGCTACCACATTCACAGGCCACATACTCATTACATCTATCTGGTGCCACCACCCACTTCCCTTCTGACCACATTCTATCTGCATTAAAATAAATGCTATTGTAATGATAAACAACTGGTGAGTGTGACACAGGACTGCTGACCTCACACAGGCACCCACAACAGAGAGCAGAAGAGATTTCCAGGAAACACAGGAAGGAAATGGATAGCTCACTTATGATGTGGAAAGCAGTCAGGTGTGGCTTGCAAGAACTCACTGAACCTGCAGCCAAAATCCATCACCTGCAGTTGTGTGTTGGGTTCTGGTTCTGAAGTTGCCTGAGCACCAGCACTGCACATGGCCCTGTGTGTTTCACATCCACTGGTACACAACACAAATATTTCCCTTCTTGTTTGTCTCACTTCTCAGAAATGCTGAGCACTGTGCAAAAAATCAGCAAGAGCAAGGAATTCTCAGCAAATTTGAAAACAATGACACAGGTAGGTAAACATCTGAGGCAGGAATGAGCTGCCAAACATCAGCTCCTTGACTCCTCTGAATATTTTGTTTCTTATTTTGACATATGCACGTGCTGTATAAAGCCTGTTTATCTGTTTGCTGTTTGCCCAATGAATCTCCAAAGCCTCCTGTGCCTCAGCTGTGATTCATTTCTGAACAAATTCATGAAAGGCAAATAGCATGTTCCCAGATCCACACACTGGTCTGATATTACTGGGCACTTCATCATTTGGAGGAAAATTTTCCCCACTTGTCTCAATCTTCCCTTTCCCCTCATACATGTGAAACCATTGCCCCTGTATTCTGACCACTCAGAGATTACAAATCATTTTAAGTGGAGGAGAGGCTGAGCCCCAGCTTTGTGCTTGATGCATTTTGTTTAAGTTCTCGTGCTGTTCCAACATCTGTCATATCCTCCACAGCAGTGCAATCAAACTGTCAGGGCTGAGTGAAGTTTTGCTGATCCAATCTGCTCCTTCTGTGATTCCTGTCAAAAGCATCAGGAGGTGGCAGATACAGTTGTGTGCTCTTTAAACAACAGATCTTTATTTTTGCACATTAAAGGAACTGTTGTTGTTTGTTTCTCTTAAGCTCACAGAGCGTGTTCAGATGTGGCTGCAGTCACAAACCAGGCTGCACTTCCCAGATCCTTCTGCATTCCCATGGCTCCCCAGTTTTACCTCCCACCTTCTCTTGTGAGGACAGAACATATAAATATCTCTCAGCCTTGCTGGCCTCTGTAATCCCACAACACATCTCGGGAGCACCCAGGAGGAAGTTACTTTGTGGATCCTGTGTTATTATTAATGAGGAAATGAAACCAAAGGGTTGCATGGAAAGGGGAAGAGTCATATTTTAATAAGCTCCCTTCTGGATACTGCACTGTGAGTTGCCAGATAAATGTTATTCCCTGTTAACTATAACCAAAAGGATCTGATAGTAATTGATATTATTGATACTGATATCACTAATCACCTTGACTAAAAGGACAGGATGTTCTTTCATCGTTTAAAAAGGATGTACCTTTGATGTACCTTAATAACCAAAAGAATTTGGAATAAGAATTATTCCATTTGGGCTCTGTTAACATGCAGCATGTATTTTTAATCAGCTTTCCAGCATGATGCACCTTCTCACACTTCTGACTGAAACCTCTAACTCGTGCTGTGAAATGGAAACTCACAGTTTTATCATTTAATAGAAGGAACCTGAATCTGAGGTGACTCCTCTGGTCCTGCCCCATTTCTGTGCTGGCCTCATGGCCCATGGCTTTCCCATCAGGGCAGAAAGTCTTCTAATTACAGCAAAGCACCAATGGAAAACGAAACCTAGGATGCCATTGTGCCCCCTTCTCTAACTCTTATATTGGCTGGTGAGTCCTGCTGTGATGAAAAATCAGGTTCAGAAATGTTTTGATTCATTAAAGAAAAAATGTTAAAAAAAAAAAGAAAAACTTTAAGATAACAGACTTTTTTTTTCCCTAATAGATTTGGTTCTTTAAAAGCATCAGTTTCCAAACCTGACAGGAAAACATATTCAACTGTCCATGATCTGTTTTAACCCCCTTCCAAAGCATCTCAGCCAGGGACTGGATTATTCTGCCTTGAACAAAAAAGAAATCTGAAATTCCTGGCAGAGAGGGATCCTGTGCTGCCTACAGGCATGAGAAGAGATTGGCTCCAACTTCCAGCTTGGATACAGAATTTCACAATGCACACCAAGTAAACCCATAGATTAGTGACAAGTTAAAATCCTGAGTCCAAATGCACAAGGTTCAGGGCTCTGAAAATCCCACATGGTGTTTGGTTGTCATCACTGGGAACTGCTCTCTTTTACCTTCTTCAGAGGCTGTTCTGTAACCCACCCTTTCCAGTTCAAGTTCAATAGATCCCAAGGAGAGTGTCCCAAGGAAATGCAATGGCAGGAATGGACACTCAGAACATGCTTCTGAAAATCTGTTTTACCTAAACAAATACTCTGTAATAATCACATTTCCAAGGCAACAGAAAAGTGAATGGCAGCACTTCCATGAGCTCAAAGCTTAGCAGGTTGGTTCTGCCTGGGAGGGCTTTTGCAGCTACTGATTGCACATCTTCTCACACTGTGTTAACAACTCAGCCTGACTCCAGTTGTTGATGAGATTTCTTTTGGATCACATCTGTGTTGTGTGATGGAGTCCAATTGTGAGCTTTTTGGCAGCTGTATAGACTACTAAGTCTCCACTAATTTGATTTCTTGTCTGAGAGTATACATCTTTAGGGAATTTACTGCTTGCTCTTCTCTGAGTTCCAGTAATATGGCACAAACAGAAATAAAATCCAAGGATGACTTATAACAAGAATTTTGCTGGTCACAGGACTTCTCCTTATAAACAGGATCCATTAGACCAGATGAAATGAAAAAATAGTCAGGGCCAAAAAATTGCAGTCTCTGAGCATAGCCACTCTCTGAGGAAGAGAAAACTGTATTAACAATTCTGACTAAAAAGATGATTTCTCAATGGGTATCTCAGGCAGAACTTTCAGCAGTGCACCCATCTTGCACTGTGAAGGAAATGGAGTTTGGAAAATGAAATAGAAAATGGGAATCTGTGGTTGACAAGGAAAGGGAAACAAAAACATCCTCAAACCTTTCTTTTTTCTTTTTTTTTTTTCCCATATTGGGAAAAAAAGGAAATTAAATCTGAAATGGCCAATTAGCCCCCACCGTCCCCAAAGGCAAGACAAGATCTTTTTGCAGGGAAGCCTTGAGGTGAAGCCAATTCAATTAGTTTCCACAGCAAAACTGTCAAGATCCAGAAAACTAGGTGGAATAATGAACTGATTAAAACTTGTAATTGCAATTCAATGGATGAAACCATTAATCACAGAGATGGCAACATTCTCTCATTCTCACACAAGACTCTGGTTGGATGAGTTGCCAACAGAAGGGATTGTAGGAATAAAGGGATAACATAAACTGGAAAAGGAGCATCCTGGATAGAAAATTGTTTGGTTCCATGACTGAAGTGAGGAAAAAACAGCCTCCCCTAGGCAATAAAAGACTATTAAAAAAAAGTTTAGGAGTATTTTATTCTTATTCTTCATTCTTAAAGTTTACACCACTCTCAGCCAATGATGTACTGAACAACACTCAAATCATACTCAGTCGTTTCTTCCACCTTTAATTTCATGTGTTTCTAATGTATTTCTCCTCTTACTTTTTTCTCTTACCTAGCCCTCTACTGCAGGTGCCTTGGTCTCATCTTCCTTGTGCTGTCCCCAGAGCAGGACCTCAAGGAGAGGGGAGGCCAGAGGTGTTCATACACCTCCACCACCCCCAGCCTCTGCTGCTCTCCCAGCTGCTGCCCTGGCACAAACTGCATGGCAGAGGCAACCAGGAAAACAAACCCCACTTCTGCTCAAACAACATCAAAGGTGTTATTTTTATCTAAGCTTTTGGAGATAACTCCACAGCTCAGACAAGTCATGCCATGACTTTTCATCACCCAAACTTTAACCCAACTTATTTCTCTCCTACTGCTCCTTCAAGATTAAGCCACCGTGATTAAGCTCAAGAGGTCAGCAAAGTCCCTCACCCTGTCTTTTGTCAGCCCAGGTTTTTGCCTTGGCTGACTCCTCTGTATCCTCTCTCTGAAGGGAAGGGTTATACTGGGGTGTCCCCTGAGCTGTTGGAAGTGTCAGCCAGGCTGGAGTGAGAGCTGACAGGGTGATAAAGAGAAGTGGGTGCTGACAGAGAGGGTGAGGTCTAAAACTCCTGTATTGTACCAAGTGTACATTGCACATAAAACTGATCAGGGAATTAAATAAAAACCACTGCATTAATTCCAACCAAAATGGAATTGAGCAGAAGAGGAAAAAATTTGGACATCACTTCAATTTGGTAATTGATTTGTCAGTGTGTAATGTTTCCTGATGGCTGGATACCATTTAACTTAAAATTCCAATGAAGTCTGCAGGTTTTGTAATTATCAATGGTACCACTAAGTGGCTGTTTTACAAGCAAGGAAGGTTCAAACCAGAGACATGAAAATATTTCTGCTGGGAAGAAGGAATGCAAAGAAATAGGGTGAGAATGAGTGAAAGCTCCTCTCAGCTGAGCAGATTCTTCCCCTGGAGAGCCCTGGAGAAGCAGAGCTTAATTAATTGTAGCACCATTGAAGCTCTGCAAAGAAAAGAGCCTATTAAGTCATCAGCTCCATCCTGCAGACCACAGCCCAATTCCCACTGAGCTACCCAGAATATTGCTGGGTGTCTCTGGGGATGAGCTTTCTGGAAATCCGAACTCACTGAAGCTCCTGTGCACTCAAAAGCAAAAAAACTCCGATAACTTTGGGAAGGAAAAGGCAAAACTGCAGCTTTCATGGTCTTCAAGAGCCTTCTCAAGGACTGGGTCTTTCCTTAAGGAATAAGGTAGAAGACATGAGAAAAGCAGAAGGTGAAAGAAAGTGAATTTTCACCTTCTCTTTGGTTTTAACCAAACTCATTCTTCCTACCAAAAATCTCTTTCCAATGAGAAGACTGCTCTCCACTTCAGATGTGAGAGCTGCAGGGAGTGGTTACAGGTAGATTTTCTGTCTCTCACAAAATTATTGCAGCCAACAGAAATGTAGCTTAATGCAAAATAAGCAAACAAAATCTGAGCTGTTTGCTAAGTTTTTGAACTCACTGGAGACATACCAAGCAACTGCCACCCACACCACTTTAAGAGCAAATAAATGCAGCCTTGAATTAAATGATGCTTTAATGGACTGGCTTGCTCCCTCTGCCTTTTTTTTAAAAATATATTTATTTTGGAAGCCATCTGCAACTTCAAAATCTTGCTCTTAATATGTAAAAATCCATTATTAATTTATCATTAGTTTATTTTGCCACTTATGATCTAAATGAAGACTTGCCTGTCAACTAACCCACATCAAGAGAGATAAAAAATAACTCCTCAGTTTGATTTAAAGGCTACAGCTTCTAAGTTGTGGGAGCAATGTGGGAATTCAGAAGTTTTAGAAGCTCCAGGGACAGTTTAGAGGAATGGGTGCTTTAAACATGAAGGGAAGGTGAATGTATTCCTTTGCCATAGGGAAATGAAGAGCTGCATTGAGCAATTCACATTCTGGACACAACAATACTTCCTGGAACACCACGTGGCAAAAAAAGAAAAAAAGCCCCAAACAAACAAAAACAAAGGTTGACTTATTTCCATCTGGAAAAAGCCTTCTTGGCACTTAACAGAGTGGAAAGCTCCCTGCCTCCAGCCTGCCTTGAGATGCTGTATTTTCAAGGTGTTCTCTGAATTCTTAGTCCTGTTGTACTGAGTAACATCAGCAGGATTCTCAAAGCAAGCTCCCTCCCAACAACCCTCTATGCCACAAAACTCACCTGACCTCACCTCTGCACAGGAACCCATTTCAAGCCTTCATTTTTCCCAATAGTACAAGAGTAGATGGGAACAAGCTGCCTTGTGTTCATCAGGGGTAGGGGGATGCACACAGAAAATACTTTGACAGACTTCACTTTTCTTTCCAGTGTCCCACTCATTTACCAAAAACTTGTCACACAGCCAGATCACAAGGGGTACAAGGAAGGGACTGGTGATATTGGACAGGCACTGGGATGATTCTAAAATAGCTGGGAGGTGCATATTGAGCATTAAATATGAAATTGTAGTGCTGAGATAGAGCTCTGGGGCTTCCACACCATTTACACACCCTGGACTCTCCCTGGCTTCACTATTTCAGGATTCTGGAAAATCAACCAGTTTATAAGACAGCCAATGCCAAGATCCCTTTTTAGAGTCTCCAAACTCTGCTGTTCCCTTCCAGGTGACCTCACCAGTCTTTCTGAAATCTCCAGCACTCCTGCAGGTCCCCCAGAGATCATCCTGGGATATGTTTACACTGCCTTTTCACTTTTCTTTCCAAGACCTTGGCCATGTTTATTGATTGATGCTTTGTTTCCCAGCACTGTGTTTCTGCTGGAGGTGACCCTGTGCCTTCCCAGACTGGAGTGTGACTCTTTTGAGGTCATGCTCTAATGCCTGCCTGGCTCCTGTAAAACATCACTCACTGAGCAGCTCCTGATGGATGTTTTGGTCAAGAGCTCTGCTTATTGCATGTCAAACATGGCTCAAAAATGAGCACAGACTGAGTGCCTTGATGAAGGTGAAGCCAGGATCACATCCAAAGTTCTTTTTGTTCTAAAGGTCAACACATCAACTTCTCCAACAGGCTTTCCTATGGCAGCAATTCCAAATATTTTGCTCAATGTAGTCAAACTAATACGCTTTGGAAAATCATGAGTTGGTGGGAAAAGGTCTACTAAATTAGCATGGGGGAAATAAAACTTTCTGCCTTCAGATCACAACAGGAAATCAATTTTTGTCTTCAGAAACCAACTGATCTTGCCATTTCTCAGTTTTCCAGCTGATTATTGTCAACTGATAGAGCTCCACCAGAGCCAAGCTTTCAGAGGAAGAGTTCCTACAGACAGGCCCAGCAGCTCCTATTTTAACTGTTTATTAAGGTGTTCATTTTAAAACTTATTAAGCACGAGAGTCATGTCACCTTTATGTTCATTTAAAATTGAGAGAAAAACCAAAGTTTTTTCCACCTGAGTTCAAGATTGTCAGCATCCCCTCCCAGCAGGCACCACCCCACTATGTTACAGTGTGCTGTACACACACCCCCTTCACAGGGGTAGCATCCTAATTCTCATCACTGAAAAGCTTCTCTAACTAACTCAGACTTTTCCTTCACTCACTCAAACCAGTGCTGCTTGTGCTACTACATTTAGAGAGAAAATAATTCCATTCCCTGAATGATTGCATTGTTTTCTGAAGGTATTTAAAGACATTGATGAGATCTCCCCCAAGCTCCTTCTTTACTACACTACAGAGCTTTGGTTCTTCCTTCTGTTTCTCTTATCCCTCCAAGGCACGGAATTATATGTGGAGGACAAGAATCACACAGTACCACAAAGTGCTACAAAGGAGAGTAAAGCAGCAGTGTTAACAGTGCCTGTGTTTGGAGCAGTCTGAGTAACAAAACACAAGATATTCCTGTGATATAAAACAGCCCAGCCAACAAACACTATACAAACTGTCTTGATATATATCAGCAGAAAATCTCATCATAAATACATATTTATGCATCCTCACAAAATGTCATCCTATGCTTTGCTAAGGATTGGGAGGAGAAATTTATGAAGAATGACACTGTTGGATTTATAAATTAAGGTAGAGAGGAAAAGGGGAAAATCCAATCCAGGTTTTTCTCCCAGGGAAAAAGAAATGCTCTGAAGTATAATGGAGTCAGTGTGTTTGAGTGTGCATTTTCACAGAGTAACATAACACTGCAAAATGGGATTAGAGTGTTCACAGAGACAGAATTTCTACTATGAGGCAGAGCCACCCCCCTGCAATGCTGAGTCACACAGGCTGCCATGAACGACATCTGTGGGGTTCTCCACCTGATTAACTCAAAGATGGATCCATGAAAACAGCTCTACTTCATGACTTTTCTGGCAGCTACCCTTGGCTGTGTGCAGGGGAGGAGGCCAGGCAGACACTCAGGTGGGATGGAGCTGCCATTGGATCACTAATTCCCAATCATTGTCCACTCCAGCCCTTCTCAGCTGCATTTGCTTTTCCTCATAAAAGAAAACAACAAACTTCAATCCCCTCCCATCACCAGAAATGCTTTCAAGCTTTACTTCTACAGGATAAAGAGCTGTTCAACCACCAAAGAAGATAAAGTTTAATTCTTTCCTATATTTAATAACATCCTTAAACTTTCAGCGTGTTTTTGGAGCTTTGCATCTTTTGCATAAACTGACCAGATTCTGACCCTGCTCTGAAAGCATTTCCTTTTGCCACAAAGACCACCAATGAGCTCCAGAGCATTTGTAGTCACCTGGAAGTCAACTAAAAGTGTTATGACACCTGATGACCCGGACATCACTTTCCCAGCTTCCCTCAGAATGTCTCTACTCCTCTCTCCTTTCCTGATTTTCAGCATCTCCTGAAGTTTGAAACACCAAAAAAGCCCCAAACAGAAGAATATCGAAATGAGACAAGTCAGTAATGCAGATAAAATTCTGCCATTCTTGTAAAAGTAGGTTTCATCCTCTGCTGGAATAATGTGCTCAGGCTTAGTCACTAAAAAGGCCAAGCAGAAAGAGACAGCGGAGGCAGAAAAGTAGGTTGGATTATTATGCATTATTACAGAGGGGGAAGAAAGTAATCCATTAGAAGGAAAATGAAAAGCTTTGGGAAGATGAGGGGTAAAAAGAGAGAGAGTAGACATATGAGAGAGCACTGCAGATAATGTCTAGAAGGGCAATTACTGGTTCCTTTTCGCTCTACTCTTTCCCATAACACAAGACCTGGAGGGCAACATGCAATTAAGGGCCACCCATTGAAAACATACCAAAATGAAACACTATTTAGTGTGTAATTAACCTGTGGAACTCAGTCCCACATGGCATTCTGGGGACAAAGAACTCTGAGCCCAGGAAGGATTAGACACCACTAAGAAGTGGTAAGATAGCATTTCCCATTCCACCAGCTGGATAAAAATAAAGTACAAAGAATATCAATCCTCCAGCTTCAGGGCCTAAGTTGCTCATTGTGATCAGCAGCAGGTAAAGCTCAGCAGGATGTGAAAGATGCAGTTCTGCCAGTGAAAGCTTTAGTGCACAGCCCTTTCCTGTGTCACTTATCTCAGATGCTTATATGGCTCCTACAGCTCCAGGATGAGTTCATTACAATCAGTAACATATTCATCAGCACAATAGCCTGAGAAGGTACAGAAGAACTTTTTTCCCTATTGTACAGACTGTGAACAAAAAAGGCTGGGGACATGCTGGAGGTCACACAGGAGAGGGGAGCAGAGCACTGCACTGCTCCCTGCATCCATCCTGATCACTGGAGCCTGCAGCAAGGCAGACCAAAGAGCCAGCTGGGAAAGGAGACAGCAGTTCCATTCCCAGGCCTCTTCCAATCACAGATGTCCCAACACTGAGCACAGCAGCAATTAAACAGCATCCCTAGCACAATCAGCACACCCACATCAGCCAAACCTTGACCACAGTTCCAGGGCCCCAGCCCTCAGGTGGCACCTCCCAGCAGGTTTCTCTGACCTTGCTGATACACAGCACTAGCTCAGTGGCTGGTTTGTGCTTTGGGATGAATTCCAGGTGGCCATGCTGGTTGGCACAGTGTCCCTTAGCAATATTTCCCTCCTGCTGTGATTTCTCTTGGGGTTTTAGTGCACACAGCCCACTTAGGGCCAGGCCACGAGGCTGCTGCAGGTTTTATTCACCCAGCCAGTGCCAGCCAGTCCAGTGCAACCACTCCCATGGGCTGCACAATCTACCAGCCTTTAAAGGGACAGATGTACAGAAATCAGGGCTTTACTCCATGTGGAAATGGGTCAGCTTTTTTTTGTTGTGTTTTTTTTTCCCCACAAATGGCTATGTATATGCACTCTGTATCAGTTTTGTTTTTATCATACATTTTAAATATACTTAACTGAGTGATTTATCAATTATTCTCTGATGATAACTATAGCACTCCTTTAACATTCCTATTTCTTTTCTCTCTTCTTCTTTAACCTTTTCTTTTCCTGGAGCAGCTTTGCCCTGAGGTGGAAATGTAAAGGTCCACCACAATCTTTACTGGAGAAAAGAGTCCCATTTGAAGCTGGTTCAGTGATGCAATGAATGCACAGGTCATTTTGAGAATAAAACATAAAGACACAGAAACCATAAAAGTTTTATTTCCTTCACAAGTGATAAGCATGTATGAAGGAAAGACTTTTCTTTTCGCTACCTTTGGCCTGCAGTGGAACACTTGTTAAAAAATGTTCCTTGATACCCATCTCCAACTGGTGTTTGACTTCTCTTGAACTCTCAAATGTCACCAGCTTTCAACTGGTGCTGTGAAAAGACCTAACTTACATATCTATAAAAGAGCTCTATTTTAACCAAGTCTCATTCTTTCTTCTTTCCTCCCTGCCTTTTTTCTCTCCCTCCTTTCTTGCTATCTTTATTCTGCCACCGCATTTCTGCTTTGATCTTGAGTTTTAATACAAAAAAAAAGGGAAAAAGAAGAAGCTATAAATTATACAGAATAAAAACTACTCTTAATTCGTCTAAGCCCCCTTTAAATTAATACATTTTTCCTTACTCTGATCTAGCACAAAATTTTTAACTAAATTTAACTTTTAAGAGGTTGTTCTATTTCACCAGGGCAACAGCCAGCCTTTCTGAGCAGGAGAGTGGATCCTGAAGAGATGCCAAGAGCACCCTGAAAAGGTGAGGAAGGTGCTTCTTCAGAAATACAGAGACATGGGATGGGAAGGGAAAAGTGGATGCTCACAAAGATTAGGAATGAACAGATTTAATGTCAGCTGTTCCAACCTGCAGCTCTATAGTGAAGTGTTACCATAAACCAAAAATCTCTGTCACTTCGATTGCATGTCCATGAAAATGATAAATCTGCATTGCACAATAGATTTCCATGGGCCCCCCTTCCAAAGTCAAGCAATGCAGATGATTGGGACACTCTGCAATAAGGGAAGCATCAAACAATCACAGAGGAAACTCAGGATGTTGCCAACAAAGATCAGTAGAAAACTGCTTCCTTAATGGGAGCTTGTTATGAATCAACAGATCAAAAATCTCATCAAGCACATCCCACCACACACATCACAGGGAGATCACAGGCAAGTGCAAGTCACAGATTCCTTGATCATTGGCCTGGTGGGCGCAAGAGATGCAAAGCTGAGTCATGGGCAGAGGGATTCAAGATTAACCATGACATTGCCCCTTTGAGGAAAGGAAAGACTCAGATTCCATGTTCAGAAAGACTGCCACAAGTTGTCAGTGCTCCACACTATTCCTTAATCTGGAGCATCATTAAATTATTGGCTCTGAAGTTCACACTCTGAGAAGTAATTTGGTTCTCTAATAAGGCATCGAGGCACGGCACCAGTGAGCCAACATACCTTGAGAGGATAATGATATGGGTAGTTCTTTCTGCTGGTGTCTTATCCCTCAGATCTAAACACTGGACACACTTTCCATAGCACTGCTCATCTGAGCATATCAAAATGCTTTATAGATGTTCATTAGAAGTAATTACCAGGCAGCACGTGTGAATAATTTACAGGATGGCAAAAGTGAAATTTCTACTGCTCTCACACTTTTTCTCTCTTTGCAGTTTTAACAACTTTTAAAATTTGTTCTCTCTCTTTTTTTTTCTGGCCAGTGTAAATTAAGAATATAAATTAATTTGAATATCTTCCTAAATCACATCTCCAGGTGCCTACAAATACCTAGCCCTAAATTTGGAAGCAAATGTAAAGCAGCAGCCTAAGACAGAGATGCCATCTGGAACCAGCTGTGCCAATGGAAGGGATTCTGCCTCCAGCTGGATTGTTTCAGCTAACAGGAGCTTCTCCATCAGCTCTAACTTAGCTTTTTATCCAGGTAAAACACAACAGTAATCAGAAAGGAGGTGTGAGCTACAAGACAGCAAGTGGGAGAGAATCTGACACTAAAACACACCCCACTAATATCTTGAGAAAGTCTGAGAAATTAACAGACCTGAACTCATTAAATTCAGTCAGAGTCACTTCTCAACATATCTCATTAAGACAAATGAATTTTAAGCATATGAAGATCCTTTATTGATCAACAGGGGAAAAGAAACTTTTTCTTTTTAGATTTGCTGGGGTTTTCTCCTCCATTTTCTGCAGAGATTTTGCACAATTCTGTTCACTCAATCTCTGCCTTTCCTTTTTCCCAGTCAGCTTTGGGATTCCATCTCCCAGGGCAGTCTACATTTAACAGTCCCAAGCATTTAAAACATAACTCTGAATTGTCATAATTGTCATTTTGAGCAGAGGCTGGGATTTCTGGGGTTTGTTTCCCTTTTTTCTTTTTTTTTTTTTTCTTCTACAGGATCTTAATTGCCTTTTTCATCAGAGATATTTCAAATAGAGTTGATGCTTGGGAGAGTTTAATACTTGAAAAAGAGAAGAATGGTGCCCACCTCAGACACTCAGAAGGGAAAGTGATTCAAAGGAGCAGAACTAGAAAGGTGTGTCAAATGGCTAAAGGTGGGACACAAAGCCCAGCAAAGGACAAAGCTGAACACAAAGGAGGAAGGAAAAAAATACAGCAGCTGTCTACCAAGCCAACATGAAAATGTGGAAAAGTTAAATAACTAGAAAGGAAAAAATGGGAGAGCTCTCATGGCAGTGAAAAGAAAGGGCAATAGAGAAAGAAGCAGCACAAAGACAACATAGTTTATGCACACAGAGGAAAAAAGACATGTCTAATGACAGAACATACGGACAAAGAAAAATAACCCCAACCACAGATGGATTTCCAAGGCAACACATGGAAACCAAACAAAAATTAGAGGCTAGAAATTAATTTCAAATCTCCACAAAATAATTAAAACCCAAAAATATTTTGGAAGGAAAAAGCAAATAACCTCTTCTAGCTTAATAAAAATGTTCATTTTCTAAAAATGTCATTTTCCAACACAAGTTTTTCCATTCAGCTAATGTCACCCAGCTCCAGTTATGTATTTCAGGCCCCCAGGGCTAAACCTAATCTGTGTTTGAAATGAGAATATCTTTGTTCAAACTTTAGGCCAACAGCAACCAAAGAATCTGTGTGAAAATAAACAGGAAGGAAACATTTGGGCTAGTTTGACAGTCCCAGGGTGTTCCCATGCGGATTTCTATTGGCTTCAGATCTCTGTGCTCACTTTCTTCACCCAAAGCAGATTTCATGACCAAAAGTCAGGGCAGTGTCACAGGCCAGGATTTTGTAGAAATGAAAATTGCTTGAGGGGCATAACTGGAGAAAACAGATGTAAATCAAAGACTTGGATGCATTAGCAGAGATACATGAGAAGATTATGATGAGAATGCCTGGAAATGTCCAAGTTCAGGAGAAGAAGAGCTGTGGAGATCTCTGTGGACACCTGGGACTAGCACAAATTGCCATCCAGAATGGCAGAGGTAGAAAATTGCTGTGACCTCTGACCACCAACACTGCAACTTCTGTTCACCTGCATAAAAATCAGGAAACACACCCAGTGTTTCAATAATGAAACAAAGCACCTCATGGCAAATGCAGATTTTTAAAAGAGGGTTCTAGCTGTATGTTCTTCCCCAGTTGGTTTTAGCCCACTACATTCAGCTGTTTCCTGAGGCATGGCTGCTTCCAGTTTTGGAATGCATTAGTGCTCAGCTCAGCTCCAGGCACCATTCTAAAGGAGAGAGGCAGGGGGAATTTTTTGAAGGAGCCAGATAGCAGAGTTATTTTTACACGAGCTGTTACTGTTCTTTCTCACTGGAACTCCTCCCTGCTGGTACTGCTGATCCGAGCCAGCCCTCGCCCTGAAGGGCACTTCCCTTTCAGTCCTCACTTCACTCAGGGCTGGAAGAGCTCAGCCATGAAAGGAAGCAGTAGGCACATCCCACATCCCAGCTGCAGCTCTCCTCCTCTCCACTCCCTCACCCAGCTGGAGAAGCTTGGCTCCACTGTGCCCTGACTGAACTAACCCGAGTTCAGGCAAGCTCAGCACAAGCAGTCTCAGTCCCAATCATGAGGCCACTGGGAATCATTTAGGAGGATGTATTTAGTGCAAACACATAACCTTTGAGATCTTGGAGGTAATTTCACCTCGGTTTCCATGGCTGATAGATCCTGGAGCAGGATATTTCAGTCAATCTCAGCTAAGCCTGATCACTCCCCCCACTTCCATCTCCCTTATTTACAGCCAACAACTGGACACTGCAAGTCAATGACCATTGACAATATGACACATGGATCTACAGACCCAGCAAGTCCAATATCAGCTGAGCTGACAGTGCTGGATCCTGGCTAGCACCAGAGGAGAGACAAATATTCCAGCTGCCAATAGATGTGCCCTTGCATGGTCCTTATGTGAGGCACCCTTGGCCTCAGGGAGCAACAGAAATCAATTAAAATTCTTGTGCCAAACTCTGCAGACCTTTCAGCAGCTCCCTCTCCTCCTTCCTCTGCTACAGCTGGACCACTAATCAGAAACTCTTTTTTGTACAGCAAACAGCTAAAGCTTTAAAGAATTAACAAGATGGCAGGGATTTTTTGTTTGCTGATATAATCAGGGATCTCACCTCCTTTTCAAAGCCCACAGGACCAAATGTGTGAAATCTTTCATTGATTCTGCAGCTTCCCTTTCCAATCTTGTTTGCAAAAAGCTCTTGAAATTTATCCTGCACTTGAAGATGGCATTTATAGTTGTCACTTTTGCCTACTCTCAACATCCATCCTCCACACAAACAGCTTCTCCCTGGAGTCAAAGAGGACATCTGATAATTTCCAAGAGGCAGGTTTTCACTAAGGATCTGCTCACAGGGGAGGAGAAGAGGCTCTGAAAGTGTGCTCCAGCTGCTCTGCTAAATGTCCCTTCAGGGTCCACTTCAGCTGTCTGAGAGGAGATAACCCCAGGATCCAGTGCTACCACAGACAGAGGTTCAGCACAGCTGAGAATCGAGCCTGAGGTCCCCAAACAGCCAAGCCCTGCTTCTTTTTAAACCCACATGTCAATTAGTAGTGAATGAAGACTACTCAAAGTGATCAGAAAACAACAGATCATTTCTTACAGCCACCCAAGAGCTGTACAACAGCAACAGTTCTGCATTAATGAGGGCCTGGGCTGCAGCTGGGACAGCTGTCTCGAAGCACAAGGATCCCAGGTTTAGCTCTAATACTTCAAACCATGAAACCTCCCATAATTCTCTGTGTACACTCACAAATTACTCACTCAGCCATTGGAAAGCACTAACTGTCTCACCTCCTTGAGCTTCCAAGAGTCAGACCCAAAGGAAGGAGCAGAGCATGGGAGAAATGTGAGCGTGGATGGGACAATGGGACAAAAGGCAAAGTGAGAAGAAATTTCTTCAAAATAACAGTAATAAATCAGAAAGCCCTGATTCTCTGTCTCCACAGCAGGTGGTATTGACAAACATATCTCCTTTGCTTTTTCCACAATTACACTATCAACCAGGCTTCTGGAAGCAATAAAAACTCTTTATCTACTATCGCTGTACACTGAGATTTGAAATTACTTTGGATGACAAAATGCAGGCTTAAGTGCTCTCACTGGCACATAGCAGGTCTGAGACATTAGCATCAAGAGATGCTGTGAATGAGTCCTGCTCCTTCATTGCTCTCAGAATAGCAGATGATACCTGCTGAAAAGTCACTGTGATTTGCTGGGCAGAGCCCCAGCTTAATGGGGACAAAGTGCCCCCGAGTTTGAGAACAGCTTCTGTCTTCATTACAAGCTCTTCACCCACCTTTCACAGACACAGTCCTGGAACTAATGACTGCAAGAGGCTCACCACAGGCTCTGCAGAGCAGTGCTTTAGCATAACAGCAGCTGCTCATCGCTGAGTGGTGATTATCTTGTCACACCAGCACTTCCTTCTCCTCGGCAGACATGGTGGAGTTATCTAGAGAATGCCTAAAACACACATTTTTGAGAGGGAACTGCGGGGTGATGGATTATGGGAGGCTGCCAACACAGGCACAGGAGCCATTAAGACTGACTGAGGTCTGATTACAGTTTTGCATAGTGTAAGGGCACCTCTGAAAATGTGTAATTTAATGGCTCATTGCTTGCTTCCTACCTAGAATTGTGCAAGAATGAAAAACTGCCTGTGTCTGGTCGGTTTGAAATCACCTGTTTGTGTTCTACTATGAAATAGTCTACAAATCCCATGAAATACTAAGCAAGGAAAATGCTTGGCTCTCTCTGAATTGCTTCCTAGTGATCAGCCAGCAATTGAAAAGTAGAACTAGAATTGCTGGAACATTCCCTGATATTTGCTTTTCGTAACTCTCCTGAAGTAGGGAAGCCTCAATTTCATTACTCTCCCTTTCCTGAATAGAACTAGCTATTTTCTTACACATTTCCTTATGCCATTTATTTTTTGCCCCATAAAGCTACCACTGGTAGAGTGGTAGCACACATGCCTTACAATTCAGGACCTCCATAAACCAAGAGCTGGTGTAGGGAAATGAGAGTCACCTCCTGCCACTGAGAGACAGAGGCTGGGAAGAAGCAGCTTTTCTTCCCATAATGACCTTTGTTTCTGGCTCTGCTCTCTCACTCCCATTCAGCCACAGCAGTCAGGGCTGGCAGAGCCCTGTCTGTCCTGTTAACAGAGATGCTGCCCCTGCTCTGACCCAGGTAAAGAGCTGAGCACTGATTTAGACTTTCTCAGTTTTCACATGTGTCAGCCAGCAGCCCCTTTCCTTCAGCAATAGATCATGAGGCAAGGGGAGACTTGGCTTCTGCCTTGAAAATGCAATTCTCCACCAGGTTGTGATGAGGCCTTGGGGTGGCTCTGAGGTGTCTACTTGATGTTTTTACTGGTGAAGCTCTTGTTTAAGAGAGACAATTTTTATTCTGGCTAGCTTCCACATTCCAGTGCCAAACAACACCCACTCTGACAGCATCACTTTCTGTTTTTTCCTGCCAGCCTCTGTCATGTTGCTGTTCATATTCTTGTTTTTCTAATCCCTGAGTCCCTTCTTTCATTCACTACTGTCAGAGACCTTGAACAGGCAGCAACAGACCTCCTAAAAAGACCTCAAGGCTTAAACATACCCACAGTCAGGCCATCAGAAAAACTACTGCACCTAAACAAAAAGGAAACTGTCTTTGGGCATGAGGAGCAGCCTGAGATCTACAGCCATCAATTAAAAAGGTGCACTAATTACCCTGAGCCAGGGAATTTCACATGCAGATACAGTATCATACATTTGCTAGAGAAAATCTGTGTTTGCATGAGGAGAGCAGGAAAAGCCCCAAATTTTGTGATTGTTTGCAAATTCAGTGAGCACTTTAAATCCCCTTTGGGGTGATGAGAGGTGATCAGAGCTGGCAGCTGCCTGGCCCTCAGCAGAGGTGCTGCAAAGCTGGTCCTGCAGCCTTGGGAATGCACAGAGTCCCTGTTCCTGTGAGCACCTTCCAGCAAGCAGGACACACTCCAGCAGTTACAAAAGGGGATAAAAAGGACTGCTGGATTTAGAGGGGTTTTTTATTATTTTGGTTGGTTGGTTGGTGGTTGGATTTTGGGTATGTGTGTGGCTTATTTGGGTTTTTATTTCCCATGAAACTATTGGTTCTTTATTCTTTTGAAACTCTAGACTTCTTGTCTGCTGGATGTGGCTGACTAAGGAGATGAGAAAGATGAAGTGAGCAGGTATTTTAAGGGTGCCATTAAAAAAAGAATCACCAAACTTTTAAAGATGCCCTGTGATTGGAATCATGCAAGTCCTGCTGAGATCAAGTGGGACATTCATCTGAAGACATTGCACAAAGGGGAGGAAGGACTAATAAAATAAAAATTATTTCATAGAGGGAAACATATTCCTTAGGGAAAAAATAAAAACACCCAAAAAACCCCAAGAGCCAAACAGAAAGTCTGAGAGCCACAGAGGAAACACCAAGCAATTTCACAGCAATTCCCTTGGGAGTTGGTTGCTTTCCTGAGACTCCTAATTAATTATACATGCCAGTGAAGAGCTATAATGTGGCTTTGAATAAAATAAAACTCAAAATTTAAAATGAAAGAGATAGGGAGAGGGAAGACAAAATGATTTCGTTAATTCAAGTTTGAACTAATTTAACTTTAATCAGAAGCTGACAGGAAAAGGGTAAGCTCAGCTGCTTGTCACATTCAGCAGAGATGTCCCCACTGTCTTTAACAGATAAAACATTTCACTACTGACCTCCAGTGGGAGCAGAACACTGCCTTTAATGCTGTTGAGTGCAGTTTCAACAGATTTCAGTAGTTATTATGGTCTGCTCCATGGTCATTTCTCCATCAGCCTGAACAAATGGGATTTTTTTTGAGTCTGAAAACCTTGGGGGGGGGTTTTTTTGTAGCAGTAGAAATATCTGGCTTCTATAAGCTGCAGTGACCTCCATGACTCCATGACAAAGCAAGTCAGGGCAAATCTGGTTAAAAAAAATACTTTGGGCTCACCAAAACAAAGGTGAAAACTCTTGTCAGTAACAGTAATTTCAAGTGTTATCAGATTTAGGCGTTACAAATCTCAAGTGTTCTGATCCCTTACCCTGAGTCATGCAGAGAGTTCCCAGAAACGATGTTCATCCTCTCTGTGGCCTCTTCCCCTTCTTTAGACTTGCTAGAATGTAGCCCACATCTGGGGTTCATTTCTTGAGTTTTATTTGGATTTCTCCAATTAAAGAAACCAGAAAACCAGACCCTGGTTGCCCTTGACTCCAGTTATCAAAACAAAAATAGAACAGCAGCATATCCCAAGAGCCAACAGGGTCCTCCAAGCAAAACACAAGAGCTGTGGTGTGAGCAAACTCTGCCCATGCACACGAGCAGCTGTGCTCTGTGCCTCTCCCTGTGACATGATCCCAGCTGCTCTGGGCCAGGGTGGGAATTGCTGCCTCTGCCAAGCACCCTGAGGAGACAGGGCTTCTCACAGAAGCTCAAAGCAGAGCTCAGGCAATGAAGGGCATCTCTCTTTTCCCATGCAGGACATTTCAAACAACTCAAGGCTTCAAGAGAGAATCAGCTGAATGTGAATATGAACAGGCAGGGAGCTTTGGTCCTGCAAGCACAGACAATGCCATGGAAGGGGATACCTCTGCTCAGTGTTGGTCATGCTCCTTGACCACCTTGCCCTCAGCAAGGTCTCACTGCAGGGGAAATAACCCCAAATAAACAATAAATTATCAGAATAACCATCTTTAAATAATTTTTTTCAAAAAGGTATAGCACCTCTCAACATGCTGCTGTAGGTTCATATACCAACAACACAGGACCCAACATCCCTGTCAGACTTATCAAATGTCTTTTAGATATCAACAGCACCATCTCTTTATGGCTTCCAATCCTTCCCATTTATGCCAGGACATTCTGTGATCTGCCTTCATACTACCAGCCATTTCTTATTCAGAGGTAATAGGTCAGTTGTTTTCTCACACAACATCAGCTCCAGCACAGGTTTGCTGGATTTTCAAGCAAACCTCTCTGAGACTCATCTCAGACTTACAAGGATATCACAGATATCCTTCAAATTCCTCATTAACCTCCTGTTTTCTCTGATGTCTGTAGGAATATGGAAATGACAGGCCATAATTTATGAGTATTTTGCTGATTAGTACTGGCAAATCTCCTCTGTCTTTTTTTTTTTCCATGTCCCCCCATCTGTGCTCTCGTGCTGTACCCAGGAGTTGTGAATTTACTGGGGAAGAAACAGCCCTTCTGTGTGAAGTTTGCACATTGCCTAACACAACAGGGCCCCAGTTCACAGCTCCCAGAGCTGCAGATACAACTGCAAACAACAGCAACAGCAACCACCACCCATTTCTGCTCCTGCCCACTTGAATTTGGACTGAGCACGTAGCTGGCATGTTTGTCTAAATCTCATTTTCCAGGAATCCTAGGGGCAAGAGTCACATCTCATCTGCAGGGATGAGATCCCTCTGCTCCCTGCCCATGGCAGCAGACCCCAGCTGCTCCTCACCAGATGTGCCCCTGGTCTGATGCCAGTTGGCAGCAACTACGTCTCTGTAAAAGAATGGCACTGAGAAAAGCCAGGTTAGAACAACAGGGATTCTCTGGGACCAGCTAGAAATAAGGCAGTTGGGTATGAACAATCACATAAAGGAAGGATGGATTGAAACCACCAATTAACCTCAAGTAGGTCAAAGAGCCACTGCAGGCGAGCACATCCCAGTCACAGATGACAGGGGCTGAATTTAAAGCAATGCCTGAAAGCAGAAATCATTATACCACATGCCTAAACTCCTGTATCAATCTGCCTTCAGAATTAGGTGTTTTTATCCAGCCCCATTTCCATGCACAGCACTGTGGCTCTTGCTGTGGCAGCACAGATCTGACCTCAGTTAAATTTCACTTTCAAACACATACAGAGTTACGTGTTGCACAGTAGAAACCCCACTTCACTTTCATCAATTTTTAAGAATGTTGCTGCTTTAATTTTCTTCTGATCCTCCAAATAAACTTACTGTCTGGAGTATTGCTGCTTAGCAAAATTTTGTAATATTTAGTGTTCTGTCTTAATTAATATCTCTGAATTTAGATTTTTGCAGGTACATCTCCATTCTCCTGACCAGATTTAGGTTGGCTAAGTCATTTCTTCTTACAAAAACACTTCAATCTTCTTGTTGTAGAATGACTTTTCACTCCCCTGTTTATGATTTTCTCATTTATGTGCTACAGCCTGGAGCTCTCTGAGTCTTTGTTACCACCAGCTTTTTAATCAATGATACACCAGTGCTTTCCTCCTTTGTATTTTACTCAATGGAGCAACATTTAAATTAGCTTTTTTCTGCCTGTCATTTATGATCTGTAAATTGCAACAGAAGAATTTTGCTGTATGACCCCACATACCTGCCAGGAGCAGCTCTGCAAACAATATCTGACCAGAGACACTTTCATTCTCCTGCTATCTCTGCACACATTACACTCCTTCTTTAATTTTCTAAACACCAACTCTTCTGTACTTTTCATCATTTCCCATCCACCCAGCACAATTTTATGAGCATGTCTGCCAAGGTATAGTTTTACCCAAAGAAACAAAATCCTGTAGAAAGGGGCAGTTGTACTTTACTCAAAAATAATGTCACATCCCATTCTTCCAACACACAAATGAACCTCCCATTCACAGAGCTGGTGAGAGTGCATTAAGGGCTGGAAGAGAAAAGAACCAATAGAACAATGCAGAGTAACCTGCAGAGTGCACAGCTTCACACAGATTTCCTCAAGCCTCTTTCTGCCTCTGCTTCTCATCCTGCCATCCTCCCCAGCTGTCCCCAGGAATTCTACACCTGTCAATAAGCACTTCTGCTCTTCTTTGCACGGCCCCATCATGGCCCAGCCAGGAGAAAGAGGTGGAAGGTTAAAAGTCTCATGTAGACTGACACACAGGATCTGTGCTTTGCTTCCTACAGCTTAAGATAGGTAAAAAAAATTAGGGCAAATCTCGAGGTACACTGCTCTTATGGAGAACCAAAAGTGCAGCAGGGATTTACAGCTACTTTTATTCCAGAATCCCACATTTCCAGCACAGGGCCAAAACGTGGGTAATTGGGCAAGAGGTTCCTGAGGACAGAAGCACTCTTGCAACAGCTGATAAAAGTAGGTGTAGGTGTCATTACCTTCTCTTGCTCAAAGAACTCTTTTCAGTTCACCAAAGCAAAATAGCACCAGGACTAACACAGAGACACATTTTGATCATTCTCTTCTGTATTTCTTTCAGTGTCTGACAAACGAGATGTTACTTCAAGTGTATTCTCTACTTATCAGCCTGGGCTCTTGTTTCACATTGGGTTTTGCAGACACTGTACCTGAGGTGTCAGAGTATGATGGAGTGCCAGCCAATGCTTGAATAAAACAGTTTCTGAATTCTAAAGATGAAATGGAGAAAAAGAAAGATATGTCTTGTAGAGATATGTCAAACTTTATTCTCAAAGTGGCACACTTCCTTCTGGGAAGCAGCTAGAAGCCATTTGAAAAAAATCTTCAATCCATGCTGCTCACAAGAGGAAGGAGTTGCTGCTCCATCTTTTCTCCACAGGCATTAGGTCACATACAGGGAAGCAAGGGAAATTTATGTCACTTGGTACTTTGAGCCAACTCTCCACATATTCACTGCCTCCTCCCTGCAGAGGCTCCCTTAAACCATCCCCTGTTGATATGTCCACATTAGGATGGGAAAGTGGCAAGGAAAACTCACAAGGATGTATGAAAAGGAGCTAGAAACACTCACCAAATGTGGACTGACCCTTATCCAGCAGTTTGAACTAATAATGCTTCCAGTTTTTCAGGAGGACAGAGCAGGGATTGAGCTGGTCCCTCTACATGGGATCAGAGTGCTCAGAGACATTTCCAACAAAACACAGAACTGTGGAGCTGCTGTCTTTCAAGAGCATACAATTTTATCTTGAGCTAAACCTATGTCACTTCACAGAAACCCACATCACCTCCACCTTCATCTGTACATAGCTCACAATTTACAGACACTTCTTTCCCCTGCTAGAGTTTTCTGTGGGAAATCCCATGCCAGTCATGCTGACCACCAGTTAATGTGATTAACTGCACAGGCAGCAAGTGACAGATGTTGTGTCTAAAAAGCAACAGGAGTTTGGCACGGGAACATCTCTTACAAGCTGCAAATACACATGTGAGCAGTTCCTGTGAGCATAAAAGAAATTAAAAATACCCCACTGACCTATAACTTGCTCTACAGTTACCCCAGAAGTTACATAAAAATATTAAAACCCAAAATTAATTAAAAAGACATTACATATAACTCTGGAATTCATTTTTAAAGTTTGCTCTTGCTTTTCAAGCCACAGCAATGGTGGGAATCTGTGCAGAAGCTTGGATCACACGGAGACTCTGCCCTTGGTGGGCAAGGGACAACTGGTGAGGTGAGAAATGCTGGGAGGTTCATCAGAGAGCTCTGCAAGTTCTCACATGGACAGCACACATCCACACAGGTACCCAACCTCCCTGGCCATGGGGCTGCACAGGAGATAACCACACATCTGTTAATGCAAAGGGAGGTTAAAGACACTGGATTAGCAACCCAGAGCAAAAACCATGGCACCACCGCAGTGTCAGGGGAAAAAAAAATCACACTGACTCCTTAGGGAGAGGTTTTCCTCTCACTCGAGGCTGTGAGTTTCTTTCAGATCAAATAAAGGACTGGCAGTGGAAGATGAAGTTTTGCCTTAGCCTTTGCCAGTGAGACACACAGCTGAGTTATGGGACCCTTATGAGCCATGCTGTGCTGGCTGAGCAGCACCACTTTTGTTTGACCTGAATTTTTAGCAAACAAATGTGACCCAAATTTTCTTTTTCCAGTGGCACTTAAGTGACAAGCCTAATCTCTGATCAGTTTTGCAGGAATTGGATCGCAGTGGAAGATTGTGTGAAAGGCCATGAAATCGACAAAACCATCAATGAGAACATACAGGAAATCTAATAAAAAAATCTTATTCTTGTCCATGTTACTGCTAAATCTTCTGCCTCCTTTTATTTGGTGCAGGGGACAGAAGCCTTCCAAGGTAGAGGTCACTAATCATTTACCTTGGTACATTTCTAATTGAGACAAAAAGAGTACAGGCATGGAGAAAGGAAAGGAAAAAGAAGAAAAACAGAAGACAGGTGCATCCTCTTCAGCCTTTCCATTTCATTTTCATTTTGTTTTCATGGTATTTCACCATTTCTGTGGGTTTTCACTGCATTTAGAAAGTCATTGAAAGATGTTAATGGTCTGGAGGCAAAGCAGCCATTGGGAATGAAGAATGAGCCAGAGATGGAATGAGGGTGTGCAGCTAATGATTTCCTACATGAGCTGATTAAACATTGCACTTCCATCTCTTGCCACCTAATTCCCTCCACTGCTGATTTATGGAAAAAGCCCCACCATCTATGGCTCCTGCAGTTTTATTAGCCAGCAACAATTTAGCACCACAAGAGGCTTTCCCAAGCTTCTAATTTTCTTATAATGAAGAAGGAAACGGGATGAATAGAAAGAAAAAAAACCAAACAGCATTGTAGTGTGTTTGCTTAAAGGTGAGGGGAAAGGAAGTGATAGAAACCTAATAGAAGTATCAAGGAGGGCACCAGGTTCAGAATTTGGGATCCTGTTTGTGATAAGAGGATCATTACTTCACAGAAATCATTATCCTTTTCAAGGCACAGAAGAAGACAAGTACAAGTTTCTATAAATGGAATTTGTCTGGTACTATTTCAGTGGGTTTAAAAATAGCTCTTCACCTCATTTTCTCTAATACAGCCCTGCCTGCTGCTGGGTCCTTTCCAGTAAAAGATTTGTGACATTTCTTGAAAAACTAAGCAGAGAGGACGGGAGGAATTTGCCTTATTTCTTGTCATGATTTTGACATTCATATTTTTCACCAGTAGGCTCAATTCTAGAAAAAGGAGTGCAAGGGGCAGGACACTCTACCTAACTAGCTGTGCTCCTTGGAAGAGGAGGAGGTGAAGAGGTGTAGGATGTTCTTTGCACTAGAGGCTGTATCATTGTTCATGAGTGACTGGGGGAAAAGCTGCAGTCAACCAACACCATGATCACCCTGCAATTCCAGGCTGGGGGATGAGGATTTTTTACAGTGGGACTCAGAAAAGAAGTCAGCATGAGTCTCAGCTCTCTGGGAGGAATTATCCATGCATTAGCAAGGAGTGCACAGCACTTCAGATGCTATTTGCTCCATTTGGCACCTTAAAGCCAGATGTTTAATCTAAGCTCCTCAGTTTGGCATCCTGTATTTTAAACAGGAAGCTTGATCCCATCCCAGACTGATCTCAGTGAATCCAGCACTTGGACATGTCAGTGCACTCAGCTGGTAGATGACTCTACTCCTTCCTTTGTCTGGGTGGGTTTTCTGCTGGCCTGACAAGTTAAAGTGGTTGTGACAGCAAGACAAACTCCAGAGCCAGCAAAGGAGCAGAGTCAGAGATGTGCAGCCAGGAGCAGGCAGCAGTTTAGATTGGAAAGGATCTAGGTAGGAGTTATAATGGCTCAGGAATGCAGGAAATGACATACGAGATCAAACCCATACATATCCTATCTCTGACATCAATCAGACAGGCATTTGAGAGGGAAATACAAGATACTGCCTTTAGTAAAAGATTATTTAACCTGCCTGGCTGATTTTTTTTCCCCCTGTAACTCCATCACTGGCAGGCTTGGTTTGCACTAAAAATAAAAAGGGATTATTTAGGCTCCTTTCTAAATCAGTGCAATTTTCATACAAATTATAGAAGTTATATGTACAGCCTTAGAATTCTTATGCAAATCTTTCTGTTCATGATGTGAAAATTTTAAAGGCACCGCCAAAAAATTGATAGTGAAGAATTATTCCCCAAAAGTGAAAGATGCATTTTGCTTAGTCCCTGTATTGTTACTGTAATGGAACAGATTCCAGTTGGGTTAGTTTGGACCCAAGCTCTGTATTATATTACTGGTATGATGGACTTCTGACAAGAAGCTTCTCTGAGGGCAAGGCACATCCCAAGTCCTTCCTTGGCTGCTGAAATCTCAGCTTCCCTCAGCACTGCAAGGAGGCCAAAGCAGCTTTTCCCAGCAACCTCCTGCCCCAAGAAACTGCTGTGCCTAGAGCTGGTCTCTGATTTCCTGACACTCATTTAAAGAGATGGATTTTGACTCTGCAGCATCTGAAAACATGAAGTCTTTCAGAAACCAACGAACCTTGTTGGTTACATTTCTGTGTAACAAAAAATAATTAGCACTCACACATAAGCAAATCTCCAGGATCAAACTGAGTCTCTGTTAGGTTTGACCAGAAGCCCAACAACAGTGATGGCTGTGCCAGCTGAGGACTTTTTTCCTAAGCCTCCAGGTGTCTTGGAGAAAGCCTTTGGATCTGGATTAGAGCCAGTACAATGATTTCATCTTGGACAAGGCTTTGGCTGCCACAGCTCCAACATTGAACCACATCATCAACAGGAAGAACTCAGGGAATTCCATGAAAACTCATGGAGCTGCATCTATTTAAACCAGACATGAGACCAATAATTTCATAAGATCAATACAGAGCTGTAATTGAAAACTGAGATTCAAGAAGACAAGAGTTCAACTTCTCTTCTGATTTCCCTCTTGAGATTATCTAGTTGGGTTTTCAAAAGCAAGAGAAACAAAATTGGCTGAGCTGTCTCCTCAGTTAGAGATGCCAAAGAGGAGTCATCTATACCTATATACGTTTTTTTAGTTCTTCTAACTCTCCACACACACATTTTTTATTTCCTTGGAACAGACACTGACACCAGAGTCCATCATTCAACAGAAAAATTTCCCAGTCTGCTTCCTCTTCCCCAGACAGATACACAGATGATGCAATTTCCCCTGCCATCATTTTGGAATGAAAATATTTTGATAAATCAAAGATCTCAAAGGCATTTGTCCATCCCATTCTCCCTGACCTGTGCACTGAGAATAAGCTACAGCAGATTGAAATCCAAGAGAGAAAAGAGTGGATATGTGTGGAGGAGGAAGAATGATTTAAACAAAAGAAAGGACACAGGCAGATTTCCCTGGAGATCAAAAATTCACATTGACCAAAAGGTCATCTTGGCATTGAAGGAGAGCTGAAAACTTCTAGAAGGAAGGCAACAAAGAAACTGTTTTGCATGAAGACACTAATTCCATTAGCAATTATGCATTGAAATAAAAGGTGCAAAACTGTTGTTGAACAAAAGGCTCGTGCTTCCTGCAGGGGCTGCTCACAGCTTCAGGGAATCGTGAGTTCAGAGAGACACGTTTCCCTTTGTAATTACACAATGTCAAGCTCTGATGTCCCCAAGTCTTAATTGGGGTCTGCAGGCCCTATCATCACCATAATAATAAAAGCAGCTATTTAAGTCGCTGCAAATAACATACATCAGGGTGAGTCCATCAAAAGTCCTCTCAGCTCTCTGTCAGCAGGCTGTGTGCAAAGGTAAAATGAGGAAATGCATGATCTACTTGCCTGGATCCAGTCTTGCTCCCACTGAGGCCAGCAGCAGAGCTCTTGTTGACTTCACTTATGGCATAATAGTGTTTATAAGAAAGAAGTATTATTTCCCTGTTGACAGTTCAGTCTTTGGGCAATGCCATAAATATAGGCTTTGTATTCTCTTCTGTGCTTTTTTACCCTGTTGCCCAGAAAATGCAATTTTTGGATTTACAGTCTGTACAAGACAGGTGAAACAGTTCTGACAGAGAGTGGCACAAGCCCACAATTCAGATTATTTACAAGTGACAGGCCAAATGACAGGAAAATGATTTGCACCAGCAAAATTTCACGGGGAAAGCAAGTAAGGAAACTGTACTTTGGCATCTGTAATTATGGAAAGGCTTAAGAGAGCCAGTGAAAACTCCAAATTTATAGAATTGCACCAGAACATAAAACTACTATGATTTTTTTGCCCCTTGAAAAGAGGTATTTTGTAACAAATTACATATTTTGTATTAGTAATACTAAAATAGTATGAAAAATTGAGACAAATACTAGAAGTAATAGAAAATGAAATTAACCTTGTTTCCTGAAAAAACCCAAACAAAACAAGCAAACAAACAAACAAACAAAGACAAGAAAAAAAGAGGCCATTTCAAAAAGGATTTTGTCAAGATAACATGGTACAGGGGGATTCTTGGAAACTTTGATTTCTGAAAAAGATCCATTTTGCTCAGGCTGTGTTTTCTCATGGAAAATGGTTTCAATTAAGTTTTCCTGAGCAGCAATATGTCACATCCCATATGCAAGTTACAGCTGAGCAGTAGCGATTCCCATGTTTGCTTAGATATTTATGGCATCATTTATAGCTACTCCATCATGGTGAGAAATATTTTGATTTCATTCTCTGGATACAGAGTGATGAGGCCCAGACAGCTGACAAATGACAAATGAGAGCTAGTCTGTGCTCACACCCAGCATCTTTTTAGGATGCATTTCAATCACCTGGCTGCATTGCTTCCTCTGACCCGCTGCACAGGGTTGCCAGTAATCACTGAAACCACAGGGATAATTTGTAAACCAGGAAATCTCTCTTGACAAAGATGACAAATATCAATTGTATTAAAAAAAAAAAAAAAGAAGTAACAGGCTTGATGTAAATTCTGGTCTAGACTTCCAACGTGTCCTTGGAAAGTGTTTTATCATCATATATCCTTCACACTGTAGAAAAAGAAAGATTGTGCTATTGTTCTCACAAATTGTTCATGGATGTCAGCTTACAGAAAGTGCAGAGCTGTCTTCCTGTGTGCCAGGTGTTCCTGCAGCCCAGGGTTGGACAGACAAAAGCCTGCAAGACATCCAGCTTACAGATCCTTCCTCGAGTGAGGTTTCCACGCAGCACTGTGATAATGCCAATTGCCATGGTTTCAGCAAACACCTCATTCAGAAGTGGCTGCTGCCCTTCCATCTGTGTGTCCCTTCCAAGGGTATGGAAGGTCTTTGGAGCAGGCAGCAGGTTCCTGCTGGCCTGGTGAGTGGTTCTCAGGTTCTCCAGCACCATCACCCTGCATGGCCTATTTCCCTCACAACCATTACCTGTGGAACAGATCTTTCCTCTCCCCTTTCTCCTCCTTTATCTCAGCACAGCACTCCCTGATCACTTGGCTCCTGGGAAGGTTTCAGACCAAGCCTGTACATCCTGCAGCAAAGCCAGGTGAGGCTGGAGCTGTGCAGATGCAAACTGTGCTCTGTGCTGTTTTCTCTTTGGAGGGAAGTTCTAAAACACTTCCCTGTGGAGACCAGGATTTATCATTCCCATTTCTACAGACAACAAAACCAAAGCACAGAGTGCATGAGACAGTACTTGAGGCACTTTATGAAGAATGCAGGAGTTGCTGGCTCCCAGCCACTGGATGTGGGGGACATTCAGCCTGGAACAGCCCATTAGTTTCACAAATGGTCATTGCTGAGTGGTTTCAGCAGCATTTTCACAATGGATAAGATTTAAAAAAAAAAAAAAGGTTTCCAAAGAAGCCCAAGTTCTTATTGATTCAACCAAACAACTTCCTCACTCTGCAGCATCCCCAGTTCCCCAGCCAAGTCCTCCATGAATATCAAAGCACTGGAACAAGTCCACATGAATTTATAGGATGACTAATACTGGATATGCCAGCTATCCAGGCAGCCTTCTGTGGCCAGCAGGACCCACCAGCCAAGTTCTGCCCTCACCAGTGGGGCGCAAGCAGGGCTTTCTCTGCTCTGTGTTAACACCCATTTTCAATATACTTTTATACCCTAAACAAGATTTTTACTCTCTCTTCCACATTTGTTTGCAGCTGGGTAACACATTCAGATGTTAGCAGAGAAGGCAAACAGAACTGTAACTAAGATATTTTCAAGCAAACCATCAGAAATATTGCTGACATTTGCTCACCAGTAGCCCTGCTGGCTACTGGAGAATCAGTGTATAACAAAGGTCCAGCTGCACTGATTTCTGATTAATAAGAATCTGATCTAAAGAGAAAGGAGATGATGCTGTCCCGATGTGCCTCTTTTATGTACCAGGAATTTAGGCTGTGGTGTCTTCAGCCTCTATTTTTGTTAACACTTGTTCAACCATTAACAATAAATTCATCAACATTTCCCTTAGTTTACTGAAACACACAACTCCAAACCACTGCTCCATTTATGCAGGAGAATGTGTCTGACAGAAACATAGCAGGAAAAAGAGATCCTGATAAAAACACAGTAAGAAACAAGGGATGAAGTGGAATGAAGATGACAACCTGATGCTTACAGCTATCTTCTTGCCACCACACAGCCCCCCCAAGGCCTTACTGCTTTTAGATCTGGCACTTGGGTTTTCTTGTCTCTCTCCAGCCTGCATCTACAGTTTGAGATATTAAAGACAAAGCAAAATGATTTATGTTCTTGTGCTTTAAAATAATTTATGGCTTAGTTTTTCTAAAATGGTCCCCTCATTTATTTGTTCTGTGGTTGTGACCCTCAACTGCTCATTAGTCAGGAAGGTCACTTAGGAAATTTTTCAATGGGCTTTGGTTATGTATCAGCTCTCAATTCTCCTACTGCTCAAAGGGAAAGCCAGCCTAAACCTCAGTCACTTGTTTCTGATAACTACTGGGTAGAGACATGCATAGATAGACAGATAAATAATTGCATTTCTCTTAATATTATTTTGCAATAGATCTTAGCAGCCTGAGAAAGCAGTAAAGACCACTAAGGTGAATCATGTGCAAACATGCAGAGCTTGACTCAGGAGCAACATTCTGTAGGGAAACACTCCTGTGTTCTGGTACATGCACATGATTTCCACTCCCTGGTTCCAACAAGACACTGCCCCTCTTCCACCCTCCAGCAGGTTCTCACCTGATCTCACCTGCACTAACACAACACTGAGGTCACTGTGGAGCAGCAGGGATGCTGCAACCATCTGTGCTGTGCTCCTGTCAATAACAACACACAGGATCTCTCCTCAAGCTCCCAAAGACATTTCTGACTCCATACACCTCACTCAGTTTTTGGCAAGGGAAAAAAAAAAGGCAAAGGCAATCCAGTTTCCACTAAGAGTAGCAAATGAATACCTGCAACTCCTTAAGAGCATGATCTCATGATTTCTTATTAATCAGGCAAGTCTAAACCTGGGTGAGGGAACTGCCTCAAAGGAAAGATCTAGTAATTAACACAAGATGGTCTTGTTATTCTGTACTGAACTAGTGCCCAACACATAGCTGTCTTTTGGAGAACATATAAAATCAAGATCCTGATAACCCATCCTTTTTTTAAAAAAATTATATTTTTTTTTTGCAAGCACAAAAGTTTTAAAATCTAAGCTTCTGGACAAATTCCAGTTAAGAAGATTACATTCTGTCTACAAAAAATACTACTGTTGTTTCTCTCTTCAACTGTTAACAAATTTTATGTGGTTCTTGATGGAGTAGAGCAGTTGCTGTGTTCCACCCCAGAAGTGTTGCATTTCAGCAGGGAGTGAGCAATCTCTTTGTATGCTGTGAGAAAAGCCCTCCGGGATTCTTCCAAATGAAAGGAGTTAAATAAATCTCAGTTATTGCTATTATGACTTTCCCCGGCATTTATCCGCAGAATAAATGGATAGGTAAGTTGATTTTCAGGCTGTTCTTCATTATTTCCTGAGCAGAACTACCTGAAAAGTGGTTCACTATTACTTATTCAAAATTTAATTTGGTGACTAATAGACCCAGGCAAGTAAAGCAGGCAGAGCTCTACAATCAACATAAGGAGGCTTGTATTTATTAGGTGGTGACTGGTGAATCCCAGGGACACAAAAGGTTCTGTGGACTTTCCAAATTGCACCCTGGGCTCTTGGAAGGTGCCCAGGACTTACTTGAATTCACAGAAATTTTCTTCTTCTGTAACACATTCACACAACTAGATCCTAGTCCTTACTTTATTGCTTTGAAATACAGGAAGAAATCCACTGCTGGCTTCTCTCCTACCTGTCTGCCCACTGTCACAGCTTTCCCAGAGGGAAAAAAGCCTGAAGATATAGCTCATGTGGCCTGGATGTCTTTATGGCCTCTGTTGCTTAGCTACCAGAAAGGTCCTACATGGCTACTGAGCTGGCACAAATATGAGCAGCTTGACACTGCTTTTCTTTACACTGGGAACTTGCTGGGTCCATTCTTCATCCTGCTGGTGTTTTATTTTTGTTTTCCTGGGCTTACTCCTCTCCCTGGCTCTATCACTCAAATGAAAGCCAGTACAAAATGAAAGCACAAACAGCCCAGGTCTAGCTGCAGAAGTTTCCATCTTTGAGATCATCCAGAGGCAAACAAACACAATCCTCCTCCTTCATACTTCAGGGGAGGATCTGAGAGCAGCAAAACTCAGAGTCATGTTCACACTATTTCTCACACCCCGTCCTAGAAAAGTCTACAATAGGAACATTCTAAAACCAGAACAATAAGGATTTCATGTCCCAGGATCAGATTATAGGAGATTTAACACTGGCCTACTGCCAAATCATGGGTTGTCATCTTCCCAAACTCTTCCATATCCCCACTATATTCCTTTCACTGATGCTGCAGGATGCAGCTGACTACAGTAACAGGGAAATTGGACTCTTCCAGTCAGGAAAAAATTTATTCTAACCCAATGGGAAAAGGTGGCAAGAGCAGCTGCTCTGGAGAGGTGCTCTCACATCAGGGTACCTGCAGCACAGTCACAAGGTGAACCTCAAGGGGAACCTTTTCACAAGGAAAATAATGTTTCTCCTGAATGATAGAAGAAGAACAAATCCCTGCTGACCGATCCTGGGTCTGCAGATTCTCACTCTAGCATCTTTTGGTGATCCAGAGGTCCCAAACAAGTGCATGTTAATAATCCATGGACACCCTGCCCTCCTCTATTAGATGCTCAGGTTACCTGACGTGGGGATGGATGAAGGCACACAGATGTTTATTGGCAGCCCCTGTGTATTCATTATGAACTCACTCTGGCCCACTGAAATGCCAGGATGGTTCTCAAAGGCCTGGTAGCCCCCTGCACTATAAAGGCTCATACTGCCTCATAAACCCTTGCCACAGAAGCAGCAACTCTTACTCTGCAGAGCCTGCCTGCAGCTCAGTTACTGACTCAGCTCAGGTAGTTACCTCCATTGATTGAAGAGTCTGTGCAAGTTCACTAATTAATTTTCATAATTAGCAGCTACCTTTTAAAAGTTTAACTTTATGGCTATGCATCTCCCTAAACAGATAATGGGAGGTGGAAGTATCAAGCTTCTGTGGAATAGAGGATCTTTTAAAACCTTATCTGGACTAACCAGGTGGAAACAGACCCATGTAAAACTTCCCCTTGACTGTGGTGATAAATTATTTGCTGCTTGAAGTTCTTTTGTCATAGAGTCAACCATAATTCTTTGTATAACTAAATTTTTGAAGATATCTTTCCCTAAGACTTGGAGGCTAGAAGTGCCCAATGCATCCCTCCTCCCTGCAGGATTTGATGTCAAGCTGTTCAGGAGAAATAGGACTTGTACTGCCAGGATTAGAGATCCAGATCCAGACACAAGAGTAAGAGGACGTGGGCCAAAGGAGAAAGAGGAGGGAGCCTTGGCACAGGGATCCACCAGGACTCTGTGGTGGGTGGGCAGCTGACCCCACAGGGGTGATGTACAGAGATGGGAGCTCCCTCTGTGGGTACTGAGCCAGGTAGAGGGGAAAAAAAATCCCGCAATATGAACTATTAATCTACTGCTCAAAACTGAAATGGAGAAGTCTGTGCATGGACTAGACACCAGCTTCTATCACAGGTACTAAAATGACAGCCAGTAGATGGAAGAGGTCATAGTTTAATCAATTCTCCCTCTTTTTGTTTTACATAACTGAGGGTGATAGGCAGCTAATACATTTCACAGCCATGTGATAAATTGCACTGTCACCTGCACTTTGCCTGGTACTCCTTCTTTGTCAAGGCTATTTCCACCATCCCTACTCCCACTCCAACGCCACTGCACTAAAAGTCACAAGTGTGTCAACTTGTCCTCTGACAAGCAGATTTTCTGCATCAGTCTCTCTAGTGCACAAGATCTAGGGTGGGGAACCTACAGGGTTAAACCAGTGAGAACTTCCATGGCCCCAGTCAGGAGCTCTGTGTCACTGCATAAAGAAATGTCTCAACTTTGCCATGTGGCTGACTGCTTCTCGTTGCAGAAGGGACAAAGAAGCAGATTTCACAGTCGTGACATTTTCAAGTGGAAATAAAAATATTTGTGCCTTTTCAGTGGTTATTTTCTCATTTCCAAAACCTTGTGTAAGCCAGATTCTTGGTGGCCAAATCACTCATTTTTACAGGCTCTGTGACAAAAGAGCTCCCTAGCACTTGGAAGGATGACTTTCCACACTCAATCATGCCTTTGCCACGCACTATAAAGCAGCTATCCCAAATGCAGAACTGAAATCATTTCAGATTATTGAGACTCTCCTTTAAGCCCTAACAGCATGAGTTGTAGGGAGCTGCATGGCTGGTGCATTGCCTGTAGTCCATCCCTCACTCTTCAGGGACATGGCTCCTTTCTGGCCATCACTCATGGATTTATGGAAACAGAAGAGTGTGGTACATGCAAGCACTGAACTGGTACGTTGCCAGGGCCCTGAAATTTAGACATATCCATACAGAGCAGGATGCAAACAGGACCAAATTCTCATTCCACAAAGGGCAATATTCTGCTTCTGTACTTGGCCAAATCATTACCTTTGACACTGAAGTAATAAATCTCAACTGCCTCCATAAAATGAAGTTCCCAGGCACTGAATTGAGCTTGGTTCAAATTGCAGATGAGAGCTGCACTATTTTTCTGCTCTCTGGATTCAGCCATCCTGAGTAAATATAGCAGCAGCATGATTGGAAAATTGCCCTCAAAAGTGATAAAATACAGGAATCATCAGATTTTGATGTGGCCCTGAAAATGGATAGTTGTCCTTTCTCACTTGACAGCCTGGAAGAATTCAAACTTGGAAAAACACTGCATGAAGGAGAATCTATTCCTGGAAGGGCCAGGCTTCACCCCTACTTTTCCACAGCCATCCTTCTCTGACTCCCTGTTTATCTCTTTCCTTCTCTGATGTGATGCTTTCCTTTTTTGCTATTTTCTTCTCCTAAGAGGACGTTTTGGTAGTTGTTTTGCATTTTAGCTTTAATCTAATTGAAGCCAAGATACCTTGACTTCATCTCACACCAATATGTTCAGAGTGAGAGCCAAATGCAGAGCCAGAGAAGGCCTCCATCAGTGCAGGGCGTGGCTGTACAGGATGAAGGCAAGAAGTTCTTATGTCTTTGCTTCTATTTCCACAGTTTTTCTATCTCAGAGCAGCAAATCCCTTCCCCCTTCACCCTCAGTGGAAAATAGTGGCAGTCAGGAAAGAAAAAAAAAGGCTTTTTACTGTACTTAGATTTTACTTTAGTTAAGTTCCACGTGGTGGGAACAAGAAAGCTCTGGCTGACTAGGAGATGTCAAGTGCTTGCCACTTCAGAGAGGTATTCAGACTATCTTTAACAAATTGTTTCCCTTCACAGTCTTTTCCTAGAAAAACACACATTTCTAATGCTTCTGGATCTGACTCTTTGCTGAAGAAAAGACAGTAACAAATATGATGGCAGATGGATGTAGGGGAAGTTCCCTTCTCATCAGTCTGCTTCTCCAATTGCACATGTCTTTCACCCATGAAGATCAGGCCAGAAACATTCCCCATCCTCATTCATCCCAGCCCCTCTGCACATTAGAGGATGTCCCTCCCTGGCATTCTCCAAGAGAGATGTTGAGCCCAGCTATGAGCACAGAACTGGATCTGTTGCCTAAGATGTGCTGGGTTATTTCAGTGCACTTGCATGTGCAAACACTCTATTGGACTAAAATCTGATTTAGCTAAATTGGAGAATCAATAGTTTTTAGCTAATTTAATTTGCATCCCTGCTACAGAAGAACTTGAATTGTGCCAAAATCCCCAACTGGGCTATAAACCAAGGGGCTTTTTTTTGTTTTGGTTTGGTTTCTTTGCTTTTGTTTTTTTTTAACTTCTGACTTACGGCATGGGCATGCTTCTATGAAGATGTAATTAACTTTATGACAGGTTAAGATAAAGAAAATAATTTTAGGTCATTAAATAGCACTTTCAGAACTTCAGGAAAGAAAGGACATCATAGTTTCATTTGTGACCCAGAAATGGGGACAATGCATTAATACACCATTTCTCAGGATATTGGACACAGGCTGTTATCAATCTCATCACTATTCCACACTTAAATCACCCCTTCTGAAACACTTATTTCTGTACCTAGAAAAATTACAATGAGTAAGTTTATTTTGCAACCTTTGCCTCTCTTCCATTTGTGAAAATCTGGACATAAGACTATGATTTTTCTCCAGTGTTTTGCCATATGCACTGAAGTCATGGGCTGTGTTTCTGTTTTGTGGCTGGAAAAGCTCAGCTTTCAAATCAACAGTGCACAGCACTGCAAACTCTGCATGACTTTCCACAACTGTTTTATAACCTGCTCTTCCTCCCCCTATCCCAGATCACCCCTAGCCTCAGGATGCTGGCAGAAAGCAACACAGAAGGAATGCAACTGTGATCAAAACAAGCACAAAACCTCACATTTGTTGGAGGCATTTTGTGTTATTTAGCTGTCTTTTCTCTCATGACACAAAGCCCTGGACACTGGGCAGATAAATACTAGGCATGATGACATTAACAGCATTGAAGAAGTGGAAAAAAACATTCTTTGGTTGTAGTTCTTTACACCAAAAGCTCCAAGGCATATTCTGTTTCCTTTGTGCCATGCAGTGCAGAAGAAGGAAAAAACTAATTAGACATTGAATTTTGTTGGAGCTACCACAAATACTGTTATATAAGTAAAACAGTTACTTCACAAAACCAGACAATTCTGCATAGAGGTTTTTATTTCCACGTTCTCTGTCAGGGCAGCAGCAAAGGAGGCAGCCAGTTTGTCTGAGAGATCTAAGGTAGTACATCTGCTGCCAGAGTGCTCCTGTGACAGGGCTGGGGAGAAAATATCCTTTGATTGGACATGGACATCACTGACAGAGATTGAACATGGCACCCCACAAGTTACTCTTTGCTGCCACTTTTCTGAGTTATAACTGCATTTCAGTGCTGCAGTAAAAGGGAAGCAGGAGTCAATGGAATAACCAGGACTCCAAAGAGTTCAGCTCTGTTCTGGCTTTGTCTCAGGCTTATCTGAGGGAGCCAGGTACAATTTTCTAGTCTCATTTTGAAACTAATCTCCTCTTGGATATGTGTTACAAATGCAGATTAGAAAGCCTTGGCTTCATATAATGTGGCTGGAACAGAGAGAAAAGCAAAGGCCAAAACCATAAATGAAGGAACCATTAGAAATAGGAAGTTGTTGACACAGGATAAAGAAAGCAAAGAAAACAGAAACAAATGGTCTTGGAACTTCCAAGTCACCTTCTCCAGGGTTTTCAAAAAACTTTTGTTTCAGAGTTTTTCAAAGTTGTCATGTTCCAAAAATGCATGTGCTGGGCAAAGGCAGGTTCTCACATACACAGTAATTCAGCACAACAATTAAGTCCTTGTTCCTCAGCACTGTGGATTTATTCTTTGCTTTATAACACTGAACTTGCAAATGTATCTACTGCTTCCCTGAAGGTGTAAAGAATAAAGACCCAAGAACATTTTTTGTCTTTTTTTTCCCCCCTGTTATCTTTTCCTCCCTCTTAACATTCAGCTAAGAGGCTGCATATCAGGGATAATTATTATTCTCCAGATTGCAGTCAGGACATCAGAGCACCTTTTGCTGGAAAAAAAACCAAACTAAAACAAACAAACAAATACCCCAACCTTTCCATAGAAACAAATGTGCTGAAAAAATAAATGAAATGAAAGTACTGAAGTTGTCTTGCTCAAGACTGCATTCTCTCTCACACTGTGCACTTGGGGTCTAATTCAAAGCTCACTGGATTCAATAGAAGAGCTCATACTGTATGCATGGAGTTCTGATTCAGCCTCTTTCACCTCATGCCCACCTCAGAGTAAGGCTGCATTCAGAGAACAGTTTTCATCTCTGCAGAAGCATAATGGCATTGAGAAATGATGGAAGCTCATATTTTCATCCTTTCCACCACTGCAGGTGAGGTAGGAAAAGGCTTCAGGGAAGGGCACCTGGAATGGACAATTCCCTGAGTGACAACACTCCATACCCTCTAAATGAAGGTTATTTAGCAAGTTGGTCCTTCAAACCCTCCCTTTGAAAAGCTCTGGCCTGCAACACCAAAAGACTTCAGAGCAAAGGGAAAGAGGTATGGTCAACATATATTGTCACATTTCCTTTTCTTTTCAATTTCTCCCTGTGGTTCCTCTGTGTTTTTTCCAGCTCAGATAAAGTTGGTCTTCATTTTTCATTGGTATCTGTCCTGCCATATAAAACTGCACATCATGCTTTCTATCCTATGGGATCCATGCTTTTCAGCAAGCCATAAATCAGGATGAGCTGGGAGACACTGCAATTAGAGGAGACACAAACCCAACAGAGTGCAGCTACAGATTTCAATCTCCAGATAATAAGCACTGGGGGAAATTGATAATACACTGCAAAACACTGAGGGCAGCACATTCCAGCACCTAAACCCACCCACCCCTGTGTGTACACTCAGAAATGCTGTCTGCTCTAGCCCAGGATGCCTTACAGCCTTTGTAAAAGAAGCTGTAAATGTTTAATATTCTGGAGTGCTTGGTGAGACAGAGGATTATCACAGAGCACTAAGAAGAGAGAACAAACCTGCTTCGTGGACATGAAGGCTCTCCTATCAAAACAGGCTGGGATAATTGGGGCTGTTCAGCCTGGAGAGGAAAAGGCTTCAGGGAAACTTCATTGTGGCCTTCCAGAAACCTCATCCCAGCACAAGGTAGGGGATGGCTGGTAACAAATGTAATAGAGAATTACATACACTTAAATCAGGAAAAAAAATTGCTGACCCTGACCAGTGTCAAGGCTGTTAAATTTACTGGATTTCCCCTCATTCCACAAGGTGGACCAAGGGTACCCAGCAAAGGAGCTGAGAGCAAATCTCCCTGGGTTTACATTCATCAGGCACCCAGCCAATGTAATCAGATGATTTGTAGGCCAGTTCTGGGCTATTATAGAGCATCACCCAGGCTAAAGGAGTAGCAATACACTGGAGTCTAACTCCAATCTACCTTTAACACCTTCAATAGATCAGAAACTCCTGACAATCCCTTCAAAGAATGAAGAGACTTTGGGAAACAGAACTTGCAGAATAAGGGATAAAGGCAAGGTCTTTAGATAAAATGAGTAAAGGTTTTATTTGTCACTTTGTAATAACAAGGGTGTGATGAAATTTGCAATCCTTGTCTGAGCTACACTTTGACAGAATAATGTGGGTTTATTCATCTTGTAACTTTGTCTGACTGTGAATGTGATTTCCAGGCAAAGGTGACTCTCAACATAGTTTCCTTCACAAGCAATGAACCCTGAGATTGAGCAGACTTTCTCACTTTTAAAGACTTTGTGCTTTGCTAGGGAACTTCATGTTTTATGCTAGGTTGATAAACTCACATTTTCCTTGCGAGCAGTGCCATAAGAGAAAGACAACAAAAGCCTCAGAACCATGAAAGGTGCTTCCATGAAAGAACTCCACCAAAGCTTAGTGAAAGAGTAAGATCAAGCAGCCAAGGTTTTATGTAAATCTTCCACAGCCAAGAATTCAATGGAGGTGGGTGGATGAGTGGGGGAGGATCCTTGAGAATTTTCTTTCTATCAGAGGCTAAAAAAGCCCTGCACATTCCTGAGAAAAATGACAAAGTCAAGCTATTTTACTACAAAAAAAAAGGTAACCAGACCAGCTTGGTCATACTAAAAGGTCTTACCTGACTTCAAATATATAGCAAAAGTACAAAGGAAGTTAAAAAAAATTAGAATAGCCTAATGAATAGCAAAAAGAATAGCTAGGAAAAGCATGAAAAATTAATGTACAAAGCATGGTGAGACTATCAAAAATATCACACAGCAAAGGATACCATTCTTTAAGTTTATTACTACTAAAATGCAGCCTAATTTGTTAGTCCACTTTTCATAGAAGGAAAACTTATTGACAATCAGGCTGAGAAGAGTAATTTTTGCATCAGTTTCCATAAAAGGTCAGCTGTGATGAATTAACGTTGTTAAGAACTAACAAAGGAGGCCCAGAAGACAAAAGGGATTGGTTAGAGAAGTTAAATTGCTCAGATTTTCCAAATGATCTGAATCTACTGTATTCCTTCTGCAGATCTGAGGAACTGACTCAATCAAGCTCAAAATAATGATTTTTTTTTTTTTGAACTTAGGAAGGAGTGGTGATGAAGCAGCTCACTGACACAATAGTGAGAGTCTTTTGAAGACAGCAAAAAGGAAGAAGACAGCAAACCATAGACCTGTCAGGTTAACTCCAGTTCCTCAGAGCAAAGAAACAATTTGGAAGCACTTAGGAGAAAAGGAGTGGGAATCAGTCAACACAGCTTTGTCAGGAGCAAATTATGATGGCAAATTCTAATTTGCTTCTCTGAGCAAGTACCAGGGGAATACCCCATGGACAAGATGTCTAATAGTCAAGTTTTTTGAAACCATTTCTAGTTCTTGCAGCAAATAAGCAGCAGGGTTTAGGTGAACCACAGCAGAGTAATTATATAAACTGTTTAGAAAATTGTACTCAACAGTTCTCAGCATTTCACTCTCAAAACGGATTTGTTGAACGAGTTTCTGCAGGACTCGGACATGGATTTGGTACAATTCAATATTTTCATTAAAGATTCAGATGAAATGCAAAGTATATTAATTCAATTTGCAGATGAACCCGAAGTAAGACAAAAATTGCATTAAAATTCAAAATAATTTTGACAAACTAGAGATGTAACCTGAAAAAAAAATTACAATTCAATAGGGTCAAGTACAAGTTATTTCAATTAGACAGGAATAATCAATGGTACAAACACAGAAAATGAGGAGCAATGACAAGGTAGTATTTCTACTGGGAAAAAATCCTGAATTGCCTTATTGAAAACTACAAGCTGAACATGAGCCACCCATTCCTTTCTTTTACAAAATTGCAAATACAATACTGTATGGGTATAAAGAATTTAGGCTGACATAGAAATTAATCTGTTCTTTCTTCATCCAGCACTATTAAGATCTCTGCTACAGATCTGTTTCCAGCTTGGGCAAAGCAATTCAGGGAGGACTTGATTCCACTGAAAACGGTGCAGAAAGCACATTGAAATAATTAATTCTCTGTGTCTGGGCTGGATAGGCAAAAAAATGATTCTCTGGGACTTCCTGTAGCAAGATAGGGCTCAAGCTAGATACCTGGAGAATATAAGGGTGGTAGGAGGTAAAACATTATTTGGAGAAAGTCTGGTAATTCCATTATTAAAGCTCTCCAAGAAGAGATTAGATTAATGTAGCAAGAGTGGTACAGGCAAAGTTGATCCTCACTGCAGGAAGCTGATGACCTGTGGAGATCCCTGCCAGCCCTTAACTCCTCCAATTTTATGCAAACACAAACGAAGTTTAAAAGTTCATTCCCCACAATGATAATATAGGAGGAATGATTTCCACAGCAGCTGTCAGAGCAGAGGTAAAGGAGCAGCAGGGCTGTAAGAGCCCAGGCTGGCCAGAGCCCTGCAGGGTGGCTGCCATCCTTTTCCATCAGCCAGAGCAGGGACTGCTGCATGTCAGAAATGGGAGGCAGGGAAATGACTGCACATGGCTCCCAAGCCAGGAAAATCAGTCTCAGCTGCAGAGAGCAGAATTAAAAGCCAATCACTGTAAGGTCAAAAGACAGGAAGATGAGGAGGTACAAGTCTGTATCAACATGTCATGATTAAACTGTGTGGTGTTAAAGGAAAGCTGGAGTAAAACTTGCTCAGGCTACAGCAGGAGACCATCACAGGTCACTCCTCTCTTGCAAACTCACTCCTGCTCCTCAGAAGTCCATGGCAGATGAGAAGGAAGGGAATTAGAAGGAGCTCTCACTGATGAGCTGCTGGGCACAAATAGATTAATGAAAGCTGTGTACAATACATCAGCAACAAGCAAGCTTGGCAGGGCTGTTATTGCTGGGTATTAGTTTACAGCAGCAGAGATGAAGGAGAGAGGCCACTCCAGGCAGAGCTGCCAAGTGAATCATAATGGATCAAGAGCAAAGGGCTTCCCTTCAGAAGACTGAGCTGGGAACATGGCACTGGGAATTCTTTTTCTTACAAATTTCATCTAATCTCTTCTCTCTAAATCCCTTTTCTTTTCTAGGCTTTGTTTCTCTGTAGCCACTTCCAACATTCCTTTGTTGTGTCCGAAGGAAGGAAACTAAAGAAGCAGCAAAGCATTTTGCTGTATTAAAAGCACAAAGAAGAAATATTTTGCTCCCTGGATGTGCACTCTGCATTCTTAACTGTCCTGTTCTAAAGCACAGAGGAATCTTCAACTACCTTGTGTCCCATCCACAGGACAAGCTGATATTTCATCAGCCTGGTGGGGATTCTCAGAGTGTAAACTCTGGATTGAATTCTGTATAATTGTATAATCCATGGACCTCATATTTATTTTCCTATCTGCATTTTAACAAGGGCTGCTAGAGTGGTTTTTTTTCATGAGCATCTCCAGTTTTGACACTCTGATGTGAAGAGGTTTAGGCTCCAAAACAGAAAGGAGAAGAGATTTTAGCCCTAGAGTGTGTCTTCTCTTTCCATTTTTTCCTCTCCCACTGGTGAAACAGCATTCCCCAGTTACCTTGCTACTACTGGAACCTATGGAAGGTGTGTAAGACATATGGGATGAATTGCTCTCAATGACTGCAAAGAAAGTGCTTGAAAATTCGCCTTGCAAGATAAAAAACTTTGAGATGCTCAATAAAGTTGGTGAATCCATTTGGTGGGCCTGAAGGACTTGAGTATTGTTTTTCTTTGTGTCTATGTGTTTGCCCCTCAGCCATCAATTCCTTTATTAAGTGGAATAAACTTTACCATGACAAACTACAGGTAGGAAAAAAAATAAAAACAAACCTGTGCCTCATCTTCTTAAAATTGAATTAGTTTTGGTGCTATAAAATGTCTATCATGTTGATTTCAAACTCCTCTAACAGTTTATGCACTGCTGCTGCTGCTGCTGGGAGATTTATTCATATCACAGCTAAAGTACTTCACGTGTCCAGGAAGACAAAGTCTTTGGCTTTTAGCTCTTGTGACATCCTCAATGCATTAGCTTTCCCATCCACGGGCCAGAGTATATTATGGATTAATACAGCTCAGCAACTCAAAACACACAGATTGTCAGTGCCAGTAATCAGCCTGAAGAATTTTGAGGACAGTTGTTATTTACAGAAGGTGAGAAGAGACCCAGCAGAACACTTAGCTCTAAATAAACAACGTGGAAACTTCACTACCCGGGAAGTCCTGAGTGGCAAATAGGCAGCTCAGATGTTCCCCTGCACGGTCTGATTGCGTTCCTGCTGAGACCCAGAGAAAGCAGGAGAAGGGAAAGGGTAAGTGAGAAAGCAGGGGGCCTTTCTCACATGGATTCACTCTCATTTCAGCCAGTGCTTAGCTCTGGTTTGTTAGCTCATTAAGAACATGCCACAGAAACCAATCCCAACACACAAATCCCAGCCTCTGCTCCAGCCCGGCCCGGGGACAGGGACCTTGTGGCACCTGGCAGCACCAGGTGTCACCACAAAGGCTCTGAAGGGACCTGGCAGGATTTTGCAGCACAGAGCAGGGAGTGACAGCAGAGCTCTTTTCTTTTCCCCTCCATTCCCTTCACCACACTTGGCAACACGGAAGGAGACATTTCACCTGCACAGCGAGCAAGACAGGCAGCATAAATCTTGATTTAACAAGAATGGGGCTGTGTGGGTCCTAAATTAACCCTGAGTTCAAGCTACAGCCTAAGAAAGATTCATGGAGTGAAGCTTCCCATTAGAACAGCAAGGAGACTCCAGCCAAGCTCCATCTACTTGGAAGCAGGCAGGAATTTACCTCCATCCCACCCTGCCACTGAGAACTGGAACACAGAGGCCATGCTGGGGGTCCTGAGAAGTGCCACGTGGAGGATGGTGGTTTAGCACTTCACCTCACTTAAATCTGCATGTGGTTTCTGCTCACCCTCATGCTGGAAAGAAAACCTCACCAGCAAGCAGCTGCTGTTCACTGGAGGATTTGCAATCAAGCTCTAAATTTAGCAAGGTGCCATAACAGAGAGGGCTCCCACACTGCTGTTAACACCAGGAACCAGAGTTTAGTGATGTGAAAGGGCTGATAATAGCTTCTGTCCTCACACTTTGTGGTTAGATGATGCCAGCTGCTGAATGCCTTCCTGCAGCTTTTCTGATATACCATTATAACCAGCCAAATGCTGGGCTAAAATAAAACCTTGGCAGAGTTCTGATAAAAAAACTCTGTGTACCCCAAGACCAACTCTTGATGAACTTTGAACTCGGTTGTTATCTTGAAGAAAACCCTTTTCTGAATTTTGGTATGAACCTAATTAATGAGTTCATTCCCTGATAATTTGTTCTCTTCTTTGTGCCTGCTTCATGATTAATTTAGTTCCAGTGAATTTCCTTTACTGACTGCAGAGTAGAAACAAATTTCCTGTCTTATTAATTTCCACTTTTGACCCATCATCAGGGACTAAACAAGGGCATATTGTCCCCATGTCTTAATTTTCTTAATCATTACAGAGCACAGGTAATTTCCAGAAAAGCAAGATGTGAACAAGAGAAATTCTCCAGCTTTTGCTACTGCCATAGAGAAGATGGAGGTAGGCTGGACACTCAGAAGGTGTAAAGGCTTTGAAGTAGTTGAAAACCCTGCCTGATTACATTCCCCACAGATCTAGCTGAGAGGACAGTCCTGCAAGGCTGCAGAGTGCCCAGGAACATCATTCAGTGGCAACACCCCCACGAACTAAACAACAAAAACCCCAAAATAAAATAATAAAAAAGCCCACCAGAAGCTACAGGGATGGAAAGGTCACCTTCCTGGGATCACAGCCCTACCCTCACAGCTCTCATATGCCCTTTGGGGAAACCCTAAAATAAAAAAAAGGTAGCAAAACCAAGCCAGCCTCCCTCTCTCAAAATTCAAACAAAATGTACTGGGGCTTTGTGTGTAACATCCATGGTAGAACAGTGCTGCCAGCAATTAGCATCACAAGCCTTCCTCCTGGTGCCACAGTGTGTCAAGGACGTTTTTAATGACAGATCAAGGGTGCTGCTCTGTGTGAGGTGTTTGAGCTGTGCTCCCAGCAGCCTTCTTGGCACACAAATGCAGGGTCCCACAAGGGAGGCAGAAAAGGCAGGAAGGCATCACGAGGCAGGAGAGATCTCTGTGCAAACAGGTATGCTGCTCTCATGGCTGCTCCTGTCATACCTGCAGGGCATCAGCTCTGAAGTCTCCCTGAACATCTCTCTGTTGCTTCTTTCCCAAAGCTGGTTGCTATTAGAGTCACTCTGTGAGGGGATGGAAATGCCAGAAACAGATTTGAGGGAAAATACTCTGAAAAGGGCAAGGAGCTCAACTGCTCCTCTCCATTATCCCTCCTCAGATAAATCCCAGCCTCCACACCAGCGTATTCAATTGCTGAGGAAATTCAGGAAATGAGCAGATGTTGTGTTACAGAAGAGCCTTACAGACACCCTGACCCTGGTGAGGGCAAACCCCTGATGGACCACGGCCTCCAGAGGGAGCTGGCAAAGGGAGCAAGGACCAAAAGTCAGGGAAGGCCATGGGGTGCACTGCTCCCCACTTCCCTGCATCAGCAGATGCTGGGCCATACATGACTCGATTTCCCAAGCTGGGATACAGCAGCTGCACTGCAGGCTTAGCCTTCAGGCCCTGCTCTCCAGGGACTTTCTCTGCTCCGAGATAAGGCTTTGATCATGAGCAGCACATTTGCACAATAAGAGTTTGGATATGATTTTAAAACGTGAGATAGAAAAGTGAACAAAAGCCACGTTTCTGCATCTCGTGTCTCCAATCTGTTTCTCCTTGAAAGGGGCAAAGACACCTCAGAGACATTGTCAAAGTGCCTAAACCAATTTTTCAGCCTAATCCATTATTTATATTTCCACTCAACCCTTTTTTTAATCCTGAGCTCCTGAAATTAGGTTCTGTAATATTGAGAATCACTCCCATGAGCTGAGGGGAAGGCAGGGAAGGGCTTAAGTCTTGTCCTGCCCTTACCCTTCCAAATCCACCTCTGACAGGGACTGTCCAACTTTTTCTTTCTGTTCTGTACCCCACACAAAGCATCACATCCTCACCCACTCATTTCTCTGTTTTCTGCTCAGTTTTCTGGGATATTTAGGATATAAGAACTGTCTTCAGGCCACACACATTAACACTGAAATCTGTAAGGTCTAAAAAAAAAGGCATCACTTTTAATGGGCATGCACATGAGAGACTCTGGTGTCCTTCACCAACTCCATTTGTGGCCAGTAATCCTCCAAGAAAACTGATTAAAGGTAAAAGGGTTTCTCCAATACAGTTCATCAAACCAAGTGAGGATAAAGCTGATTAATCCAGGGAAACACCATCCTTCTTGAGAATAATAAACCTCAATGACAAGGCTACAGACAGCACTTAAAATACTACAAAACTGTTCATTTAAAAATGCTACACTTTCCCTAGAAAACCCATTCTGAATTCTTGGTTTCCTATATCTTACATATACCACATAAATAAGCAGGGTGATAAAAGTAGTTAGAGGCATAAGATTTTAAAAAATTTTCCTCTTTCATGACTAGATGCATGAGAAGGGAGGTGATAGTTGTTTACAAAATGCCTGGCAATTTACACACTGCCAATTATTCTGTTACAGTGGGGGATAAAGGTTCATTTGCAAAGGTGAAAGAGCAGTGGATGAAAGGAAATATTTTCTTTCCTCACAACATGCAGCTAATCTATAAAACTCACATGATAGCAGGGTGCTGTGAGGAGCAATGCAAGACTCAAAAAGCATTAGTAACTTACACAGAAAATGAGAGCACTGGAACGTTGCATTAGATAGAACTATTGTTATTATAATCATTCAGAAATGTTACAAATTCTCGTGTTCCCAGGTATAAATAAGTCACTGTCTGAAGATAGAACATCCCTCCCCCAGGGGATGGGGGCATTCTGTAGCTGCCCACTGTGGCAAGTGGTTGCATCCCTCTTTGAAATCTCCAGTGCTGAGCACTCTCAGGAAGGACACTTGACTGTACTAAAGTACTACAGTGCATCCTCTCCTGCGATTCACTTTTTCACAGATGAAAACACAAGTTGTGTACTAGAACAAAAGATAAGTATTAATTCCAGGAAAAGCCTGACAAGATAAATCCGGGTAGCAACACTTTACCCAAATTCTTGGCTGCCCCCTGCAGTCCAATGGAAGATGAGGCGCAGCTTCATTGCTGGGAACGGGTATTTTCTGTCTCTTTGAATTGCACGGGGCTTTTATCTTTTAATGAGATGCTGGTGCTTTTTTGGAGGGTGCTATAAAATGGCGTCTTCAGAAAAAAAAAATTCTCAAGTACAGAGTGTGATGTAAAAACGTGTTGGGTCGACAAGACAGAACAAACAGATGAGACAGAGGAATAGAGAACACATGCTTTCTATTCTTTCCCTTACTCCTAATTTCTGATCATGCTGGCCTGATAGCAGAATCCTGTTCTGGCATTCAGCTGCTTTTATTGCATATTCTCCCTTACAAGTCCAAGTCCTCAAATTCATGTTTAAATAGGGATTTAAGGTAGTAACTGTTAATGCTTAAAAGGAAGCCATTAGAGATTAAATGGTGAATAATGGGCCATAGATAAAGCTGCTGATTAAGTATTTTTAAATGGTTAGGGGCATATTTGAAAGTGTAACCAGAAGGCATGCTACTGTCACTTTAAAAATGAAATCTGACCTTCCAGAAATTTAGATTTTCCTCCAGTTAAGAACAAGTTTTAACAGGAACAAATAGAAATAGGAATGGGAGATGGCCCAGGGGGAGGAAACAGAGAAAATACAGAGGAAACAGAGGCAAGGGGAATGCTTTTTCTTTCCTCTTACACTGTTCTGAGTCTGTCTCTCCCTGCTGCTCTGACAGCAGCCCTTGCCCTGGCATGGTGACTTCCTTTGGCACTCATGGTCCAGGCAGCAGCAGCCTCCACCCTCAGCATCTTCCCAGAGACACAAGAGAAGAAGGAAGTGACAATATTTCCTTGAGAAAGGGAAGTTCAGAATAAACAGATTTTGCATTTGTTTTGGCCATTGTGTCCCAATCCAATTCTTGCAGAGTCACAATTTTCCACGGAGTTCTGCTGATGAATCTTGGCTTCCTTTCCCACTATCCCCATCCCCATGAGAACACTGAGCTCTTCCAGAACATCACAGGTCCATCTGCACTGTTCCAGCCTGGAATCAGCCCCACACCTCTCACACTGCACTGGGACATCAATAAGAGAGGGGCAGTGCTCTGTGCTGGACTTCTGTAGAAGATCCCTTCAGCTGGGCTGCAGTGCTAAGTGCTACAGAGTGGGCAGGGCCAGAGGCAGATGGGCTCCATGCTGTCCTTCAAAGAGAATTTTCCCTACTTTCATAAGAATAGGATCTGGGATGTTAAGCTTGAGAACATTTCTGCTCTGCAGGCAAAATAAAAAAGGCTAAGTATTAATTTCATGTGCAACTTCCCCCTCACATCCTTCCACTCTCAACTCCAGTCTAATTCTCCTAAGTTCTTCTTACCACTTATCATGTTAAACATACACAATCTAATAAATCCATATGGTTTCTGAGAGAATACAATGAATTACCAGGGGCCAGAGGGATTGGCTTTCACATCACACACTCTGTGCTCAAGCACTCATCCTCTCTGGTGCCTGTGTGTGCTGGGGCCTGGAACAACACCCTCCACGTATTTATCTCCTGTCTCACACAAAACCTCTGTACAGGATCTGGTGAGGCAGCAAGAGGCAGGGTCTGTGTGTGAGTCACAGCCACAACACACTGAGCAGCCAGAGCCTCTGACAGAACATACAATGCAGCTGAGATGTCAGTGGAGGTGGCTTTGGAGTGCTTTAAAAATGCTGCTCAAGTGCCAACTTTCACCTGCAAATATGACACTCTGCTCGCCCACCCGCTTTCCTTCCAGGCTATGTGCTCCTTTTACTGCAACTTGACAGCTTTAATTAAGGATTTCTCTGCCTTCTCTATCCCCTTAACTGTTTAGTCTCTTATTTGTCTTGCTGGGTTTCTGATATGCTCCTCGATAGCAGCTGCACATTGTCACCACAGAGGAGGAAACCTGCTCAGACTCTCATTTGCAGGCTGGGCACCAGCCCAAAAGGACTTGCAACACTGCATTTACCTCGAAAGCACAAGTCTCTGCTCTTATTTTCCCTTTGCAGAGAAAGGAGGCAGCAATGGGGACACAATGAGGCCATGAGAATGGTTAAATCAGATCCATTTGGGACTCCTTAGCTCTTATTGTCTGAATAATTTATACAGGTACAAACTTCTGGTGAAAGCTGGATCCCACTGGTGGTTTTACAGGGGATTCAGCCCCTTCTAGCTCTGTATTTTACCCATGACAGGAAAACCTGCTCCAGCAGTGGCAATATATGCACTGCTACTCCCATCCTACATATCCTGCTCTGCAGGACTGGAGTCTCAGGGGCTGCTGGTGAGGGGGGAGGCATTCTGCTCTACAGAAGCTCACAGACCACTGGCATTCATTCTGGTTTGCCTTTGAGTTCTGTGATCCTTGGACATCTGAGCCCCTGTGCTGGATTCAAGGGGTGAGAACAACACATGGTGAAGCCTTTGATGCAGATAATCCAGATCTAAGTCTCTTGTTCCTGTGTTCTATGCCACATGATTAACTCTCCAACACGTGGGATGGAAAAGTCTCTTTTGGTCCTCAGCCAGTCTAATTTTCACCTACAAGACTGTGTTCCTCAAAAACCTCTGGTGGGAGCTGGGGACAGATAAAGCAGAGGTCAACTGAAGTGACAATTGCAATGAGGAGGGGAAAAATACACAACTTCCAAAAATCATGCTTACTTCTAAAAGGTTGGAAGTGCACTTTATCTAACTACCATCCTACTCACTCCTTCAGTGGCTCTGCCTGCCTGAAAGAAGCTACTGTAGCATGTACTGGTATGAAAAATCTGACTGTTCTCTGGTTTTCACAAGTCTCAGGTTATTTTGGGACTCTGGGAACACCATTTGGAAAAGTTCCACAAGGAAACACTAAATAATCAAGATCCTTGAAACAACCTTAGTGTTTATTTAATGTTCCCCCACACCACAAAGACACAAGGACTCCCACTACAGTTTATGCCTTGTGCATCCATATCCTCTGAATAAAGTCAAACAGCTTAAAACAAAGAACAGGGATCACCAGAGAGTTGCAGGGACAAAGTTTTCTCCTCTTGATCTTGTGCCAGAGCCCTAAATCTAATGCAACTGGTGCAGTACAGATATAGTCTGTGTAAGGCTACAGACAGTGCTCTGAACCTGCCTCTTCAGCACTAGACCCGTGACATGTTCAATCTGAAATCCCACCTCTGCCTGCATTCAAAATGATCAATGGTCTAAACAGACTGACTCTCCCATTACCCTTTGCATCCTCTCAGAAAAACCCACATCTATTCTGTTCTGGTGTCAGCAGTGTCCTGCTCTGCATAAAGGCCACCTCAGAGAAAAGAGTGCTCCCCTCACAATGCACTGCTTTGGGGAATGCTCCATAAATGGGCACTTCTGAACCCCTGACAGCCCCCTGGTTTATTTTTCCTGTCTCAGCATGTGAAGGGCCCCAGTGGCTTTCATATTTCAGGTTAGATCTTAAGGGAGAAAGACTGCAGCCCAGAAATACAGATGCTCCTGATCAATACCAAAATGTCTAATGCCAGACAGCACCACAGCAATGTGCCTCACAGAAAGGGCACTGCAGAGCCCATTTGTTCTGCTGGTTATATACAAGTTCATTATCTGTAGTCCAGTCAGATCTGTGTGAGTATTGCAATTTGAATAACATCAGACAGATACAATAGCAAGCAGTGCTTCTGTGCATGTTTGAAGTTCCTTCTATGATCTCTTTCTCTTCCCATTTGCTCTTTTCCTCTCCTTCCCTTCTGCATCTCTTTAAATTGCTATTATTAGCTAAAAAAGGATAAATTAATTACCTCTGAAATGAGCATGAATACTTATACCCAGCCTGGCATTAATGGAGCTGGCATTTGATAACAGTCAACAGAAGCTGAGCAGCTTGCAAGGCATTTCAGAATAATAATAACAATAAAAATCAATAGGAGAAAAATAGGGACAGCTCTAGAAAGTGTTAATGAAAGTTGCTGAATTCCAGTGGCTCACCTGTGAACAGCTACATGAAAGCCTTCTGAATACCAAATATATTCATTATAGGCTGCATTGCTTGGCTGAGCCTCCAAAGAATTCTTTGGGCTTGTATTCTCTCAATAACAAAGGAGAGGCACAGAAGAGAGCTGGGTAAGAAGGATGAAGGGCTGGACAAAAGAAGGTTCACGTTTTTATTCTGAAAACAGGATTATGGAGGCATATAAAAACAATAAAATCTAACATCTGTAATAGACCCAAACTTGAAATCTGAGGGTTTTTTTTTCCTCTCAATAACAGAGGCAGCAATTCTTTAGGTCAGACCCTGGGGGTGCAAGGAGGTACCACTCTTCTGCAACATCAGTGTGAAAGATTGCTGGAGAGTGCTATAAAACAGTCTGGAGTTAAAGCACTTCCTGAACTGATCCTAAATAGTTACAGCAACATAAGACTGCTCTGAAGCCAAAGCCCAGCTCCAGCCACTCTCACACCTGTCATACTGAATTAATGTTAGACTGTGCTCTCACAAGTGTTTTATGAAATGCATTATAGAAACCCCTTTTGCCCCATGTTCTGCACCAGTGACAAAGTAGTTTGGCTTACTTAGGTAAATGCCTTCCCACAGCACTTTTCTCTCCAGCACCCAAATACAGAAATACCTCATCCAGAGTGCTCATATAACAGTAGAAATTTCAAATTCCTTTACCAGCAATAAAATTAGTGACTAAGGGAAAAATAGAATCAATAAACACCCTCCTCTCCTGAAAGCTGCCACAAGGTATTTAATGTCTACAGATGATCAAGGTAAAAAAATGCACCAAATCTTTACTTACAGGAAAAATGGAACTCCAGTCAAATAAAAACCCGAATCAAGTCTGGCCAAATAATTCCAGCTGTGGGTAGATTCTTTGAGTGATGAAAGAGCACTTTCATCTTCAGCCATGTGTCAGAGGGGTCCCCAGAGTCCAGCTGTCCAACCTGCCTCAGGAATGGACACTGTGGCTGGGAGGGGATGGGGTGAAGTCCTGTCTTGCACCTAAACCCTTGAGCTGCAATTCATTTCAATATTTATAACCAAAACAGTGTAACACTGACACCCACATTTCACCTGTAGGAATAAGGAAAACTCATCCCACCAGGCAGGGGAACCGTTTTCCATCTCTGCATGTGGGTATAGCCCCACATTTCTGCTATTCAAAGGTGCACTAAGGATGCCCCAAATGAAGTGAGCATGCTTTGCTCCAGGTGCATTCTTTGTTGTTTGAACTTTCCCTGTTTTTTTGTTTGCTACATTTCCACAAAATCACTTCCATTTGCTCTGAATCACCTTTTGGCCACACAGTTTAAAAGATGAGTGGAATTGCTTGCACAGCTATAATCAGGGGAAGGTGCATTTTAGTGAAAAGATGGGAGATTCAACACTTCAATACTATCCAGGATCATGATGGTGCATCAGTGTGGTACAGAAGAACAGCACACACATTTCCCAATGAGCTGCAAATCCCTCTTGTCAATCCCTGGCTTTGCCACCCATACACTGACCAATCTAACTCTGCTCACTGTGTGGAAGACGAGGAGATTACACCTGGACAAAGGAACAGAGCAATGATTAAGCCTTCTGGTTTTGATTAATAGCAGAGCCAGACATATTTACCAGCTGGGGTGGAAAGAGATTTGGCTCTGCTCAAGAAAGGTGAGAAATGATGAAGGAACACAGGAGATAAACAATGTCTGAGTCAGCAGAAAATGACTTCACAAAAGTCTGCCTCAACGCCGGAGATGTCTCATGAACAAATGGCTGCAATTGCTGCAGTGTATGCAAAACATTCCCTAGCACAACCTGGAGAGGAGGGAAAAAATGAAAATTAAGGAATGTGCTATCAGTTTAAAGCACAAGGAAGAAGGGGAGGAGGTTGCAGAGGGAGAGGATTGCTCCTTGTCTCTCTCAAACCGGCTTTATGGGAACAGTCACTTCCCACCCTCCTTGTGGTCGTGACAAATATGAAGCTACCTGGGCAGCACTGACTTAAAACTTAATTACTTTTATAGGAAATGAGGCATGAAAACTATTATCAAAAAACACAAAGTCTGAAGTACAAGCTGCATTTCACTTTCCCCACAGAAAGCTTCTGGATGCCAGAACTGACTGTAAGGCATGGTGGGATGCTGGAAACATCAGTGATTCTTCCCAGGGCATGGCAATACTGTCTTATGAGGCCATGTTTGAGAAAGAGCAGAATAAATTGCTTGTTTGATAAGCTGGCACATGGCTTTGTTTGTTGGAAGTGGTTGCAAAGCCCAGAAAATTCTCTGCATATTTGGCCTTTGATCTTGGCAGAGTGGTCCATAAGATCCAACCTATTCAGTGCTGGTGGAAAAAAGGCTGTTTATTCAATGCAGAAAACAACCCAAATATCATTACTGGAAAAAAAAAAAAAAGCCACAGCAACTAAGCCCCTGCAGAGTTTTTGTGTAACATGGCGGGGATAGGGCCTGAATGTGAGAGTCAATATGATGTGTCCCAGAAGCAAAGGTTGATAATGGCTGGAGCAATTTAACCTTTCTTCCTCCCTATCATACATTGTAGTTCTAATGCATCTTCTGTGCTGCATCTTGTACTTTCTCCATTTTTGGCATGTTCCTGAGACAGCTGCCACGTGTTGAAAGCAGTGGCACAGAGCTGCTAGGCCAGCTTCATCCTGGGACATCGTGTGTTTAGGGGAAATCCTCTACAGTCCCATTAGCCAGTCCCACTGGTGGAAATTCAGTCCCTCTTGATTATTATCAGAGATTAGCACTGCCTCTGCTGTGAAATTATTCCATGTGTTGCACCACTCATGCTTGTGAATGATTCCTTTAGCAGTTGGCAATTCAGGGGAAGGAGAGACTGTGAAGTGGGGACAGGAGGAAATTCTTGTCTCTGCACCAAAACATGTTTATTTAGGTCTGCTGAAGGCTTCTCTCACCTTTCTTTGGCTCATTAGAGACAGCACACTGAGCACAATGGACTTGATGTGGTGTGAGAAATCCCCCATTCTCCCAGGCTGCCTCCATCAGAGCAGGCACTTCCCTGACAGCTCTGACCTCGCTCCAATTTACTGACCACTGCCTCTGACAGAGCTCTCTGAAGTGCACAGCAAACAGTTTATTCCAGGGAAGCAGGGTCCAGCCTGCTCCTTTATCCCCTCACAGCAGAGGTGAGACAATAAGGCTGCAGCACACCCAGAGCACAGAGAGCCTGAAGAGGAAAATGAAAGGACAAGAAGAGTTATGAACCCTGACAGGTGAAAATGTTTGCTGTCTGAGGGAGATGCTGGGGTGCCAAGTCAATGCCACGCACACCAGACACCAGGGCAAAGAGAGACAAATGCAGGACATGAACTGCAGGGATTTCACAACAGGAGAGCTCTCTGGCTCCGCAGCTTTTGATCTCTGTACCTTTGCAATGAGACATTTCATCTGGGAGGCAGCTTTATCCAGTGCTGGATTAACTTCTTGTTCCACAGCTTGACCTGTCACCCAGAGTATTACAGAGATGGGCTCTCAGAAACCCACACAGAGAGAACACATTAGATTGAAATAGATGCATTTAACATCAGCTCTGTGCAAGACATCACACTGCACACAGCTTAATTTCAGCTTGATTTCCACAAAGCAAAACCAGAACAACTAAGAAAAGCTCGTGTTTTCATCCAGGCTGAACAACACTCATCTTTTCTTTTGATATTGGTGAATACTGCCATGGAAAGCCTCACCCATATTTGTATCTTTCCCTAGACACATCAGCAAGGCAGACTTTGGGACACATTCTCCTTTGCCAGAAAACATTAGCTACAGTAAAAGCTATTGCCTCCCACTTAAATATTTGTCATGCATATCATTTCCTGGGATCAGGACACTTCTGGAACAGGGATGGCTTGAAAGCTGTTCAAAAGACACTGCTGTTCACTATTTAGAGCATTTAAAGAAAGAAAAAAAATCACCAAATGACCACCCAGAGCTTCTCCTGTGTTACACCTGAAGGATTCCCAAATCTGCTTTTGCTTTGGCAAAGGTACACAGAAATGTGGGTATTTTTATTCACACCTACTCACACTTTCTGAGGCAAAGTATAGAAAGCATGCAAGGATACAGTGCATTTTTCTGGTAACCACACAGGAAAACAGAGCTAATTTTGCACTACAAACATTTCACTCAAACCCACAAAGGAGGGTCTATCCTAGGAAGCAGCAGAGTATCATTTCCATTGATGTCATTACATGCCAGCAGGAAAGCTGCAAGGTTTTGGTGCTGCCTCACAGAACTAGATTAAACCTAATATTTACAGAATAATATTAGACTGTCACCCCTCAGCTTCCTCCAGAGAAATGTTTTGATAAAGAATCTTTTTTTTTTTTAAACCTTTGAGTAGAGAGAGGGATGTAGAAATAGTTGCTCTCCTGTCTGTAACAGTGAGCCCTCTGTATTCTGCACTCTTCCATTGGTTCCAGTATTCCCACTACAACCAAACCATGGAATTCTCTTGGATAGGCTCACAGAAACGTGGGAGGAAAGGATTAATTTTCTGAATCTGAATCAATATGCTGCACAATAATTTTCCATGAATTATTTATCCTTAAAGAGAACATGCTAGCAAACACTTTGGTCCCTGCATCTCCCTTCACCCAGCCTTTTGCAAGCAGCTCCTGCAATGTGACACCTCTGGGTGGGATTATCCATCAGCTGCTCACCTGGCCTGCAAATGGTAACAAATTACATCCAAGCCAGTAACATTTCACAAACCTGCAACTGCACCCAGTGAAGTGAAAATTAACAACTACCTGTCCATTGCCTTTCAGCAATGGCATTCATTCCTGGATGCCACAGAGGTGCTCACTACTGGCCTGACTTGGAGAGGTCTTTCCTTTCAGCTGCTGAGGACACGTGGGAGTTTTACAAAGTAGGAGAACTTTTATTTTTTGTTAACTTCTTTAAAAATATTTGTCACTAGAGCCCTTCCTTCTGTACTGATCAACTACCACACAGTACTGGATAAATAGAATAGAATTCCCACTAATACAAAGTTAACTAAAGGAAAAAGTAACAGAAGGCTACAAAGACCACAAAAAGTGCTCTCTGAGTTCCTGTGACCAGATGGCTTTTTGTCAATGTTTGAGGGAAGTCAGGGTTTGAAGGTTTTCTTCCCATGTTTTATTTTCATGAAAAGGATCTTCTAGCTCCAGTTCAAAAGTGAGAGTCTGATTTATATCCCAAAGCCATCCACCCAGCCAGGCTCCAGCAGCTCTCTCTAATGACACAGCAATGACTTTTTGCATGGCTGTCCACAGCATGGATGGTGTTTAGCACCCACCTTAATTGCTTCATTTATATGTTCACACTACAAGTGAGCACAGCTAACCCAAAGGAATGTCTCTACATTTTATCCCTCTTTTTAAACCGTCCCTCATAAACATTTAAAACTGTGAACAAGCTTACAAGAATGGGTTCTGGCATGAGGAACAGGTGGTGCTAATGTTGGGTAAATGTTCCTGCAGGGGAGAGACTGGAAGCCTGCTATAAATTACAGGGGTATTTCTGCAACTGAAAAACTTGATGTTCATTGATGAAGCTGAGAGAGCTCTTTGGTGGCAAAGCCATCAGGGAGCTTCAAATCATGTCACATCACTAAGTCTTCTTTCTCCATTTGTCTTGGAAAAACATTCTTGCAAACATATGTGATGCACATGGCACTAACAAGTGATGATGGCCTAGAGAAATTATGTATTTCTGCTGCAACACAAATCAAGCTGAATAATCTCAGACACTTTTCCAGGTCAAACTCCTCTTGTATTCATAATGGTGCAAACTCATTTAAATACCCCCCACTGAACATAGGAAGCCAGTAAATTAATTTTGCAGTTTGGAAAAACATGTCCTAAATAAGCAGTGGGATCAAACCTTCTTTCTGTCCATCAAAAAAATCACAAAACTATGCTATAAATGATTAAAGGACTCCATGCAGTGAAGACAAGAATTTATAGGAATATACTTGCAGGATGTGGCCCACAATTTTTAAATCATGCCATCAATGTCCTTTTATAATCTGCAATACTTGTTCCCTACAGTGCAGCACTCAGATAATGCCTCTCTTATAAGAAAGATCCTCTCCATGGAGGATCTGGGCTGGACAGAACCCCCTGTGCCAGTGAGCAGGGAAATGTTTCCTGCTGATGAATTTTTCTGGGGCAACACCACCCCCATGTTCCAGCAAGCAGCTTTGATAGGAAAATCGCTGGAAAATAGAGAACAGACTCTTTTCTTTCACCTGTTTTCTCCCCATGGATGGCTGCAGGGCATGGACCCACTGTTTCAGTAGTTTCTTTGGGAATCAATGACACCTCAATTCCAATTGCTCTCCATACACTGCAGTGTCCAAGATGCAAATCTCAGCCATAAGGAGAATCCATTTCTGCAGATTTAAACCCAAAACTTACCCCCACCAAGTCAATTCCCACAGCAGAGCCCTCGGGGTGTGACAGTCACTGACCTTTGTGCCCGGTCTGTGATCTCCTCCTCCAGATCCAGCAGGAGTGCTGCCTGAGCCATCAGCTCCTTGCTGCAGGGCAGGGATTTGAGGTGCAGAATCAGCAAACCAAGGCAAAACTTGCTTCCCATCTCCTCCAGCTCCTTCGTTCCCAGCTGCAGGCCCTGGTGGGGAGAGGCACAAGGTTTCATGATTCCTACATGTTTAAGTTTCCCCTGCAGAATCATTTGTAAATTAACTAACAGCACATGGTCTACAGAAGCTATCCTAAAATAGCCTCTGTTTTACAGCAGGGGAAACAGAGGCAAATAGTTTAAATGTTTCAAATAAAATTTCAGAAGTCATTGTAAGAATTAGACTCAGACCCCAGGAGAATCTGACTGTAAATCCATTTTTACAAATCATTGAGTTTTTCTTTTTCTCTGTAGAGGAGCTGCCTACCTAAGTAATGGGAAAATAAAAAAATCCTGTGATTATAAACATTAGGCAGTGGCAAAGATAGAAAAGGGAACTGGGTAAGGGGAGAAAAGAGAGGAAGAGATCTTTAACAAGTTATGAATTGTTTTTTAAGAAAATCAATTGAAAAGTAATTACAAAATAACAAACACCTCAAAGGAATTTCTCAGTCTGTTAAAAGCTGGTGGCACAAACTGGGTTTGGATTATCAACTTCATCTTTCAAGAGAGGAATTCTCCAAGCTGTGGATCCTTGCTGATTGTGAGTAGTCTGTGTTTGGTTTAACACCAAGGCCCTGCATCAGACTAAGTCGGTAATTGATGGCAGTTTTATGCAGGAAACAAACAAAGCTCAGATGTACCAAAAAGAAACTAAAACTGCAGAGTCCCTCATCTCTGGCACACAGTGACCACATCACCCATCAGGGGCTGGACCAGCTGCTGCCTGTGCCAATAACAGCCCTGTGTGTTCTTGCAGCAGAAAACACCTCTGCAGCCAAGCTCCTGAGAGACTTCCAGCTCCATTCCCAGGCTGTTTCCTTAGCAACTCTCAGGAGCCCAGAGTAAGCCCTGGCCTTAAGGATGGTGTGAGCTCCACATCAGCACAGCCTGCACATCACCCTCCACCAGGTATCTGTTAGTGAGCACCTCATGGGTACTGAACACATTTTAATTTATATTATAAAAAATAATGTGTTCAGTAATCCATGACAGGGGACAGAGTTCTGCTCTTTTCCCATATAAAGTTATATCTGTAAAATGCTTTGGGATCCTTGAGCCTGAGCACCTCTGTATAGCTGGAAGATTATTTCTGAGTCAAAAATACACAGGTGGATGGAAGAAAAAAGAGATTTCACACATAAATGTCTGCAGCTCTCCTGAGTTTTTTGGTGCATTTTTGTTAGAGGACAGAAACTATTTGCACAGCACCGCCAGAACTTCCTCCCTAGCAGGTCCAGCATATGCAAATATCATCTGGCTTAAAAAAAAAACCCTCTCTCTGATCACAAACAGTTTTTCCTATGGACAAGATATTGTGATTCAGTGTCTTTCCTGAGGCTCTATGAGCAAAGCATGAATCCATAGTTATGATGAACATAATCCAGAACTCAAATATGTTCTGAGTGGCTGGATAAGGAAGGATCTGCTTAGAAGAGCACACACAGACTGAGGGAGCAGCCTCAGTGCTAGGCAGGGTCAAGGGCCCCAGGAAAACTGACTTTTGCCCTCTGAACAGTCTCCTAAGTGTTTTTAACACAGTGGGAAAATGTGTTATAATTTCTACTCTCCTCCTTTTCACCTCCACTGCAAGATATGGGTACAAAAAAGTGTAACAATAATGTATAAGAAAAACAAAAAATTGAGGGACAACTTTATGGGAACCGAGGCTCACTAACACAAAACAATGAGAATGCTTAGCAGCTCTAAATAGATTCCTAAATGTTTTATTATTTTACTTTAAAAGACTTGAGATATTTTAGTGTGGCAGAGTTACAACCAGCAGGCAGAAGTGGTGACATTTCAGAGAAAAAAAGATGTCATTTCCACAGCAAGAGAGTTATTTTCTCAGGGGCAAAAAATACAAAGAACACCTCGAGGCTTTCCCTGGGGTGCATCTCAGGGTCTGGCTTCCAAAATTAAGGNCCTGTTTTCTCCCCATGGATGGCTGCAGGGCATGGACCCACTGTTTCAGTAGTTTCTTTGGGAATCAATGACACCTCAATTCCAATTGCTCTCCATACACTGCAGTGTCCAAGATGCAAATCTCAGCCATAAGGAGACTCCACTTCTGCAGATTTAAACCCAAAACTTACCCCCACCAAGTCAATTCCCACAGCAGAGCCCTCTGGGTGTGACAGTCACTGACCTTTGTGCCCGGTCTGTGATCTCCTCCTCCAGATCCAGCAGGAGTGCTGCCTGAGCCATCAGCTCCTTGCTGCAGGGCAGGGATTTGAGGTGCAGAATCAGCAAACCAAGGCAAAACTTGCTTCCCATCTCCTCCAGCTCCTTCGTTCCCAGCTGCAGGCCCTGGTGGGGAGAGGCACAAGGTTTCATGATTTCTACATATTTAAGTTTCCCCTGCAGAATCATTTGTAAATTAACTAACAGCACATGGTTTACAGAAGCTATCCTAAAATAGCCTCTGTTTTACAGCAGGGGAAACAGAGGCAAATAGTTTAAATGTTTCAAATAAAATTTCAGAAGTCATTGTAAGAATTAGACTCAGACCCCAGGAGAATCTGACTGTAAATCCATTTTTACAAATCATTGAGTTTTTCTTTTTCTCTGTAGAGGAGCTGCCTACCTAAGTAATGGGAAAATAAAAAAATCCTGTGATTATAAACATTAGGCAGTGGCAAAGATAGAAAAGGGAACTGGGTAAGGGGAGAAAAGAGAGGAAGAGATCTTTAACAAGTTATGAATTGTTTTTTAAGAAAATCAATTGAAAAGTAATTACAAAATAACAAACACCTCAAAGGAATTTCTCAGTCTGTTAAAAGCTGGTGGCACAAACTGGGTTTGGATTATCAACTTCATCTTTCAAGAGAGGAATTCTCCAAGCTGTGGATCCTTGCTGATTGTGAGTAGTCTGTGTTTGGTTTAACACCAAGGCCCTGCATCAGACTAAGTCGGTAATTGATGGCAGTTTTATGCAGGAAACAAACAAAGCTCAGATGTACCAAAAAGAAACTAAAACTGCAGAGTCCCTCATCTCTGGCACACAGTGACCACATCACCCATCAGGGGCTGGACCAGCTGCTGCCTGTGCCAATAACAGCCCTGTGTGTTCTTGCAGCAGAAAACACCTCTGCAGCCAAGCTCCTGAGAGACTTCCAGCTCCATTCCCAGGCTGTTTCCTTAGCAACTCTCAGGAGCCCAGAGTAAGCCCTGGCCTTAAGGATGGTGTGAGCTCCACATCAGCACAGCCTGCACATCACCCTCCACCAGGTATCTGTTAGTGAGCACCTCATGGGTACTGAACACATTTTAATTTATATTATAAAAAATAATGTGTTCAGTAATCCATGACAGGGGACAGAGTTCTGCTCTTTTCCCATATAAAGTTATATCTGTAAAATGCTTTGGGATCCTTGAGCCTGAGCACCTCTGTATAGCTGGAAGATTATTTCTGAGTCAAAAATACACAGGTGGATGGAAGAAAAAAGAGATTTCACACATAAATGTCTGCAGCTCTCCTGAGTTTTTTGGTGCATTTTTGTTAGAGGACAGAAACTATTTGCACAGCACCGCCAGAACTTCCTCCCTAGCAGGTCCAGCATATGCAAATATCATCTGGCTTAAAAAAAAAACCCTCTCTCTGATCACAAACAGTTTTTCCTATGGACAAGATATTGTGATTCAGTGTCTTTCCTGAGGCTCTATGAGCAAAGCATGAATCCATAGTTATGATGAACATAATCCAGAACTCAAATATGTTCTGAGTGGCTGGATAAGGAAGGATCTGCTTAGAAGAGCACACACAGACTGAGGGAGCAGCCTCAGTGCTAGGCAGGGTCAAGGGCCCCAGGAAAACTGACTTTTGCCCTCTGAACAGTCTCCTAAGTGTTTTTAACACAGTGGGAAAATGTGTTATAATTTCTACTCTCCTCCTTTTCACCTCCACTGCAAGATATGGGTACAAAAAAGTGTAACAATAATGTATAAGAAAAACAAAAAATTGAGGGACAACTTTATGGGAACCGAGGCTCACTAACACAAAACAATGAGAATGCTTAGCAGCTCTAAATAGATTCCTAAATGTTTTATTATTTTACTTTAAAAGACTTGAGATATTTTAGTGTGGCAGAGTTACAACCAGCAGGCAGAAGTGGTGACATTTCAGAGAAAAAAAGATGTCATTTCCACAGCAAGAGAGTTATTTTCTCAGGGGCAAAAAATACAAAGAACACCTCGAGGCTTTCCCTGGGGTGCATCTCAGGGTCTGGCTTCCAAAATTAAGGCAACACACTCAACAGCTATCAAGGAGATGTGAACAGTGCCCGAGCTGAAACTCAGCCTGTGGCATTATGACTCCCTGGAGCTTCACTCAGGAAATGGAGAGGCCTTAAGAAACCATGAGCAAAATAAGACTAGTAATGTTAACACTGTAACACACCTCAGAAGCCTAAGACAGCAACTGCTCCTGCACTGAAGTCAGCTGCTCTATGATGGACCCATATTGCTTTGATATGAGACAGCTCAGGAGTAACAGCTAGAGACTCAGCCAGGGGATTGCCTGTTAGCATACTTCATTCACTTCAAACATGGACATTTATTTATTTTAACTCAAGATATTTTCTCTCTCCTTCCTCCCTCCTCAGCTCTCAGCAGAGGGAGGAGCTGGAGGTGCAGAGCCATTAAACTGAAGCTGGGGACAGAGCTCACCTGTTGATGTTATTGATGGCATCTGCCAGCAATGCCAGGACCTGCTGTCGTGGTTAATAATCACTCCCACCTGCATTACTGAAAGGGAAGCCTGACCTCCAGGCATTTCCCTGGGAGCCACGTGGCACAGCCAGCTGCAGGAATTTTGACATTGTGCTTACAATTCAGAGTTACAACAATATCCTCCAAGAAACAAAAGAAAGAAGAAAGGCAGAAAGGCAGAAGCAATGCTCTCTGGTTTGGCTGAGAAGCTGGTAGGAAGCACAGCTCCATGGCAGGGAAGCTGTCTGAGTGTTACCAAGTGACAGTACATGGTCTGTTTGTCACAGCTGTACAGGAGGAAGCTGCTGTGCCTGCCAGCACCTCCCCTGCAGTGTCCTGCCAGCCTGGATTCTCAGTGACCCCATCTTCTCCTCTGGCACAAGGCTTTGCTGCTCTGTCCCCTCCTCTGGCCACGTCTGTGTGACCAGGGGGGCACGGTGCAAAGTCTCTCCCCTGCCAAAAGGATCCAGGAGAATTCTGAAGGAGGAAGCAGCACCCCTGCAGACAAGCTCATCAGCCCTAATTAGTCCAGCCTCAGAAACATGCTAACTAAACCACCCCACTGTAATGATCAGCTCAAAGCTCCACACAGGTTTTGCTCTCCATTACATGGAAGTACCAGTCTGGACCAGCATCAGCTGGGTGCACCACGTTCCACTGCACAATGCAAATTGGTCCCTTGGGCCCTGTCATGCAATAATCTTCTGCAGACATCATGTTAAGGCATAACAGGTTAATTGTTTCCTGGCTATTATAGAGAGTAATGGAGCTGAAAAACTTTTCTTAAACCCTTTTCACATTTTCATACTGCAACAGAGAGAATGGGAAGAGGTGATACCTAATTCAAGTCCAAGTTGGAGATTTATTTATTTTCCACTGTAATACAAAACAGGGGAGCAGGGATAAAAGACTTATCATTTGGCCTCAACACTGTCAATATAAATTTTGCTAAACAGAATTGATCAAATTGTACTGGAAAACCAGTTCATTCATGCTCAGCACTGAAGCATCAAATGAATATCCACAACTAAATGTTTCCAATATCTCTCAGCTTGCCCTCAAAATACTTCCCAGGCTAAATGACAATGTAATGGAAAAACTTTATTATTCATTACTCATGTGCTTTAAATACTCCAGGAGGCAAAGACAGTGATAGTTTTGGAACACAGATATTGTTGAAGGAGGTGGAAAGACTCCAGGAGTTAAATTAGAGATTTCTCCACAAGGGTAATGAGAATTACAGTAAAATTAGAGCTGGGAGATACTAATAAATACAAGTAGAGAGAAAATTTTGGAGGGATCCATTTTTTTCCTAAAAGAAAATACAGCAGGGCTACATCAGCAGCCTCCCCTGCTTTAGGTCATTGTTCAGCCCTTGGGGCAGCAGCTCTTCCCTGCAAACCCACTTCCAGTCAACACATACACACACACACTCTTACAGAATATTCCCTGCATTTCAACAGCTTTACACATGCACAATGGCTATGCCCTAAGGCCGGGTATAAATAAATTGACAGTCTGGTTTCTCACTAATTCCATCAGTGAGCTCTCCCTTGGAATACTAATCAAAACCATTTGGAAGCTCTAGAGGACAAACTTAGGGAGCTGAATGAAACATTTGGTTCCTGGTGTCTGCAGCCTTAATTTTAGCTCGAGCCAGCCCTGAAGGTTACTGTACTTTCAACCCCTGTGAATGAAAATACACAGACACCTGCTGGGGAACTGGCTATTTGGACAATGAGGACAGCAGGGAACAACCCAGGTTTTCTCATGCCCCAGAGATCCCTCAGCAGCAGGAATGGCATGGAAAACTGATAAAGCAGAGGGGATGGGAATTTGGGCCAAAACATTTCAAGAGGATTAAGCGAGTGAAAAAAGCTGAAAATGCAAGGAAAAAAAAAACAGACTAGCAGGAATTTCTAGAAAGAAAGATGAGAGGGACTGGAGTTAGAGCCAGGGGATAAAAGGATGGGAGAGATAAAAGGATGAGAAAGAAGGGAGGGTTGCTGAGGTCAATGGATGCTGATACAGAGGAATGATAACAAGAAGAAAGCTAATGGCAACCTTGACCACCTTGGCACCCTTGGGGAAGTGTGCCTTGCTCTGCACATCTGTCCTCATTACATCTGGTGCTCTGCCCACATGGTGAGGAGAAAAGGCCTGACTCGCTTTGAATCTCCTCACAAAACTTCTGCTGAGCTCAGCTGGTGTTTTGGCTGAGCAAACTTCAACAGCACAGATATAATTATTGTTTTAATCATTCAAATGGGCTCTTTTACTATTAAATGATATGTATGTCACAGGCAACACTGTTCAAGGAACAGACTGAAAGGGAAGATGAAATATCTTCTTCTTTCAATTTGCTGAAGAAAGAGTCCTGGACAAACTGATCATAGAAGAACTGGGGATTTAACACACACAAATTTATTGCCAATCTCTCTAGAAAAACCAGTTATCTAGGTTATGAATTCTCCAGTTCTATTGTAGGGAAAGGTTTTGCCTTCTTTCACTGACTAGCTATTTGTCTGACATTTCCATTTCCACACCTTTCCACCTTTCCCTCGCAGAATTTCCACAGCTGTTTCCCTGCATTCTTTTCTCCCTCCCAAATTTCTTCTCCTTCTCTGTTCCTTCCTCAGCACCCTTTCTCCCTTCCTTAATCATCTCCCATGAATGACTCAGTATATGTCAAGTCCATTGTGTGTTGGAAGAGCCAAATTTTATTAGTGTTGCACCTGAGCTCTCTTTTCTCTTGGCCACTCTACCCCAACACTGCTACTAATGTTTTATGCCAACAATTTGCAAACTGCACAGGACGGAGATCCACAGGGGTGGATTTAACTTCCCACCCCCTCAAAGCCTGCTTGCACACACTGAGGTAGTAGTTGGGACAGGGAACACCACTATAAGTGATTTTTCAAGTCCTAAATTGGTAGCCTAATCCCTGGAGGACTTTTCCTCCCCTCTTCCTCCACTTAAAAGTTTGTCTATAAATAATTCTGATGTACAGAAAAGTACAGCAGACTCTTGGCCCACCCAAGCCTTTTCATCAGCTATGAATTTACCCAGTTTGGCCATGTTTCAGCACGGGTGAAAATAATTTTCTAATCCTGGCTGGTGATCATCACATGCCTTGTAAAAAATGATTTATGATACTTATCCTGGCTAATGTAAATGTAGATGCTACTCAAAGTGTCAAACCCACTTTAAAAAATCCCAGTGAGATATTTGTCTTCATAATGCCATTCACAGTGGGGATCCCCAGGTTAATTATGTGTTACACAAAGGATCAATTGTTGCATCTTAATTTCATAGAATGGTGATGCACATTTTTTATTATATTACACAACAGTTGGTTATTTTTCCACGTGGTTTTCAATCATTTAAATTAACAAGTCCATTCTATTCTTCCCACCAGATACAAACATTTGCTGACCAAAATGGCACAGCAAGGTTAGTGTGCTTTAATTCCCCATCCAAAAGGAGGCACCAGGATCATGAAACCTTTCTGCACCAACACAGGGACAGGGGCTCTCACACAGATTTAGTGAAAGCCAACACAGCACGCCTCAGACAACACCCAGCTGCTCCAGCAGGATACCCCACATCATCTGCATCCCTCTGCTGCCACACCAGGTCATTGTGGAGTGTAACAAAGCACTGGAACCGTGCCTGGGCCTGGCAGCAGTGCCAGGTGTGGGAGAGCCCAGTGAGGTGGGTTCTGCTCCCCAGCACAGCAGAGCCTCCCCCAGCCCCGGTGCTCCCTGCACTGCTGAGCTTTACTCCTTCCCTTTGTCATCCAGCAGCTCCAGGATCCCCAATGCTTTCCCCGTACTGAGGCTGCCTTCCAGGCCACTAAACACTTTCATCTGCTCCCTCCAGCCCGTGTGGATCACTGCTTTGTCTCTTCCAAAGAAATGACCCGTAACACACAGAGTACTCTGCAGGAGGTGCTACCACTCACATCCACAGGGATACGAGAACATCTTCCAAGGCTCCCTTGTCTCTTCACACACACAGGCATCTTACTCACTTTTCTTTTCTTTACTGCTGCTGCTGCACATGGCACAGACATCTTTATCAAGCTGTCTTTGTAATAGCTACTTATGTTTTCCTGAATGGTTAGAGCTAATTCAGAGCCCAGCCATGTGTCTGAATGCTTTAAACTATTCCTTCAAACATGCTGCACCCTGCCACTGCCTATGTTTCATCTTCCATTCTAGTACCCACAATCTTTCAGCCCTTCTTCCCACAGTATAATTTGCATCAGCTGCTTGCAGCAGATCTTATTATCTTATTATGTCCTTGCCTTCCAGTCATTCAAATTACAAATACTGACCAGCACCAATTACACAGAGTGGGAACTGGATTCACCTTGCATTTTTTTTTCCATCTCTGCGCTGCCTTATCCTACCCTCTCTTCCCAGCCTTTTAACTAGGTTTTGACTACACACAGACCCTTTTATTTCTCACTCCATAACTCCCAGAATGTCTTGATTTTTTTTCTTTTTGTGGGAGCCTCTCATCAGACGTGACTCATCTGGGATGCCCACTGACACCATTCTGCATGAAAATTAGCCTAGGTTCACCCTGGAAAGCCATGAATGAAATTTATACATTAATTTCTCATTTGTCCTCTAGCTCCTAGAGTTCTTTAAAAAAATAAAAACCATACTATCAAGGCCCTATCAATTGTATTAATACTGTCAGTCACTGGGTTTCCTTATCCCAGTCTTAGTCAAGGTCCTGTGTTTGTGTTATTGGTGGTTCTCTCATGACACCAAATACGTTTTTAAACATAAGGAATCCTAATTATGACTATTTACCTTCTTGAACCTGGTTTAGACAGTCAACTGCTGATTCTGCTGGCCAGTTCTGAAGATTTCTTTTTAGTAGTTCAATTTCTTAATTTCCTTACAAGGAAAAAAATCTGGGCTTCACCTATTTCTGTGAGTTACAACCTTAATCAAATATCAAACAACAGAGCAGACAATGTGCAAGCACTGATTTGTGTAGAGAGCAGCCAGCATGGTCCCACAGCATCCTGCTCTGTTCCCATCCTGGCTGCCTACAAGCTCTGCCAGGGAACCTGTGGCTCCAGAAAGCATCCAAATCTCAGCCTACACAAACTCTCATTATTCCAGTCCTTGGAGTCCCTCACTGTTTTCCAAATCACACCTTGAAGCATAGAAGCTTACTTCTTTCTTCCAGGTCTAAGTCTGCTCTCCACAAAATCCCTCATATCCTTCTGCCAGCAGCCTCAGAGCAGAGCTTCCACCTGGGGGTGGCTTTTCTGGGCACATCAGATGGCACATGGCAGCTTCCATGGTGGAATAATTACATGCACAGGTCCAGAAGAGATTATCCTGAGGCCCTCTGTGTGTTGGTCTCTTTTAAAACTTACTTTAAATAGGCCTTCACACAGGTGAGAGGCAAGGACACAGACCAATCCACAGCTCTGCACCTTCCTCTCTCATTTCAGTTTTCATTACTGTAACCTTTCATGCCTTCTATATCCATCCCCTTATTCTGATACATGTCAAGAGCTACCTGAGACTTTTTTCCTAAATTATAAATGGCTCCCCCGAGCTAATTTCTTTTTTTTCCATATCACAAATTCTCTTTGGTCATCTTCAGCAAACACCATCAAAGCCAGCCTTCCCACCTATCCCTCCCTCCAACCTCAGCGTCAGTGACAGGAAGCAGCTATGATTCTACAATTTATTGTATTAGCACTTCTGAAACAACAAAGGAGGCATTGATTTTCCAAGCCAAAGGCACATGGGAGAGCACAAAAAGCATCTCTGCCCAGCTCAGATCAGAGGAAAGAGACACTGCAGAGGAGAGGGCTTCCCCCAGCCTGGTGCCTGCTCCCTTTGAAGAGCAAGGATGAAGTACAAGCAAGGAGCTCAATGGCTGCTCTCTTACAGGTGTCAGTGTAATTATTCTGACACAGGACCCTTCTTGCTGCTGGTCACATTTAACAGAAAAATGGGCAATAACAGGGAAAAGATGACCTTTTTCTTTCTTTCTTTCTTTTGAATAGTCTATGCTAGTCACCTGGAGAATGGCTGATAACACTGAGGGTAATTCAGGCAAAAATACTGCATGACCTTCTTTCATGCCTGCTCTGATTTAATATAGGTTCACAAAATGAACATATAATACAATAACACCATAGAAAGTTACAGAATACATGAGAAAGCTGGGTCATAGGGAGATTTCACCACACAGTCCAAGGGCAAGTCACTAATAATTTCATTCAGAAGCTGGGTTAGGAAGGACATCCTGCAATGAGCCCAGGGATGTGATAGCCACAGTCAGAAATCAAAGATCAACAAGGTCCTTTCAGGTGAACCAACAGCCATTAACCACTAAGAAGGGTTTTCAGGCCTGCAGAGCCCAAAGGTTCATTTTATCACAGCCCACATGTCCACAGGCACAAAGTAAACTGAGAGCCATTAATATACAGATGCTGGATATACCTTACATTTCATTGGAAAAATTATTACTAAAAGGAAAGCAGAAGTGAGGATCAAAACAAAGCTTCTACTTTATTACAGGAGATAGGAATTTGTGGTGTTTGTCCATGGGGAGCTGACCTGGAGCATGCAGATGATTTTAGATATTTGGACATATTTACCAAGGAGAACATTGGTCAGAACTGGCAGCTGAGTGCAAACTTCTGCAAACCAGCTGGTGGTATTTTCCCTTCTGTAATACTACCAGCATAGGGTCAGTTTAATGCCTGCACACTCTGTGTTTTAGGAGAGACAGAGACAAAGAAAGTCTTTGAAGACTGTGAGGAACAGACTGAAGAAAAGGGGGCAAGTTCAGAGACACAGAGCTATGGTGAGGAGAGGCAGCTCTCTCCAGTGGGGTGACTGATGTGACCCACACAAAAGCACACGTTGCCCCTTGCTCTGCCATGGACATGTGCACATTGACTTTTTCAGAGATGGAGACCAGAAATAAGCAGATGGAGGGCAGCTGACCAATGTTTCACCCAGAGAGAGCATCAGGTGAGATCCACACAGGACTTGTGAAAACAAGCTACAAATTTCTGAGTCTTTGGAAATCTGCTGACCATTCACAGCAAAGCAGACAAACCTTTATCAGCAGAGGAGATAAAGCTGACTCCAGATTACAGGCTCTCAGGATTTTTCATCTTGCAGAGGTACTACCTGAGAAAATTTGCATAAGAACATGCTGCTTTTTTCTTAGGAGTCCTTTTATGATTTCTACCTAAAATGATAATCCTCTGTTTGTGACATTGCAATCATTTCTACTACAATCAAGTGTTCTGCCCAAAAGGAGGATTACTGCTTCAGTTTGGAAAGTGTATGGACTTTCAGAGGAACTAAGGAGCCAGTTCCTATGAAAATGACCTTGGTAATAGAGAACAAAGAAGACAAAGATCTAAAAACAACACTCCACATGATCAGAACTGCCTCTTCTGAGAGGCGTCTGAAAGCCCTTTAAGTTCACAAAAACTGATATTCCTACAGTTGAGGAGATGGAGACAATGGAGACAAAAAAAAAAGTGTCAAGACATTCCTCTTTACTGTGCTATTCCAACATTCACTCAGATTTTTTCCTTTGACAAGCTATTAATGTTTTAAAACCAAACATCACAGAGATGTAGAGAAAACCCAGTGCAGTTTTCTACTCCATCCTTTCAGCAGTGTCCTGTGGGGAGGTGCATCACTGCACGTGGTGCTGAATGTCAAACAACTCGTTTAAACCTGTGCCTCTGGCAGCTGCTCAGAAATCCACAGAACAAACAGTTAAGAAAAGGGGAAAGGAAAAAAAGCCTTTGTTTTTCTGCCTTTTTTTTCCCCCAAGAACATAATTTAGCACGACTTTCCACAGAACAATTTGCATGGGTTTACCCACAATGCACTGTATTATGGTAATTCATTTCAACCTCTGATGCATATTAGACTGACAGTGCTAAGAATCTGTTAAAGGAAAAAATAAATGATACAGGATAAATGATGATGTAAGACAGGACAGAAAACATTCCACACTTGTGTAATCTGCCAAAATTCAGTCTAAAACCGGCCTAAAAAAGAGAACAAGGCTATTGTGCACTCAGAACAGCTTAAGGGAATGTTCCCAACTCAAGCAGAAAACAATACCTGACTGAGACATGGATGTAATCACGAAGGAATGGAAAGTACAACAAACCAGAACTAAGAGCTGAACAGAAGACAAGGAGAGATTTTCTTCATTTCTTTGATTTCCCAGTGGGCAGCACTGCAGGGAATATTCCTTCTTGCCCATCCAAGGATGGCTCGCTTCACTGCGCTTCGCCACACACCTTCACTCACTCTGCCTTCTGCTCCTCTCCAAGCCCTGCTGCATCTCCTGATGCTGGTAGCAATCCCTAACAGATCCTGGACAGGCTCTGTGTTCAAAAACAGCTGTCCCAAAATGCTGGGCCTCAGGGCTCTGTGGTCACAGAATCCAAAGTACTGACACCTCCTTCCTGCACTCATGGATGGGAATTCAGCCCTTCAGCTGGGGAACAATCACTTCCTCCTAATGTTTGCCAGAACTGGTCTTGCACTTTCCCACAGGAAATGTCCACAGGAAAATAGAATCAAATGTTAACTCTCCCCCTTCAATCAATTCCACACACTGCTTTCCTAGCAATTGAAGCAATCAGCTATCACTCCTCAAAACCTGAGCTGAGGGATAAGTTTCTTTGGTATGCCATGATGAGCCATTTAACTGGCCAGGGGACTTTTCTGCAGAGCTCTCAGACAAGCAGGAGCAAAAGGTAACAAGGAGGGAACAAGTTATAGGGCTGGTTGAGGGGAAGGTGGATGGTGAAAAGCAGGATTTTTCCATCAAGGTCTTTCCACTAGTTCTCTCAAAGCTAAGTCACAGAGAAATGAACAAAATAAGGGTTGAGGCCAAATTATATTTGCTGAAGAGGAGTTATAGAGATTAGTGTATTAATTAATTGAGACAACCATGTCAGCAAGGGCCTGACCTTTATTCCTGCCCTAGTAACAGCTTTGTCCCTGGTGACTTTCAGCCTGCATGCTAAAGCCATTTAGATACATCCCTCAATTAATCTCAGGATACCCTCTGGGAGGTGGGAGAGCAGCACTGAAGCTCCAAGCAGGGATGCTGAATCAGAGGAGGAGTAACCTAGTCAAAGGCACCTCGTCAAGGGCATTGGCAGAGCTAGGGAGAGAGCCCACAATTCTCTTTACCTCTCACACTACACCTCTCATGGATAGGAACAAAGCTGTTTGAAGCTATTAATCTGGAATTCTGCTGTACTTTATTAAAAAAAATAATCACAGACTAACAAGAAATAAAGATTAGGTTTCAAAAAAAAAAAANGTTTAAAAAAAAAAAAAAAAAAGAAAACCCACCGCAAAACCACAGTAAAGAGTCTGGTTTAAAAAGAACTTGTATCCTTTATGTTCTGTAATAAAAAGCCAGCAATACATGAAACCTGGACAAAATTACAGCTACTACTGAGAGCAGGACAGCAGGCACATCCTGCTTCTCCCCTTTCCACTGAGACCAAGTCCTTCCCTCAGGCAGATGAACTGCCCATCCCCTGAGCACCAGCCACTCTGACAAAGGATCTCCAGAGTCCACAAGTGCAGCTGGATGGCAGGTACAAGGCAGGATAAAGAGCTGGTGCTGTCTCACCAGCAGGGATGGACAGGGGCAGTCTGGACAGGCTCAAGAGGACAATAAACAATCCCAGTTTTCAGAGGCAATCAGGGGACCAAAAAGCCACATGAGTTGAGGAGAGAGTGGTGAAACTCAAGGATGGATGTAACATTGGATGGTGCCTGCTGCAATCAGAATAGATGTTATTGCAATGACTGGGAGCCTGAATTTGTTTTGCCTCCCAAGCAAAAGCAGCAGACCCATCAGGACATTGATCTTATCCACAGACCCCATCAGTCCAGGCTGCCATCCACAGTTCCTGGCTTCACCTGGGACCCTCCCTGTCACTGCAGATCCACCAGTGATTCCTAGGCTGACCCCAGTCACCACCACTGGACCTGATCCTGGCTTGACCTGGTTCTGCTTCATCACCACAGACCTGCTTGGTGACCTGGGCTCTGGGCTGAGCCATCCTTCACAGACCAGCTCACCTTGCTCAGCTATAGGCTTGGCTGGCAAGGAGAAACATCTGGAATTAACTTGATTTCTCCCATTTCTAGCACTGCACTTAACTCTTCTCAGCACAGGCTCCAAATTCTCTCCACTCCAGATGAGCAATATTGCAGAAACTGTAGCTTGGACAAGAAAAATTGTTCCCTCAACGTGTCTGTCCATCCCTAGATGAGCTGAACCTGTCTGTCCCTTCCATTTCAGCTCTACAGTCCTTCACATTGCATCCTGATGCTGCAGAAAGCTCAGACAAGAAGATCTCTGATGTGGATGTAGCCTAGACTGGCACACACCCAGCTTTGTTCCACACTCCTCCATTTGGAGGTCACAACATCCCAAACCACAGCCAGACTTCACTGCATTACATTGCACTCACTTGTCTGGCACCTCCTTGTTCATAAGGAGCCAACACCTGTCACCTCTCAGCTGTCATATTTGAATTTGGTCAAAAAAAAATCTCCAGTACAAATAAACCTTTAACTTTAGGCACCAAATTAATTTTCATTAAAGCCTGCAGGGTTACCTCATGTTAGAACCCAGCTACAAAAATAGATTTCCTTTCCACTTCCCTAGCTATTGTTGGCAAACATTAGTAATAGTGAGAGAAGCTATTTTGGGACTTTTATTGGCAAGTCTTATGTTCAGACACTAAAGGAAGTAATTGGCTGACAGTGGGGGAAAAAGCGCTAGACATGGCTTTCAAGAAAACACCACTTTCTGCCAAGCTCTTCATGCACCATTTCCCTGGGAAAAAACCCCAACACCAAACCCCAGAACAACAGAAAACCAGAAGGCTTTAATAACTGCTACTAATAGAGGACACATCTGTGAGGATGAATGGGAGAAAAGGGATATGGAAAGTTCTGTCTCAGACTGACAATCACCAGCGTTCAAGGACACATCTCTGAGACACAGGTACCACAACAAACACACCCATTCATAGCTACACGATTAAAATAGCATGTTCTGCATGTACAGACACACCAGTGCACACCTGCATGCTTGGAGGTGTGAGAGAAAGGGTTTTGAACTCATATCTGTGCCCACATTCAGTCACAGTCTTCAGCAAAGACGAGTTTGCACTTACAAACATTTCCTGCACACAAACACTCCGCCAGTACAAACATTCACCTCTTGTGAGGCAGGAAAGTACAGGCAGGAGCTGAATAGAAGCACACAGAGATTCATATCTATTTCTCTTGTAAATTGTGCACACAGTCTTCACTCATTTATTAACACCGTGCTAATAATTTCTAGTAATTAGTGTTAAAATGGGAAAACACGATAATGCAGATCTAGGCCCTTTACAAGAGAATTAATTACACTCAGCAGTACCTGTCACCCCCAATACATACAAAGGAGTAACACAGAATTGTTTTTCTATTTCCCAGGCATTTGCTTCAGTGTAACCAGGATTTATTCATCAATGAGCTAAGAAACAATACAATAAAATTCAATAAATGGAAACATAAAAATTAAGCCCTTTCCCACAAAGCCACGCTGAGCAGTACAATTACCCAGACTCTTTCAGGCTCCTAATGAAAATCAAAAATGATTGGCAAATGATTTAGGAAAACTATAACCTGTTCTTTTTCACTTCTTTGTCTGGGTGCAGAGACAGTACATCTGTCAGCAGGCAATGGATGATGCAGCTTGTATCATGCATAATCATAAACTTGTGCTGTGTCTGGTGCCACTAACCTTGCCCTGCATCCAAAACCCAATTAGGATTAGGTGCAATCACCGAAGACAAAGACTTTTTCCAGTCCCTAAGTGTTCTTGTACCAGGTTTGCAGAGCTGTGGGCACAGCCATTGACAGGAGCTAATTACCCACTCACAGACCAATCGTCAGCCCATTACACGGGTTACATGTAGAATTATTCTTCTCCGTGTACCCTACTACTAATTTCCCCTTCAAGTGGAAAACAAATTCTCGAAAATTCCTCTATAGAAAGAGTGAGTTCTGTATATATAACAAACAATTCTGTGCTGTTGTACCAAAAAATGTGCCATGAGCAACGGAGGGAAAATTCTTAAGGCTTAATTTTTTTTATTTTCATCTTTTTTCTCTTTTCCTTTTAAATTCAAGGACATATACATAAATGAGATGTATTCTGGGATTATGCCAAGCCTCAGTAATATTGACACAGAAATATGGGTAAAACATTTCTGGTTGTCTTGGGAGCATTCTGGCTGTCTTAAAGGAAAAGGCCTTCAATTACTGATTCTGCCTTCTTGGAAGCTCTTTAAGGGTGAGGAGTTATGAGAGCTCACATTCAATTCCGTTTGTCAGAGCTGCACACTCTCAAACGAAATCAGTGGAACTGTCTGGAAAGAGAGGATATTTAATGAAGCACCTTGGGGCTTGAAATATCTGTTATTCAGTCTTCATGAAATAAGCCTCTCTTCAGAATTTTACATTCCCCTATTTCAACCAGCCAGGATCTCCAGCAAAGCCAGCCTGACCTTAAATGCCATCTGGACTGTGCTTATGTATTCCAAACACACCGAGAAGAGCCACATGCTTCTCATTCTTGGGCTCTAGGAGCAGATAATAAGCTAAATCTGTGCCACAATAATTTGATCCCTCTTCAAGATGTCCCTCTTTTATGAACCTTTCCATGTGAATTCACAAATCTAACACAAGCTTTTTCTTTCCCAGGGAATGTAGCAAAAGATTTTTCCAAAAAATATATGAGAAATCCTGTTAAAACTTCTCCTTTTTAGCAATGGACTCACGAAAGGTCCCATTCATGCTCCACCAGTCAACAGCACATTCACTAAACTGTTATCTCAATACCCTGATAGCAAGGCCTAGCCTTGTAATTAGGATCAAGGGTATGAACCATTTACACATCTGTGGGATGCTGAGCATCTCTGTGGCAGCAGGCTGAGGGCACTTCCGTGGGGTCTCACTCCACATCTCCATCTCCAGCTGAAATGGTCTTGCTTTGCCCTGTGCTCTGCCCTGAAATCCATCCACGTAATTTTAAAACCCAAAATATTTGTGCTGGAAAGCTGTAGAAGACCTTAAAGAAAGGTAAGGAGAGTTAAGAAGAAATGAAAGTTTCTTTCCACCTTTTAATAAACAGCATCTGAGCAGTGAGGAGGAGACATTTCAAGGGATAATCTGTTCCCCCTTGCCTTACAAGCAGCAGGTAACAGCTCAGAGCAGCAGTTGTGATGTCACAGCTCAGAGCCTGTTTTGCTTCCCACCACCCCTCACATCAATAAGGTGTCATTGAACAGGATTTCTCAGTGTGAGGAGCCTGCCCCACCCTCCTGCTCCCATCCTGGGTGGAGGGAGGGATGGGACAGAACCTCACAAGGCATTTATCTCCTCTGCTGTCCTGTGGGCTTCCACAGGCAAGCAAGAGATGCACAAATGGCCGTGCTGTGAGCACACTGTCCTTCAGAGGCTCTGCTGCAGTCCTGGGCACTGCACACCTCCACTCCAATTAGTTACAGATGGAAAGGAACTGAGAGACAGGATTCCCCCCAGCTTTGCATTTATTAAAAGGTCACCAAGGAAATGTGATTTTTTTTTTTCCTGTGAACACAGATATCAGAAGCTAATAAAATCTAAACTCAGTCACTGCTGTGTGCATTTTCTTTTCAGTTTTCCTTTAGAACTGAGCTTCCTTTCCCTTTCACAGGCTGCTACAGACTCCCACATGTGCTATGGCAGGAAAGATTCAACAGGAAGGCTGAGGTTAGGCACCTCTGCCTTCTTCCCACCCTACCTGCACTAGCAACTTTGACAGTGTCACCTGGCAGCAGAATGACATGTTCAGAGGTCATTTTAGTTTGCACCTTTCCTGGTATAGCCCCACAGGGAACATCTATGTGCATTCCACATATCCACACATGCACTCCTGTAGTAGAATCAGAAAATCATTTAGGTTGGGGAAGACCCCCAAGATCAAGTTCAATCTCTGTGTTAGGCTCAAGCAATGCTAATGCCATTTACCTGTGTTTCGTGTTCTGCCTGTAAGCAGAGATAAATGCACACTCACAGGTGTACACACAACCTTGTGCACACCTTCTTCCAAGCACAATCTCTTGTTTGCACGCAGCCAGAATAAGCAAATCCACGGGAATATCATAATCATGTACATCCTGTCACTCACCCATGCTAAAACCCCTACAAACCTGCATGCCCTGTCCCAAAGCACACACCCTTCCTGACCCCCACCTCTAGGAATGCAAGAGGTCTGGGAATCAATAACCATTTACAGCCCTTCAATCCACCACTGTCAAGTTTGTTCTCCCCTATTTGCAGTGACAGACAAGCAGAGTAAAGATGCAGGGCATCAGTATGCAGAGGAGGGGAGGTGGGCACTGTGTCAGCATAAAAAGCAGGAAGACACTGCTGAATCCAGTTGAGGTTGTTCTTGCCTCCTGCAACCAACTGAGCAGGGCTGCCACTGTCCCAGAAATCTGCTTTATTCCCAGGACATCAATGCAGAACAGAACAGGGCAATAACCACAGGCCATCTTCCAGAAATAATGTAACTATATATAGGAAAATTCAGAGCTAATCCCATTCACCTGTTTCCAAAGCCTGAGCAATGACCTTACCCACATGAAAATGTGCTACATGATCAATATCACACCAAAATGACTCGATGCCATATCCTACAGAGGAGACAGCATGAAACTAAACACACTTCAGGCACAGCAGGGCACCTTCAGAACTGTCAGGATGCTTTGCTGACCTTTTAAAGAGAATGAACATGCAAATGCAGTGCACCAGAAAGCAGTCAGTACCTCTACCAATGGATTGCAACCAGCTTTGCAGCATCCAGAATAACCAAAAACCTGACAGAATTCCCAGGGTCTGACAGGAGCTCTAACCTGTCACAGCTCAGAGCCTCACCTGCAGAACCAGCATCCAACATCCCAGAGCTGCTCTCAATGGATTTGGACCATGGCTTCATTCTCAAAGCCCTGAGTTTACCACTGTATCTGTATTCAGAGATCTCAGTTCTGCATTACAAACAAATCCTATTATGCCAGGTCTGAATCTCTCCTGGGCAGAGACTAGCATTAATATAAATATAATTATGGTTGTTTAATAAATGTACAATGTCTGCTGATTTATCTCGTTAAATTAACCACAAGGGTGAACTTAGCATTAGTCCTGACAAGGTCTATTTTCAAAGCTGACATTTCATACCAGGCCCCAGTACAAATCATAATTCAGGGTACCAAAAAATCAATGGATTTGGTGAAACCTAAATGTGAGAAACCACAGAAGCAGTTCTGGTAGCTTGTTGCAGGCACCCAGCCTGTGCAACACCTTTACCTAGAGCTGATCAGTCAGATAAGAAATTCAAGGCATTTCTGTGTATGTGGAGGCTAGCAGGGTTGTTCCTGACCCAGAAAAATCTTCAATGCTCTGACCCCTGGAAGTCCTTCCAATCACTGAACACAGTGGCTTGATCAGAAAAGTGACCTTTCTGTCGCTCTTTCCCAGCCAGCCTGAGCTCCACTTTCAGATCCCATTTATTTCATTCTCTCCCACTGGAAGAGACAGAAGGGCTGCTCTTAAAAGGTCACTACAAAAATTGGTGTCCAGCTGCCCACTGCACATTCACAGTTTTCATCTTTGGTGCAATGGTTGTGTCTGGCAGCACAGGGCTGACTGCAGGTGCCAATGCACCTGGGCACAGGAGAGCTGAAGGTTGTGAACAAGTCACCAAGAAACTCAGGTTTGTTTGTTTATGTTGTGTTCCAGGGTTGTCTCTCTCCTTGCCCATCACTGCCAGCCAGTGAGGCATACATGCTCTGGGCCATCATGACATGGTTATGCAGCCCTTCTCCCACACCCACACAACAGATCCAAGCCTATTCCTCCTCAAGGCTAGAAAGAAAAATATGAGAAAGGCAGTAAAAATAGAATGGAAAATATAACAATATTAAAAAAAACAAAAGAGGGCTAAAGTAAACACCATCAGAAATGCTAGATTCATACATTGTTTTCATGTAGAGATAGTAATTCAAATCAAATAATCTCACTCTACTGTCAATTATCTTGCAAGATAAAATCATTTTGTTAACTACCAGCTTCCCCTCCAAAATGGAACAAGTCCCTGCACAATCTGCTGAGCAATATCTTTTAAACAAACGACCACTTAAAAGAAAAATTTCCTATGAGCAACTGCAAACTGCCCTTATGGATCCTGTGGCAAAAGAAAATCTGTATGAATCTGTTCTAAATTATATTTTATCAAATAAGTGATCTCCAGCAGGACTAAGCTACTGTAAACTGGACAGAACTTCTAGGCTTTTTTTAGTCCTGGTAGTACACAGCTGTACTTCTCTCCCCAAATCATTTTACAGCACCTTCCTCAATCTCATTATAAGCTTCTTTTTCACTGCTGCTTTGTATGAATCTCTGATTCAATTTCATTGTGGAATTCAGTCATTACTTCCAGCACCCCCAAAGGAAACTTTCTGCTTTGTTCATAAAGCTAAGAGAAGAGATTTGGTGAGAAACGTTTGGAGAAAGATGCTTTGTCTAAGACAACACTTCTTTGTGAGAGTATGATGAGATACAGGTGACCTTTCTCAGCTCTTGTGTGATTTTTTTGCTCAGACCCCACAAGAAAAATATCCTTGCAAGGTGAGCTCCCTTCTTCCCTACGAGGCATGGGGGCAGTTCTGTTTTAGGTGAGTGCCATTGCTCCTGGCTCGTGCAATTAAGTCTCTTTCTGGCTCAAGGAACTTCTCATTATTTACACAAACTATTACAACTCTTACATGAGAAGCAGGGACAAGTTCAGCTAAAGACCTTCTAGCAATCTAAATCCTTGCTTTGAAGCAGGCAGACTGGAATCTGAGTTTTCTTCAGCCCAAAGAGGGTAGTGACCTGCTCTGTGATCAGCTGTTTTCAATTTTTGCAAGTTATTTTAAAAGGCTGTGTTTTCACCTTAGTGCAAAATGGGAACATTGGCTTGAAATATCAGAATATTTCAAAGACAACACCTGCTTTCCCCAACTATATATCAATATTTTTATCTCCTGTGGCAAAAGGTGCTGAGAAAGTGTTGACTATGGTGATGATGATGATGAGAACAGAAATCGAGGCAAAGCATCTTCAGAGGCCTAAGTCCTAGCACCAGCCTAGCAGGAACTGAATAACTCTGTCCTATAGATGCCAATTCATGGCAAATAGAAAAGGTCATGAAAAGAAACAGTGTGTTCCCTTTGCTCTTAGTCCAGTGACCAAATAAATCCCAGAGGAAGAAATGGCAAGGGCAAAGATAAACAGCATTTAGTGTCATCATTATTGAAAACACCCAGGCAGAAACCATAATCTTTGAAAATATTAACATGGTAATGGGTGGGAAAAGAAATGCTTCTAACAAATTAAAGGCACTACTTTTATAAAGGCATCTGTTGAAAAACCTTATCCATGCAATAATTTCTATAGTGGTGTTCCAGAACTTATTTTCTGGTGATGGTCTCCAGTACTTTGTTGCTGTTCTAAGGACTGACTGCCATGAAATTTTACTCTTTATCTTACATCCATTTCCAACATGACAATGGCTCATGTCTATTTCCCTATTTTCTTTGTTCAGGGAAAATAAATCTATGCTGTTACTCTTCACAAGATTATTTTCACGAGCCACATTTAGGGAAATGACCTCCACTGTTGTTTACTCATTACATTCAGGAATACTAGTAAACAATTAGTGCTAACAAACAAGAAACTGGGGCTGAAATAATAGAAATCTGTCTCACTATAATCAATCACGTAGCTTTTTCATCAGTATTATGAGTCACTGTCCTCTACACTAATTATTACTTTCTTTTGCTACTCAACCAGCATCATTTGAACTGAACACATCCTCAGTTCTTGATTAGAGAACTGTGCCTTTTTGGATATGTAACAAAATCCTTTTTAGAGAAGGGCTCAGTTTCTATTCATAATACTTCCTTTCTTTTTTCCTCTTGTGGTCTGCTTTAACTCTAATATTTCTTCAGCTCTGAAAAAAATCAACCTTATTAAGGAAAAAATATACAAGAAAATGTGTTAATAGGAACACTGTCCCCTGCCCACATTAAATGTAATTGGGTCATGATCACTGGTGTCTAGGTAACCACAAACTCCCACAACAAAGATTAATTCATCATTTCCTGTTACAAAGTAGTCCAAAATAGATCTGCAGTGGATACTACATCTTTTGTGTTGCAAATTAGTCATCTGTAACGTTTGGAATCATTAATAGTATTTGCTGCTGCCACACGAAATCTCAAGCAGATCTCACCCAAACTGAAACCCATGGCTACACATTTTCTGCATGGAACACAAGTGCTTCTGAGGTGGCTTATCCCATTTTCTGCTTTAATTCAGTGTGCCAAGGAGGATCATTTCCCAGCCTTTGCCATCCTACCTGCAGTATGTAGACCTGAATTATCAGTAAATGAAGATGTAGCACGCTGCCATTCCCCTCATCCCAGCCAGGCATGCTGCTGCCTTTTCTGTCCTCCCCAAGCAGACCAGTAGCTGAAGGTGTTTAAATACAAGAATTTCCAAATTTTTTCCTAGCAGGTCCAGTACAGCCAGTTAAATTACACCTTACCAACAGAGAAGATCTTTCAATTAGTCTTGCTCATTACTCTTTAGCAGTAGCGTGGAGACATTTGAAAAATTACTGCATCTGCAGTTTTTCCTGTAGTGGTTCAGTTTATTTATGACAAGGTGTTTGAGTTTGAACTGCATTTGTTTTCACAGGGCTTGCCTCCCTACCACTTCATGAAAGGACAGTTCTCTTCCTCCAAAGTGCAGGGGACTCTCATCCACATCATCTCCCTGAGCACTGGAGCATGGTTCACTTCTCCAAAAAAGGTCTTCTGCTTCACATCAGTTTATGAAACCCAATAATCATCTTTCATTCCTCTCTTGAGTTACACCTTTAAAATAACTCTCTGGTAAAATCACCAAGATTTTTGTCTTTCCTTTTCATCAAAAGCCCTGAAGAATCCTGTCATACAGAACTCCACTCTGCCATCTGTTCCCAAAATGCAACATCCAAACGTGCCTTTGCATCTCACACCTCTGGTCCAGACAGACAATGCAGTGTCACCTTGTGCTTGTGTTTGCTCCTCTGTCCACTCTTGCTAAGTGAGGCTCATTTATGACAACTTCTTGGTTGAAAATATCCCAGTGGTTGTTTGTTTTGCAGCAAAAGACATTCAGAAATATCCTTCCAATTCTCTACAGAGAAGACTATCACACATCATCAGCACTGAATGTCTCTAAATTCTCTTTCTTGGCTGTAAGTAACCAACATTTTTTAGATTATTAATTCTACTGTCTTCAGCCTTGTCAGGTCTGAGCCTTCCCTGCTTATGACAAGTATGCAAATGATTTCTGAATGGTCCCCAATATCTGTGTGTTGCTTGCTGTGCCAAAATGTCTCTTTCTAGACCACATATCCTCTCTTGTAGAGCTCCCACCATCTGGCAGCACATGTATTCCTTGGACAAAAATTAGAATATAACACATCCAAGGCAGATGACAGCAGTTTTTTGGGGTTTTATTTCATCATCCATATGCAGTGTGCAATGCAGGGTCTTACCTAAAGGTAAGCCATAAAACTTCAAATTCCATCCCAAACTCTCCTGCTAGACTTATCAATTCATGTCTCAGAGTTCACCTGGCATAAGCACATCCACAACTTTACAAGTTTATCACACACAGAAGAACACATTTCTGCTCTGGTATTCAAAATGAAAGTGTTTACAATTTAGTTTGGTTTAATTTACTTTAGAAATGAGTTAAGCCAAATTTAATTAAGGCCACCTTAATTCTGCTTCACAGTGTTGACATGTAGCTTAATGTGGTTTAGCACAAGAATTTCCACTTGCACCTTTAAGCTAATTCAGAGGCACTTTCCTGCATGTTCTGATATAGACAAACTATTAAAGAATTAAGCATGTTTAATTCATTATCAAAAAAGATTGAAAGGTCACTTAGGTTGCATTGTGTAAGTAGCTCCAAGAGAACAAACTCTAAGTTACTAAAGGTCTCTCTAAACTAGCAGAGAAAAATAGCACAAATGCAGCTAAAACAGCAGGCAGATGAATTCAAATGAGAATAAGGCAATAATATTTAACAGTTACTGACACCCAGGAAGTACCAAGGGACCAGATAGATTTCCAATCCTGTGATATTCTCAAATCCAGGCTGGATATTTTTCTGTTTACACAAACACAAGTTAACGGGCTTTGTACAAAGCCACCTGGGTGAAGCCCAAAGGCTCACGATGTACAAGAGGTCAAACCAGAAGAACTAACATGCTTAGTCTCATCTAAGCACCAAAGCTTCATGAATTTGATATTAAAATTCTGTTTTCAGTGCTCAATACCTTTCCCAGCAACTGCAGCCTTCCTACTGCAGGAGAGGCTGCACCTGGACACGGCAGAGGAGGGAGCACGGAGCTCCCTTTCCTCTTGCTATGACATCTGGAATATTTGTCAAGTCTTCAGTCCAGACTTGAGACAGAATTCCAGAGAGGCTGTGGAGCTGTGCTGCACAGGACACTGTTGTCACACCCCAGGAGCTGCAGTAGGAGCAGAATTCCCAGCTGTGGATTTGTGCAGTACCCACCTTCTCTGGCTGGCAGAGCTGACTCTAACTCAAGGACAAGCCCTCCACCCAGCACAGTTTGCAGACACACAGGGATTATTTATGATGTCTAAAGTACCAGGCAAGGGCACATGTTCTGATTTAAGCAAAAAAACCACATGTCAGCACTCAGTCAGTAAGGGAGGAATTTAGTACTGTCAATGCAGAGAAAGAATCATCAGATCTGCTACACTGGGCAACTGGAAACTGTTTTTGTGGTAGAAGAAGCCTAGAGAAAAGGTAACAATTAGTGAAAGAGTTCAGCACACCTGAAAAATAAACAAAACTCAACTGGAAATAAAACAAGGAAATGAAGCAAACAGACAAGAGCTGGGTGGAACCAGGATGTATCTGCAGATGTGGAGACTGAAGAGAATGAAGTGACCATCTTGTGTGATTTTAGGGGAGACCAGACCAGGGGACTGGACAACACAGTAGGTAACAGGCATGAGGATGGATACAGAGCTGACAGATGAGCAAACTGGGAACTACTGCAGCTGTGGGAAGCACATTTTACAAGGATACAGAAACCAGCAAAAGGAAGATCATATTTCAAAATATAGTTTATGCTTCATAACAGGCAGCACATACATATTGTGGACATCAACTGGTAAAATGCACTGCTGCAGGAAGCCCTGTCTGATAAAGGATTACAAAAGAGAGTGAAAAAGTGACATAATTATCCACAGAGAACGTAGCTCATTATTCTGAGTTTTGAAAATGATAATCAGGGCTCATGTTGTAATGTATGAGGCAGAGGAGAGGCAGGTCAGGCTGGCAGGATTATCTCCTCTCTGTGTCTCAGTGTAATTGCATCAGTTGCCTCACGGGCAGGTTTTGTTTTCCTCAGAGCCACGAGGAAACAGTGTCTGCATGAGGCAGGATACCTGATTATATGGACCAGTGATCTGATCCAGCATGGCAAATGTTATGATCCTGTGAGGAAAGAAATTCATCCTTAAAGAAAATCCTGTAATCAGAAACTTTGAACTTTAGATGCTTCTGAAAATCCATGTGCAGTCAAAGGCAAACATGGCTCTTTTAGCCTGTGCTTTTCCACCTACCCATTCTTATTTTCCATGCCTGAGGAGTTCATGATTAGACTAGGAGCTTCATCAAAGGGCAATTTTCAGCTGCCAAATAGATTTGTACAATAAATCCACACGGGGCCAGATTAACAAGCAAGAGAGACATCAGAAATCAAAAAGCTAGCTGCTGTAATTCCCCAGAAAACTTGAAAGGATGATGTGCAATGATATTTGGGCTTTTAAAGGGGCACCATTGAAATGCTGTGGTTAGTTTTCATTAGGAATGTTGCTTTTCTATTCCTCATCCTTCCCAAGAGGTTTTTTCTTTAGAAGGCTGAGATCCCATGGACATTCAAGGTCATGCCATTCCAGATTTCTTAGAGGACTTCAAATAAAACAGTAACATTTCATCCAGAAAAATCACATGTGTGTGTGTGACTGCAGCTGGCTGATCTGTCAGTATGCTATTTTAAATAGAAAATGAAAAATAATCTTTAAACAAGGAGTTTGCTTAACTTTTATACTTTTTTTGATTTGCACTAATGATTTGTACAGTGAATGTAGTTAAGGCTCTAAAATCTGAAGTCAAACCAGGCCCTCAGCTATGCCCATAAACTGAATAAATACAATTCAGAGATTAGCCTGACCATAAATTGCAAGGCATTTCCAGCCTCCTGGCACTACAAAAGACTGTTTGACTTCTGAGCATGACAGCAGTGATTTTCATACTAGGAGAGCTTGTTCCTCCTTACAGAACATGGACAAACCTACTCCCTCAATCACAAGGTGACAGCATTTGTTGTTTTTATGTCTCCACATGAGCACACTGGTTTTGTTCATTTTCAAATGGGGACACAATAGCAGTCACTTGTCAGCAGGGTGAAAATAGGGAGGTGAGCCATTGATTCTTGTCTTGTTCCCTCACAAAATGCAATTTCTTCTCCATGCAACCCCAAGTGCAATAGCAAATGGCTTTTTTTTTTTTTTTTGCTTCAAGTGCCTGGGCTGCCCAGATTGGCAATGTCAAAACCTGGGATTCTTCCATCCAGTCCTGTTCTCTCCAATGCTGGAAGATGGATATGACAGGACACTTGCACTTGTGATTCTGTGCAGTCTTGTTGCTCATCCACTTTGTAGAGAAACAGTTTGATAGCCCCTGTCAGCACCCATCAACTCCTTTCTGGAGTCCAGATTTGGAATATGGGAAGACTGCCTTGCAACCAAGCATCTGGGGAAGTGCAAAAGCAGCTGAGAGGGAAAAATCCCATAAACAAACCAGAAACATGAGTTGTTTACAACACACTGGGGAAAAAAAAAAAAGAAATCTAATGGAGATCAACATTCAAGACAAGCATTATTCAAGATGATGCCTGTTTTCCACTCCCCAGCCCCATGGAGCATGCTACATCCCTAGGTTTAACAAAAAGCCAACTAGCAGCTAGGACACACCTTAATTTAGGATATATATATATGTCCTTATATATTACTATAGGAAAAACCTATTATATATTATATATTATATATTTATTATATAGTATATAGTATATACTATATATTTATTATACATAATACATAATACATTACATATTATATATTATATATTATATCTTTATTATATAGCTAACATCATAAACAAGTGAAAGGAATGCAGGAGATTTTCAGGGTTTGTTGGAATAAGCTCTCCAAGGGTGAGTCCCAAGCAGAAGGGGTGAACAGCAGAGCTAATCCAGCTGTATGTCAGTGGAAAAGGGTGGGCCAAAAAAGAGCTACCTGCCAGCTCTGCTGCTCTATTCTACATGCCAGCCATGCCCACTGAATCTCAACAGGGCTGGATGCCTCCCAGCTTTGCAGAGTCAAATCTATTATGATCTCACCTCTGTTGTCATATTTGATTGTCCTGTAATTTAACCATATGGCGTGGGATGTCTTCTCAAGGTCACAGCAAGTCAGGGATACAGCTGGCTCAACGTCTCAGGAGCAACAATTATCAAAATAAGATGGGAAAAATTAATTATCTTCCTTCATGATCCAGTTAGCACCAGTGACTATCTTGTGTCATACATGCAAAAAGAAATTAATTCCAACCTATCTTTCCTTGGGTGCACAGCAATAATGAGAAGGAAGAAAATAATGTTTCCCAGTGCCCCTGATAATTCTTGCATTGGGTTTTAGTGCTTCCTAAAGTGCTTTGGGGACAGGGAGGCTAAAGAAAGCTCTGTGCTCTTCTTCTCCAGCATCTTTCTCCCCTGTTTTGAGTAGCAGGGTGAGTTCAAGCATAGTGGAACATCCCTCCATCCCCCAACACTCAGATCTTGCAGGCCAGGAACAGCACAGCAGATGGGCTGAGCTGAAACCCTCTGCAGCAGGTGCTGGGAAGGGCTTTTTCCAAAACATCTTTCAAGGCAGCATCCAGGGGACACCTCACAGATGGGCCAGTGCAGGCAGCCACCCCTGTGCTGACTCCTTTAAAGAGTTAAGGAATCCTTCAGTCATGGTAGGGAAATGTTTGTTTGTTTGTGCAGCAGCAAATTCTGCCTGCTGGACTGAGGGCCCACAGCTTTCCCAGAGTCATTCACAAAACACCAACACTTGGCAAACGTGGAAAGAAGGGCTGAGTGTTCTCAGCAGAAACTTTAACACAGTGAAACTAATGCGAGAAAATGGCTTTTAACCCTATAGAGGGATGGAAATCCCCAAACCAATTCCCTTGTCAAAAAAAAAAAACAAAAAAAACACAAAAAAACCAAAACAAACAAAAAAAACCAACCAAAAACAAATAAACAAACAAACAACCACACAAAAAAAAAAAAGACAGAAGAAGGAAAAAACCCCAGAAATAAGCCTTCTTCAGATGTGATGATAAGAACAACGACTCTACTCAAGGACTGACCTCTTCCAAAACAGCAAGGTTAGACTGACTCTGGAATGGATCAGGACATGGGAAAACAGAGCATTACATTTTTGCAAACTTTACAGAATTATTTAAATGGGTATTAATAACCCTCCCATATGGCAACGTTGAGCACCCTCAACAAAAACTAGCAGATGGTAAAAACGTCCATGACTTTTGGAAAGAGAGATGGTATTTACACCTCCTGTAGTACTGGTCACACCTGCCTTAATACAGCTTATTCCCCATCAGGAAAGATGAGATCTGCTGGGGTGGTCCTACAGGCAAACTCTGGTTTTCATGGAGATTTAAGGACCAGAGGATCCCTACAATGGTCTGTAATTTGCTTTTCCAAACAATCTGAGAGCCAAAATCAAGACACCTTCAAACAGAACTGAGCAGAGTTAAGATGTGATTTCTTAGTTAGCATCCTGTCAAATAACAAAACAAACAGACCAATAAAAAACACCTAACAAGGGGAAATACTCCTGCAGTTCATGTAAGGATTTCATGTAAGAACTTCATATAAGAACCTCATAGATTTAAGTATTTACAAGAAGGACAAACACCCACCATCTCCTGATTTGTTTGCTCAGAAACCCCTTCTCTCTTCTTCCCCCTCTTCCTAAATACCATTAGTCCCTACAAAGCTCTATGAAGTGAGGCCCACAAGCCTAAAAGGTGCAATTAGAATATCTCACCAAATGAATCACCAATCAATTAGTGCAAGGGGTGGGCGGAAATAACAGAGGCAGGAAAATAAAGCACAAAGGATGCGAACTTTTGCCTTGGATTACAGCTCAAGAAAAGGAAAAAACAACAGCCTTAATTTGAAACATCAGTCCTTAGATTAATATTAGATAATAACTATTTTTTCTATACTTTTCTTGCTGTTACAGCTGCTTCCAATTTGAGCCACTTTGGACCAGGACTGGAAGCAGATCTATCAGAAAGAAAAATTAGTCTTTCTTATTCTCAGCATCTGCTTTAGAGTGAGATCTCTAGAGCACTGAGGGTCAGCTAAAGAACACACACTTTAGACATGATTTTTTTTTAAAGAAATAAGCTTTTGAATGCTTTTGAGACTTACTCATATTCAGGAAAAGTGTAAGCTCTGGGGCACAAAAGAAATCAGAAATGGCAAAGAGTCTCTAAGACTTGCAAAAGATGATGTAGTCACTTTCCAGAAATGTACAACCAAAAGCAAAGAATATATCCCATTTCTTTATGTTTTTCTGTCTACAACTACTTATCAGACATGCTTTATGGCAGGAATATTGCTGAAATAATTTTTGTTGGTGGCTGAATACTGGCAGCAGGCCAAATTAAAATTATTTGCAAGTTTCTGCACCAGACTCCCAATTACAAGAACAATATACATTTTACTGGAGAACAGAGCCAGCAGAATGTGACCTGCAAACTCCATCAAAACAACTCAATTTCTGACTATTAACTGTAATAAATTGCTTATGAATAAAACGTACATAAAAAATTCCTCACAGAAATTTGGTAAGTAATCTTCAAAAGTAAGGAAGATAAAGAAAATATTTAATTGTGTGCTGATAATGATGAAAAAACAGTGCTGCAATTCAGTGGTCAATCATACATGGGTAACAATTTGGTTCATCTGGGCAGAAAGAGATCAAACCAGAGCAGGCCTGTTCTGAAGGATGAGAGAGAGGGGAGGCTTTAATCTTGGCATTTTGCTTTAGCTCAGCCACTCTTCCATGGCAAATCACTGATTCATCACTCATTTAAATATGTCAGCCCATGCTGGTCAGGCTAAAGGGGATGGATAATATTAGATCTTCTAATTAGACTGACTCTCACCACTCCTGTCCAGCAAAGACTTTTTGAATTAATATCAAGAGTGTCTTTTGAACTGTATGACCACACTGCCCAGTGCTGAGGTCTCCAGTTCCAGTGTCTCTGCACAAGGATGGCTTCTTCCTTTAATCAAGTCCTATGAGAAAATTTGGGTTATTCACTTCCTCTGACACAGAAGAATTAAAATGGACAGGGGAAAAAAAAAATCTTATTTCTCATCTCTCCCAAAAGCTTTCTTCAAAGAGGGACCTGTACCAGCAGTAAAATCTCCTCCATAGGATCCTGTCAAGATACCTGCAATAATTTTAATACTCATTTTTGTTTATAAACAACTCCTTGTTGTTTATAATCTGTTTGAAGCAAAAAAGCTGAACTCTTTCCATTGGTACCCCAACTCCACCATCAGGCACACCATGCCAAGGAAACTGCTTTTCCAAGCACACACAGAGCATGAAGCTCCATTTTTTACATGAGCTGTATTACCAAGACATGTGGTTTGGAACTCAGCTGTACACCCTGGCACTAAAGGCATTAACTTGGAGCATGATGGATGCAGTGATGAATGGGACAGCACAGTGGAATATGCCATGGAAGGGCCCTAATTAGCAGGCGAGGTAACGAGGAATCAGAAGAATGGTGAGAGAGTGTGACATGACAGAGCAGTGATTCTGGGTCATGGCTGTGCCTGGACTCAGAACTCCTCACAGCACAGCCTTGCATTCAGACTTCTCAAAGCCAAATGTGAGAAGGGGGCTCTGTATCCCACAAAAGGAAGGCAGCAATTGAAATCAGGTTAAGCTGGAGGGGTAAAATCTCCAACGGGGGACCAATGCAGGCAGTCATCACATGAGCAAAGGAATGATAAAGTATTTGTTATTTTATTATTGATGTTTTCTGGTTTGACCACCGGGTTGCAAACCGGCAGAAACAGGAGGCAAAATTCCCTGTGAGACTTCATTACTTTGATTTTAGCACCTTTCAGATGGAGATAGGGCTCCTCCAAGATTGATTTGGGCAATCCAGACAAGATGAGAAAGAGTTTGAATATTTTACCACCTTCTTTTCTTGTTCCTAGGTTGAACAAAACCTTAGGAAAGATCAATAGTTTCTTTAGTTTTATGTTTCGCTTCCTTAAGGGTGCTTGGCTTATTGCATTTCCATTGATCACACAGACAGGGAGATTCGTCAGACAAACCATCTCTTTTCTCCTTTCCCTTCCACCCTCCTCTCCATTTGAAATCAAATGGCTTAAAGGAAGCTCGGGTCACTATTGTTTCTCATTTACATATCAATAGTACCCAATTCCTGCCGCATCTTTCAGTCACTGAAGTATTTTAAACCTTCAGTCCAAGAGAGGGGACACACATTCCAGGGGAAAAACTCTCACAGCTTTTCTATCAGGAAAATTAAGTTCTGGTTTAGCTCAGCCCTTCCTCGACCTGTGGTGAGATGAGGTACACTCACCAGCCTTGTGCAATTGATATTTTAACCTCTTGTAGCCTCTCTACAGCCCTAAATCCTTTGGACAATCCCCATCAGATGCCTCTGTGCAGCTCCAAGTGCTCACAGACAGCAAAGCAGCTGCTTCAATGAATTCCTTGCTTGAATTTCAAAGAAAAAAAAAGTTTGAAAGCTGGAAAAAAACTGAAGACCAGGTCTGCTGCTCTCTAACAGAAGTCTGACCACTGATTCACTGAATGATGCTGGACTTGGGAGTCTCTGCTGCAATTACCAAGATATTTTAAATCCTAGCTGCTGTCTGTACTGAACTTCAAGGTGTAAAAGTAAAAAAAACATAAGGGTGTGCCTGTCCTGGAGATATTCTGGATATATCCCTGCAGGGAGATCAGTCATATGCAATTAAAAAACTGACTCAGTGATCCACAGTTAAACAAATCTTCCAAAGCAAGTATCAGAAAGCCCTCAGTATGGGATGTTGACATGTTCTTTATGAGCTTTGGTGTCACTCTCCTGCTTAGACACAAATCCAACTGCAGGGTCCAAGAGTGAAGAACTCGTGTTGAAGCCTCTAGAAAAACATGACCTCTTATATGATTCATTTCCATTTTACAAGAATGATTTCAGGGCTCCAAGATACTGATGAAGCAGCTTTGGTTGATAGATACAAGCTGAGGATTAAATGGTATTTATGCAACAAAATCTTCAGTCTGTGAATTCCACACTCTTACTAATTCACTTGTAAGAGCAAGTAAATAGGACCAGCTCTAAAGAACACTAAAAAGAAGAGGAAGTAGCTTATAAGCATCCATTTTCTGGAAGAGATACTGTATGTATTTATATGCAGCTCCAGTATAATCAACATAAGAAATTATATTTTATTTGGATGCTAACAATTTGGGTACTTAGTGCATTAGGAAAAATACAGTGAAAACACTTTAAACCTGCCTGAATCATAGAAGCTGCAATAAGTGTTTGGATTATCCTTATGATAGAGAAATGGTGAAAGAATTCTTCATAACAGGAATATTCATGTATCCTCCATCTTTGAGATAAATCATAACCCTAAACAAAAAAAAAAGCTCAAAAAACCAACAAGAATATGTGACCTCACAAATACAACCCAGTGATCCAATTAAGATTCAGCTTTTCAAGGCATTTATAATGGACATTTCAGAACTGCTTTACAGCTTTCAGACTTCCTTGAGAGCCTTGGGAACACTGGGTTCTCTCACCAGTCACAAGCCCTCATTTGAGAACTTGCTCTTGTCCTCAGTGGCTGGCTGTGGCCCTGACCAGTGCCAATAAAGAGGACAAGAAGAACATAGAAAATAATTCCATACATTTTAAGAGATTTCTCTTTCTACTGTTTTAAGCATGGAATGATACACATGAAGCAAGTTTGGTCAAAGACCTCACAGATGCTGATGGAGAACAAGTCATTAGACATTGATAAAATCTGATGTGTCACTGCTTTCAGATCTTACTGTGGTTATCTAAGAAATCAGTGAAATCCTCCTCTACAGAGATCATTTGGAGCATTGTCATTGATTTCAGTCAAAGTAGATTTCCCCCCACTATCTGAAAAGATTCAAACCCTCTGTCTTGACCTGTGGTGCCAATTAAGAAGCCATTAGCACTTCTCAGGAGTAGGGAGTGTTAGACATAATTGCCCTGGGCATTACACTCTCCATTTTAACTGCCTGCAGTTTTTTAATTCTCCCTTCCCCATCCTGGAACTGATGTGTGTATAGTAGAGCATGGCTAAAACAGCAGCTGAGTACTTCCTGCTACATTCTACAGAGAGGTAAAAGGATTAGTATAGAGCTTACAAAGATAATAATTTGAATGTCTTATTAATTAATTGTTATTTGTAATAATGGCTCTTTCCTTAAGGGTCTTTCAGGATCCTTAACTGCTTATTAATGTTGTACAGATAAGGATTGCTCCCTAGTGGAAGAAATGAGGTGGAATGTAGAAGCCTTTCAAATGAAAGCAACAGGTTTGGAATAAGAAAAAGCCAAAAAAATTAATCATTTGAATGAATGGAGAATTATGATCACTCAAATACAATTACCCAACTTCATCCTGCATGCTTAAAAAACTGCCAGGAGATCTCCCAGAATGATGCCTGATGCATTTGGTACAAGCACAGCCCTTCCTACTGACCTCATTTGATGAGGAATTCAGGTCTGTCTAGATCACAGTCTCAGGCATAGCCTGAATTCATTGACATAGTCAAAAGCAGCCTTAGATTGCCTATCTCTGCCTGTCAGGAACAGGAAACTCCAAATGTAGGATTTCCATGGAGGCTCCTAAATTTAGCCATTTAGGCAGTGAGCCTGTATCAATGAATATTCCAGTTAATTACCTTTAAATTAGGCTCAAAAATGTCCATATGGCCTGCCAGAACTTTTATTACAAGACCGTGAAAGCCCTTGTAAAGGTAAGTCCCTATATCACCCCCAAAACTTTCCTTCTTCAGCTCAGTGCTTTTGGCTGCAGACTGGAGTTTCCTGTTATTTCCCTGCTGAATGAAACCTCAGAGAGGGACTCTCCTTTTTTGGCATAGAAGGTAAAACAATGAGGGGTAACAGAATGAGATTGTCTCGAAAAGAAATTCAGGCTACATGGATCTGGAGAGAGCACACGATGCTCAGCAAAGGCCATCTCCATCCAAGCTCATGAGATGTGCATTGGGAGGGTGGCAGAGGGTTTTTTGGAAGGTTTACTCACTCTGTAGAGCCCGTGGCTGCAGCTGCAGTAGGTGCTTTCCATGGTGTAGCTCCTCAGCACCCCCATCTCCTTCCACACCACCACACGGGCCGTCGACGCCCGCGACTTCTCCACCAGGAAGCTGCAGCTGTTCATGACAAATGCAGGGGCCACCTTGTCCAGGATTTTGGGAAGAGTCTGTGAGAAAGTGAATTGCACAGATGTGCACGTGTTGATATCACACACACACAGATACCTGTGTTTTAATGAGTCAGTAATCAAATCTATCCATAGACACTGAGAGCTCCAACTGGTGCATTATCTCCATCCCCTGTGAAACCCTCAGGTTCTAACTTTTGTTTCATTCCAAAGACTAAAATGCAAAATTTGTGTAGACTTGACATATCTCGCTCAAAATCAAACTTTTGTACACCCAATATTTTGGGTGAAGTGCTGAAATCTGTTTTGTTCTCAAGCTGCTTCAACCAACCTACACCTTCTTGTTGAGCTGCCAGGAGTCACAGCTCAGTACCTGACATCCCTATTCTCCCCTCTGTAGTTCTATCATATCTCCTCCCACCATAAATCCAGGGTCTGACAAGGGATTGAGCCATGGGAGGAATTTTGTCTGAAGCTGGTAGAGAGCAGAGAAAGGGGATCTGTTTTCTCATAGAACATCACCTGTAATTACGGGAAAATAAAGCTCAGCATTTAACTAACTTGCATTGTGAAGCAAACCAAAATATTTTCTTCCAGGTCCAAATAATGTCTTTTATAGTTTGCTAAAGAATCACAATTTAAAGTAATAATAAAACTAGGAAATATTATATCAGTTTCAACAACTAATTCTGAGGAATTGTGGTTCTCTTGGGCTTTACTTCACATCATTTTATGGAATTATTTGGTTTGAAAGTGACTGAATGATGTCTTTTCCTAAAACATGCTTGCTATGAGTGATACATATTTGGGCTACACTCTTTGCAGTATCTCTTGCAAACTACTTCACAATACATATCTTTTATTTATACATATTTCATATTGCAGTATATTTTGGCTGCAGCCATCACTGGTCTCCTCCAGTTCCGCAAGATCCATTCTTCAGATGAAAAAAAACTGAGGTGGAGAAAACTAGAACAAAGCAAAAAACTTCACTTTAAATCTGAGACCACCTCAAGACTCAGTCTTAAGTCCAGATCTCCAGTGTGTTGCTAAGAGCTGCAGCACTCTCTTTGCTGTGGGCACACTGAACAGAGAAACCTTGAAAATTCACTTCTTGCCTTTGATAAAGCATCCAACACTTCTGCACTGCCTTCAGCCTGCTACTTGCTGCACAGAGATCACAAAAGTGTATGGCTTCATGCACAGCTTCCAGATTTTCCTGGATTTTGACTAAGAAGGAAGTTAAAAAAAAAAAGCAGGAGAACCATTGGCACAACCATGAGACCCAGTTAAACTGTATGTGAATGGGGTGTGCCCTTATCTGAACCCACACACAAATTTTTGTAAATTTAGCACATCAAATACAATAATCAGAACCCTAATCCAGTTTAGCTTTTTAGAGCAATTCAAATTATATGCATAATCAATCTTTTACTTTTAATTAAATAAAAATACTGGCAGGAAACAGTAATGTCTCTGTACACAGGACTCATTTAGAAACATTAGCAAACCCGAATTTAATATTCTTTTCATTTTACCAGCATTCACTGGGTTTCACACTAATGGCTCTTTCTTCTCTATTGATTCTTCTCATTAATTATCTTTCAAGAACATATTTTGTGTGAAAACACATCCCTTTAAAGGATGCTTTTATGATAGTGCAGCAGTGTGACTGTGTTCCATGTCCCTCACACAGCTGGATTTATCATGTGTGACAGCAAAGGAAGCTGCTCCACTCACACTGGACCCTGTCCATAAACCTCCAATCCCATTCAAAAAGAATCAAATGATGTTTCTTTACTAATGTCCCTGCAGAGATTGCTGTCAAAGGGGCCAGCAATGTTTATCAAAAGGTTGGGATTATGATGCCAAGGCTGTGCAAGTCACCCAAGGCCACCAAATATTAAAGGCAAGGAGGACTCTGTACATTGCCAAGGGCTGCAGCTGAATCTATAAAGTATGAGGCAAAGGCTCTTCCAAAACCCATAATTTTCTTGAGGTATTTGGTTTCTGTTCCTGTGGAGGAAAATCAATCATGGAAGCCAGATTAATTCCCATTTCCTAGAGGAGGCAGGAGAGAAACCTGTGCAGAGAGTGCAAGGCAGCAGGTCCGAGGCAGGGCTGGGCATCTGCCAGCTGGGATTGCACATGTGTCCCAGTACAGACCCAGTTTCCCCAGCCTGAGCAGGGAGAGGGTGATCCATAGGCTGGATCTGCAGCAGGCACCCACCTCCTGTTCAGTGCAAAAGCAAGGATTTGAGCAGTAAAAACCTTTCTTATGGGCCACTGCTGAGCGTTCTTGGACAGCCTTGGAGCCTTTCTTCATTTCAGATTCAGGTCAGGCTCCAAGTGCTGGCAGCAATATTTGAATTCTGTCTGTGCAGCAGTGAGACCTTCTCAGCCTCTGCAAGCCCCTGGAATTCAAACACAGCCAAAAATGCCCTGGCTTTGGGAACCCTCCCTGCCTTCCTCAGGAATCAATGTTTGCCACAGGGACCCCTCACAGCCAACACTGGAGCACTTTCCTCCAAAAAAGTTTCAGTTTTTTCTGTGCAGCTCCGTAAGATGAGCATGGAAAATTTGACAATCCCATGGAAGGATATTGAGTGTTAATGCTGAAGTAGCAAAAATTATACAAAGGCATAAACTGACAATGAGTTTTCCACCTCTTTCAGGTTTCAATGATCCAAGCTGTAACTCTGTAATCAGTTTAAGGCTCCAATTCTGTTTTGTGAAAATATTATTTTTTAAGACCAGATATGGACCTTACAAAATCCCTTTTTTCCCTGAAAAAAACATATTTAATAGGAAAGTATTAATTAAACAGATTTAAAAAAAGAGAGAGAGAGATGGGCAAATCCAAAGAAGAGTTTGATGAACAAGACATTCCTGTGAAGCAGAATTAAAATTGACTTTAGAATTTGTTCTAATTAAAAAAAAAAATTCCTAGGTATGACACCAAGCATTTGTTCTGGAGATAGCTTCATTATGATAGATTTGTTTGGCATCCATTGAATTATCTCATGTTTTCAATGCATTTTGTGCATTGACTAGCAGCATTTTGTAATGAGGAAATTCAGTTGAGTAGGGCTGTGGGATACCATCATCTTTCTCAGTTAACTTTACATAATTCCCATTTATTTTCATATTATGGGTAGGATGGTGAGGACAAAATTGTACATATATTTAGAAATTATAAACCACACAAAAATATGTCTGTCCTGTTAGCCTGTAGCCAAATGTTACAGCTCATCATTTTACAGAAATGAAATAAATAGCAAATACCCTGTCAGTAGATGTGTCCCTAATACCTGGTGCATGAAGATATTACATGTGACTCAAAATCCTCTGGACCATTATTCCTCTGGAGCAGGGAAACTCTGCACCCTACCACCAAAATTTCTGAGGTGACCTTATCTTAAATATTTTAAATATATTGGCACCTACAGGCTGCTAATCAAGGAAGGAAACAAGTGGACCTACCCTGTAGCCAACATCTTCTGTGACAACTGCTGTGTCAACCATACATCCTGCTTGCCACAAGGTCTCTTTAATGCTGCAGCCATAGAGAAACACATTCTTTTTCTGGGAGTGCCCATGGTAGTCACAGAAGACCTAGAGAGGGGAGAAAACAGGGCAAAATGATGAACATTGGAGAGGTTTCTTGGTTCTTCATAAAAAGGGCTCTTAGGCTGTGGCAGGGAGGTGTTAATGCTTGGTTTTTCCCAGGTCTCTTCAGAGCAGCTTAGACCCTGGGCCTTGCCTTTGACCTGTGTCAGACTTCATTAGTGACTCGTACCTTGCTTTATTTATTTGATCTGACATGATCTCGGGGGTCCAGAGTCAAGCCTGGTGCACTTCTGTCTGCAGAGAAGGAATAAACACGACACCTGTGCAAGGATCCATGGCAACTCAGGAACCCAAGGGTTCAGGAGAACTCTTGATACCACAGTGGAGCAATTTGTCAGGCTCTTTCTACTTCTGAACTCCTAAACTCCAGCTTTATCCTCGTGAGAGCTGAAATCTGTGCCTTCCCAAGCGATTAATCATCACTTTGGCATCTTTAAATTAAAAACCCATGCTACATAATTTTCCGGGAAATATAATTGTGCAATTGTATTGTCAGACCTCTGCATGAATTCCTGCAAGTCAAGCACAGAAAATGACCCTTATTTGAGGCAAATAATCTCATTCCACACTAATCTACCTGTCTATCCCATCCATCTCCCATGGCAGCTGTCACAGGAACGAGACACGAGGCACATTCCCAATTCAGCGGAAGTTTTGATTGCCTTCATAGGCAGATATTGATTCCCATGGAAATGAAAATCACAATTTAATGACCCAAGAGGTAAATATTGACCCAGGTCTTAAAGAATAATCAATCTCAGTGCCCTCTGAGATATGAAGTCGATGTACACATGGCTGTTACATATATTCTCCATGTCTTAATCAGGAATATTCAGAAATCTGCCAATGAAAATATAAGACTCTCTAAAGAGGAGGAATTATTTTATTTTAAACCAACAGCATTCACTATAGAGTAGAAAGGAGCTTCAAGATTTCATTGAAAGAGTTTTCCAGGACTTATGTTGGAGACAAATGAAAGTGTGTAGGAGCATAGAAAAAATTATGGATCTATGTAGAGATGGGGGAGAAATATGGGGTGCAAAAAATAGAATCATAGAATCATTTAGGTTGGAAAATATCACTAAAATCCTCAGGTCCAATCATTAACCCAGCACTGCTAAACCCACCACTAAACCCTGTCCCCAACTGCCACAACTGCACATCTTTTAAACACATCCAGGATGGCAACTCCACCACTGCAGCCCTTTCCAATGCTTGATAACTCTTCAGAGAAGGAATTTCTTCCTCA